>CP045905.1:6419615-6461137 GCA_013387185.1 Caligus rogercresseyi | reverse complement strand
AAAATCGTAATTGGTGGTCCCCTTGTTCAATTTATTGACGAAGTGGATAACAGACATCGTGGTCGTGATTTGCCCGTAAAAAAAAGAGCGGCATCAATATATATATATTATATATACAGGGGTGGAGTGGTCAGTGGAGTACTGGGACTATTCGCTGGCCTCAAGAACATAAACGGCCGTTGACAGCCTCCCAATGGCATATTGGGGCCTGTATACGGCCGGCGAGGCATAATGTCCTGGTGGATAAATTTTTCCCACTCCGTCCTGTATATATATATATATATATATATATATATCAGTTATCATTAGATTTACAAATGCTACCAGATATCTTGCAATCACCTTGTTCTTCCTTTTAATTACAATACAATTTGAACAAACACAAGTCAACTTAACAGTTTTGCAAAAAATATCTTCATTACTTTTTCATACGTAGAATCGTAATTGTGGTGGTCCCCTTGTTCGATTTATTGACGATTGTAACGTAAGGATAACATGCATCTCGGTCGTGATTTGCCGTAAGAAAAGAAGCGGCAATAATTAAAAAAGGCAGTACGCACTATGTAAATAAAACACTACCTCACTGCAGGCTGCTGTTGAGGTGTGAACATCCACCCAGAGATGATAATTTCTTCATTTAGTTTACTCATTCTTCTTTCGGATGGAATTGATCCATGCTGTTTAGGGTTTTCTATAAATTTTATATTATTATTAACTCAATGAAGCAACTCTTCCTACTCATGGAAGTATATTGCCTATTTGGTTTGATGGAATTGCATACATAAGCAATATAATTAAATAAGTCTATTTTGTTTGCTACTTCTCAGATAAATGGATCAACACTCTAAGGATAAGATGTAGGAAATGTGGTTTATTCGAGAGTTTGAGATAACTTTATCAATTATTGTCTTAACTATGTTAGTATTGTTCAAAGTATTATTATTATTTTGTGGATGTTAATTTGAAGAGCTTTCTTATCAGAATATATATATATATATATCAGGGTCCCCCCTGTTTTTGAGCGTCCTGGCCCGGTGTCCCGGTGTTTTTAGACACTTAAATATTTTCTTTCCTTTGTCATTCATAAAGTGATGACGTTTATTTTAAGAAAGAATTTTTGAAATATTATTTTTATGAGATTTTTTTTAGTTTTTGGAAAGTCGTCACTTAAGAATGTCGAAGGCACGAAAATATATATTATGTCCCTGGCCCGTCCCGGCTTGACTAATTTATGTCCCGGCTCGGCCCGGGTCCCGGCGAAAAAAAGTGTCCCGGTCGTTTCCTGATATATATATATATATTTAAATAGCAGTTATCATAAGATTTACAAATGCTACCATATTTTTCGATTACCTTATTTTTATTTGAATTACAATACAATTTGTAGATCACAAGTAAACTTAACGGTTTTGCAAAAATCTCTTCATTACTCGCAGATCCCTTATCCGAATCCGTGTGTTAATAAAAACAAACAATATATGAACATCTGCATTAAATAAGACTTTAATTCCTTAATAATATCCTCTAAAATAATTTATTCTCTTTGTTTTACGTCAAAATGTAAAATAAATAAATTGTATAATAAATAAAGAAAACTCCATCTTTTGTTCTCAAATTTATGAAAACAAAGTGGATATCATGAAGGCATGATTATACAAAGTGTTGAGGACGGGTTCTACTGCTTTTTCTTTTTTCTTGCTTCGTAGAATAATAAGCAAAGTAATGCAAGAGGCTTTTTTAATAAGGTAATGTATTTATAGATAATGGATTCCTATTTTGGCATTATTATATTTGCACCATGAAAAAATACTTCTCATAAAGAATCCCAAGGACAAAGTAAATCCCTAGTTTGACTGCAATTTTTTTAACACTCGCTCATAGGCTATGAAAGGGGGAAATATTTATTAAGTTAAGGTTCTCGAATCAAGTGTAGAAAAGTAAGTTAAATGGCGCTAATGGTCAGTTTTTGAAGTCATGAACAAGGAATTATAACACAATGTGATAATATTGTGTTTTTGTTTGTTTATATTGGATTAAGCTCTAAAAATGAACCTTCTATACCGCTAATTGCTGTTAAAGAAGTGACATCGATTTAAGAAAAAAGTTTAGTTACATGATAAAAAAAAGATTTCAAACATTAGATTAGCGTTAAGTCCAAGTGGGATCTGCTAAGTAGAAGTATAATATAGCATGCCTTTGATGGTTTTGTGATTAAGAAATTGTTTTGTGGGTCATTGGATTGATTTGATGAGATCAATCAAGTATATATCTTCGGTGGAGTAACAAATCTGAGGGGATTTTATCAAATTCTATGGAATGTCTTATCTTTGCACCTGGCTCCTATGAGAATGCCTATCAAATATAACATATCATTGGCGAGAAGAACGTTAAGTAGCGTCGGCTAGTTGAGTAGAAGAAGATCTTGAAGCCACTCCTCCACATCAAATTTGATGCACGCCATTTTGGATTTCTTTAAACTCACTCATCAGCACACTATAAGAAAGTTTGCAATCCCTTCGACATTACTCATTGGAGGTTGAAGTTGTCTGCACTTCTTCATTAAGATCCCGTGTTCTTTTATTTGTTTCTCCCTAGATATGATGGAAATATATGAAAACCTCTTGCCCTTCAATAACCCTCTTATAGAAGCTATTATTGATTTTATAATATAAACAAATAGACGTTGAGAAGCCTAGTCAACGGCCTTCATAGGCAATCCATATATATTTGTTTCTTATTATCAACCCAATTAATTCACATGATGTGAAGCCTCTTTTCCATCTCCTTGTGTCTCATTTTACCTCTTTGATTTGATGTTATTCATCTCCTTATCACAAGGAATGCGTTATTTGGTTCAACTTTGGTCCTCGTTGATAAATATGATTTGATGGTTGAAATTTGTTCAATTGGCAGGTCTTTTTGAACATCTCATTCTGAGTGAGTGATAATTCTTCTCTGCAAATGGTTCATCGATTCCTTGAGGGTGAGAAGTTACTTTATTAAATAAAGAGGAGCAGTACAATCAATGGATCTATAAACGCCATTATCGAAGCCCATGAAGAAAAAAAAAACACTTAGTGTTCTCTAGTATGATATTCAATGATCTGAATTGATGATTACACCTCACCAGCTATCTTTATAGACCAACAAGACTTTCCCCACCCTGGAGATTCATCTTTATTTATCTCCGATAAAGGCCGTGGATGCATCTACCGTCTACATCTTTCTTAATCAGAAGACCTTGGTTCGTTTATAAGGTACTCAGGCTTTTGTCATACCTTGTTTTAACCATGAGCAGGCACATTTTAAGTATCTGGTGTTCATAGGTACCTGAGGATAGCTCCTAAAAAACCTTAAAAGTTATATAAAAGCTACTAAAAGATGTTTTTATTTATGGTATATAAAAGTGAGCGCTCTGCATGGTTTAGTTAAAAATCTTAAATAAATAACAAGCTGGATACTAAGTGAACTGACAACACAGAAACAAACAACAATTATATTTGCCTATTTCGTTCGATCGACTTGCATCCACCTGGATATAAATAAGCATTATAGCGTTAAAGTTAGTCTATCGAACCTAGGATCTTATCAATGTGATTGGCCAAAACTGACCTTTCCCTTTCGGGATAATAATTTGCTAATACATTGAGAATAAATAAAGTTAAACTTTTCACAATGTGTTCTTACTCTATGCTGGGGCAGATGGCATAAAATCGTTCAAAATAATATATATATATATATATTGCGACTTCTATTCTATATTTTGGTGGAAATGATTTAATTTTTGTGTACCAGGAAGCAAATATGACGCAATGTTTTTACTAACATTGTATCAATATCACCGACCTATATAATAATAATTATTTGATACTAATCTAAGAAGAAATCGGATATAGTAAAAATTGTTTGAATAACATCGTCATACCGTCTCTATATTTAAGTCGTCATCCCTCCTATAAGAGATAACAATCCGGATCTCTTCTAGCAAAGTCGTTGATTCTTCTGATAGAGGTCACGATCGTATGCACTCCTAGGAGAGAATCCGATCGTTATCTCTACCAGAAAAGTCAACGCAAGTATTTACTCATGATTTCAAGGATATCTCCGTATTATTATACTTGGACAAATAAAACTTTTCCATCTTCATCTATATATTGTATATGTTTGTAAGCCTTTTATATACCTATTTGTGATGGTCGCTTTATGTGTAAGTTCACCAACAGCATATTCCCTCCCAAATGAGAATAAAACAAGAAAAAAAGGATTTATCTGTACATATATATTAATTAAATGAACCAGTAAATGAATTTCTAAGTAATATATATACATATTATATATATATATATATATATATATATATATATAATTGCAATTAGATCATACTTTTTGAAAAATAGTTGAGTCTCCCTTTCTCTTTATTTCTATTTGATGCTATCTTTTCCCAAAAATGAAGATCTTAACCAATTGTATGTCATTCAGCGCTGTTTTACTTCAACTATCTATATTATATATCTCTCAAACATAACATACAATAAATGAGTACCAATAACTGTGCTCGACACATCCCTATTGTGGAGGGAAAAAGCTTTACAAAAAAGCCTTAAAGCCTTTATGAAACCACTCATTTTAAGAATATGACTACTACATTACGTGTTCACATTTTTATGCTTGAGTGAGAATGGAGACCATATATATATATATATATATATTGTACATATATTTGCATTAATAGCATACAATGTAGCCTGCCTATTTTTTATAATACTTAATAACGTTGTTATTGATGTACCTATAAGCGTTTCCATGTATATATACGTTATAATAATAAATGTGTTACGAGACGTGTTTATTATCTATGTTATTATATCATGGACGACAAATATAATGATGTATATAAGAAGTTATTAATAATGAAAGTAATCCGGATAAAGTTCATCATTCATGATTACTTTTGTATCTATGACCTTATTAAGGATGTTTATGAAGCAGTTTTTAATAAATCCATTGAACCACTATTATATTATTACATCATTTAAACCAGGGAATACTATAACAACCTGGAATAGGAACTCCCTCCCTTTTATGTTTAACTATCTTCGTAACATGACCAAGTTAAGGATGTTTATGAAGTAGTTTTTAATAAATGCAAAGAGCCACTATTATATTATTACATCACTTAAACCAGGGAACACTATAACAACCTGGAATAGGAACTCCCTCCCTTTTATGTCAAAGTTTAACTACCTTCGTAAAAAAGAAGAGGGGAAAAAAGAAGTTCCTATTTTATTATTCATTTAGAAGTAGATTTGTTATCAATATCTCGAAAAAATATTTTTGAAGCCAAAGTGGATTTACTTTGTTGATGTATTTCGCTTCATTGTTTCAAACTCCACTAACAGCAAAATAAAATAACTGACATATATATATATATATATATATATATATATATATATATATATATATATATATATATATATATATATATATATATATATATATATATATATATATATATATATATATATATATATATATATATATATATATATATATATATATGTCGCAGAAGAGATGGGTATCCAGTAAAGTCGTTGACTTTTCTGGTAGAGATAACGATTGGATCCTCTCCTAGGAGTGCATACGATCGTGACCTCTATTAGAAGAATCAACGACTCTGCTAGAAGAGATCCCGATTGTTATCTCTTATAGGAGGGATGACGACTTAAATATGGAGATGGTATGACGATGTTATTTAAATTATTTTTAGCATGTCTGATTTCTTCTCATATGAGTATCAAATTATTATTATTATATAGGTCGGTGATATTGATACAAAGTTAGTCAAACATTGCGTCATATTTGCTTCTTGAACACAAAAATGAAATCATTTCCAATAAAATATAGAATAGATATAGCAAATGAAATATATAGTTTGTATAATATCGTAAATTTTATTTCTTTATTTAAGTTGTCATCTCTCCTATAAGAGATAAGAATCGTAATCTCTACCAGGACCTGCATCTCTGCTGCGACATATATATATATATAGTCTTATATTTTTAAAGAGTTCAATTATAATTTTTGATACAAATACAGAAAAATATTAATGATAATATTTGCAAGGATTCCAAATCAGTTTTAATTTTTTATGTATATCCTAAATTCAACAGGAAATTTAAGATTTGAAATAGTCTTTTTATGGAAAATACTCCAAAAATGAACATTTTGAAACTTAATTATCTGGTTTGATTTGGATGTATAAAAAAAAAAATTGATTTGGAATCAATCCTTGCGAGCATACCCACATTTTTCGGCAAATTGTTTGAAAATAGCATTGAAATTAAAGACATTAGAGATGATTGAATGACGAAAAAAAAATACTATATAAGTTTACTACATCACTTTTGTGCCCGTTGAGCGGACACTTCCCATGATTCGATTTTGTTCAAAATTTCACAAGATGATCTCTATGCACTAAGGGGGAGCCTGACTCTCAAATCCGAAAAAAGGTGAAATAAGAATCACCCTAATATATATATATATATATATATATATATATATATATATATATATATATATATATATATATATATATATATATATATATATATATATATATATATATAGTATATATATATATAATATATATATAGATATTATGTTTGTTAGCTCCTTAATCTGGTATCAGCCAGTATTGATACTCTCTAGGAGCTATCTTTATTAATAAATATTAGTTCATATATTTTAAGCATTTAAATAATTTAAAAATGTAATCTTCGAGGGATAAACTTTGCTCCACGATCTCTTCATATATATATATACATATATATATATATGTGCTAAATTGCCTTTTCACCCGTATATGTCCGACATGCCCGATGTCGATCCATATAAAAAATCGGTCCATTCACCTTGTATTGTTTTGGTACGCCACAAAAGCCACTATCATCAATCATTCCTCATTCCGTTTGCATTCAACACGAAATTAAATCCATAAGTTTGAACTCCAATTACTTTCCTCTTGAGTTCATCACCCATTTCCAAAAATA
The DNA here is from genome assembly GCA_013387185.1 of Caligus rogercresseyi. Lineage (NCBI taxonomy): Eukaryota > Metazoa > Arthropoda > Copepoda > Siphonostomatoida > Caligidae > Caligus > Caligus rogercresseyi. The sequence goes on along the minus strand of CP045905.1, from coordinate 6,454,088 downwards.
CATTTAAAGGAATCGAATCTGTGATTCTTTCTTTATCTATTCACAAGTGCACTTTTTTATTTGTTTCCCTTTACTTGTCAAGCACTATCAACCCATCAATCTTATTCAACATCCTTTCATTAATGAGATTCTTAATGACTTGATTCAGAAGGCATTGAACCCAACAAGCTCTTTTACATGTAAAAGATATCTTTGCACTTTGTTTGACATGATAAATGAGATAGTTTATTTGGAGGGAAAATAAATGTTATAGTTTATTTTGTGTTATAACGCCAGGGCGCAATTTCCCTCCTCTTTTTTTAAAATAATGTCCGCCATTTGATTCAATGGAACTACATTCATTTGAATATAGGGTGTAATTCTATTGAAACTAACGTACTCATTTTAATGGTGTTGATAGGTAAGGCTGCAGTTAAGGCCGTTCTCTTAAACTCACGAGTAAAAATCATTTTTCCAGTTGGTAATATATGTAACAAAGATCTCTAAGCTTTTGACTGCCTTCCTCGCCGGCAGGCAAATTGACGTATCTATCTGAAATATCTCATAATATTCTTAGCTCTATGTTTCAAATAAACACATAAATAAGCCTTTTTTCATACGTTCAACTGTTATTTTATGAATTCTGCTTCATTTCTGTTAACCAATCAAGTTCTAAAAAAGAGTCCTTCTTTGATATTTTTATAAATTTGTACAGACCTTTCACTCTTTCATGGCTTATCCGCACACTCGACATTGAGAGATGAAGACGCTTTAGCCGAGCTAATGCACGCATTTTTGTTACAGGCTGACAAAACAATAAACAGGATATCATAATATGGAATAATAAAGGTAAATTGTTAATAATAACGAATAAGAAGAGTTTAGTATAATGCTTTTAAAAAAAAATTACCATTTAACATAATAAATATGCTTGAAAAAGGTCAAAACAGTTCACGAATTTTTAAAATTAAAAATTGTAAAAACCAACCTTTTTCCCATAATTTAAAAATGTTTTTCCATTCAACATTTGTACATTTTTGGTCTCTTTTGGCTACATATTAAACTAGAGGCATATATACACTCAGAGAGTGCAAACCTCCGCCGTCACGGGGTCCTTATGAACCTTTCGAGGCGGATTTTTCACGACTGGGGCGGCGTAGAGGGACGGGGGAGGGTTCCCCTCGACGGAAATTCCGAGAGGAAGACGCTCCCGGCACCCGATTTTACAGCACAGCGACATCTATTGGCAGAGTAGGCTAACTTGAAATATTTATTAGTATTTAGCTCGTTTTGCATCTTAATTCTGCACTCAGAGATGCCAAAATTTAATCACTTGTTACTTTTGACATTTCCAACAACTCCACCAAGTTTCATCCGAATCCGTTCCGTACTCTTGAGTTATTCTTCTGACAAACAAACCAACAAACAAACAAACAACAAACCAACGCCAGTGAAAACAATACCTCCTTCGGCGGAGGTAAATATAACAGCTGGACTTATAAAATATCAATATTGTAAATGTGGCATAGATTAATAGGGGAATCATACAATAACAAACTAAAGACTCAGATTGTTACGGCGTGTTCATCTCTTAATGAGGAAAGTAGGCCTCATACACAAAATCCTAGATCGAATAGTTTAATTTATTCGCTAATAAACTTATTACATCCATTCGGTGACTGCAATACCATCCAAACAAATAGGAAAAATATATAAACAAAAGCCATGAAAACCGATTTGGTTTATTGAATTATTTATATGTTAGATTCCTTTAAAATAATGTTGATCATGACCAAGTGTCTGGTTATAAATTTATTTTTAAACTACCTTTTTCCACATATTATAAGATCATATTATATGATCTTATAATATGATTCATATGGTACAGTTTATAATTCATTCAGATCCATTGTTAATAAAAATATAATATTCTAATGAGTCAAGATTATGCAAATACAAAAAGAAATAAAAAGATTATTGATTTCAAATGAAATGCGAAAGCTCTTTTCTTAAATATAGATGAAAGGAATAAATGTCGTTTTATGATTTTCTTAGTCATCAAAATGCTATTAAAAAGTATTGCCAAATTGTCTTTATCTCTATATTTTCTTCTCTTTTATATATTTACATATCCGATAAGGTCAACGAAAGTCTCTATTATTTATATTCATGATGATTCAGCAAAAGCATTAAAAATGGATGATATGGAAAATAAAATGTCCTTTCTTCATTGCAATTAAGGAAACTTCAAAATAGACGCGCGTGTTGATTAATTTTCTTTGTAAAGAGCGAAACATAATGGATGGAATGAGAGGAGAATGCTCCCAAAGAAGTGCAGAAAAAAGACAAAAAAATAATAAAAGGAGTACCAATAGCATTAATACACTTTTGCTAAAATGCTATTTATATTATTTTTATTTTGCATATGGAATATGAGTATAATATGATTGACTATGAATAAGTTTTTAAACGCAATAAAATTAGTCCATCGAACATAAAAATCACTCTATGAACTTTCATCAAAAGTTTATTTTTTAATATAAAAAACGATAATTAGTTATGTGATAAAAAGAAAACACTATTATTTGTGTATGTTTTATTACAAAGCTTCAAATATTATCAGATTTTTGGCTAAAACCTTAATCAGCTGATAGCAGATTAAGTTCCGTTGTGGCGAGGGTTAACTAAGAGATAAAGAAATTATACAACTGACGAAAAAAATTAGTTACTCTCTTTATACAAATTATCATATATAAATGAATCAAATGTTCTTACGTTCAGTTCATTTAACTAAAGTTTTACTCCACTCAAGTCTTAACTCTAGAATTTCGTTCTCTACGATGATGTCTTTGATTTGCTAAACTTATATGTAAATATAAATATCATTGTCTTAACGGTCAATAAATAGTAATAAGAAAAAACTTAAACCACTTTTTCATAATAGTTTGGCTAGAGTCGGAGTTTTTTAAATGCAAGCCCTCATTAATATCATATATATAATTTACGATCTTAAAAAAATCATATCTATAAAATACAAGGAATAAGAATGAAACTTTTAACTTATAGGAATGCTAAATTAATTTGGCCTTGAGCCAATTAAGACCATGATCAGATTTACATCGAATCATATAGTTTTCGATTAAAATGGATACGTCATTAAGAAAATATGAAATTGTAGTAACGTTATTATGATCACTTAATAAACGCCGTATCTTATATGCTATAGCCATGCTGAGGTCAATAAAGGAAATAAATAATAGGCACTCAAACTTGTGCCAACGGCCATCAAAATATACTCCAAAGAACAAAATATATATTCTATATTTAGTATCTATGAAAACAGAAAACTTTTCTGGATTCCACTGGGTGACTCCCATAGATAGGCTTGTCTTTATTAAATATTACAAGAACACATATAATAAATATTCTAATGGTATTAATGAACATGGAACGGAAATACTTCTCAATTAGAGATGATATGAAACATTCAATATATCAGTTATACAGATACAATTTCAAGATCAAAATACATATCATAAAGTCTTGAGCATGGATATTTATCCATATCTATCTATCCATCTATCTATCTATATATATATATCAGACTTGTTGACGTTCGCGAAAAATTGTCGTTCGTTTTTCGTTCGCCTAAAGATATCGTTAGTTTTAAATTGAATCGTTCGTCGTTCAACGTTCGTTTGTCGTTCACCATTCTGAAAAAAATTGACGACGAATTTTTTAGAAATAAATTTCTGAAACAATGTGATGACGTTTTTTAGAAAATAAATTTGTCCCATGAAAATTAAAAATCTTTGTCTTTTTTTGGCGCCAAAAACGAACGACAAGGAATTCTCCTTATATAAATATATGGATATAAAAATAATCCCCAGGAAAATAGGAGGAAAACATGGTTCATTCCTCCAGTAGAACTTCTTACATATGAACTTTTGTCGTATTAGATGTATAAATATATATTAAGAATATTTTGTTTGTGCAGCATTATACCATTTTTAAAATCACTTCATAATTTTTTCCACACTTACTCTTGCATTATCCTTCAACATAATTTTTTTCCTTAAAAAAAATTGAAAGAACATTTGGGTAAAAACATCCTTTCTTACGACATGTATCCTTTAAAATTTTAATGTGGAGTTTAACCGTTGATAAAATCCCCGAAATATCGGTACATGATGCACTTTTCCTTACATATAATATTTACATGCTGTGTTTTGTAATTACCGAATTTATAAACCTTCATCGAGTCCAACATACTCGTAAAAGGCTATAAAGTCACTTCTCTTAGGTTGATAAAAACTTAAATTTTTGATTAAAAGATCGGAAACGGATTTATATAAAGGACCAAGATATGTGCAGTCATATAAAAAGTCGTCACTGGTCTCATTCTCCGTACGGCAAAAGAACATTTACCATGATCTTGTGTAAAAAAATTGTCTCGCACTTCGAGTGTACCAGAGAGAACACGGTATTAAACCACTTTTCTGATATCCTCCAACATAAATTGATCAGTTCACGGCTAAGAAAATGCAATAAAAACGGTGTTTTTATTGTAAGAGCAAATTTCAGCGATGATAATTCCTCGTTTATATACCAAAATAATCAATCATACTTACATATTTGCACTTCCAATAAATAATATCCCTAAGAACACAGTATCTGTTAACTATTTGAAGACACTTTCATAGCAACATCTTAAAGTTGCCACAATAAAAGCCCTGCATCCTTTGTGTAAAGTATATTCATATTATTGTTGGAGAATGAACTAGCTTTGTGTATATTAGTTCTAAAGTTTAATATAAGACGGTGAAGCTGATTTAAATCCCTATCATCCCTTTTATTAGATGATTCTTTCTTCAAGTAAAATTCTGAGTTTGTTAAAAAAGCCCATTTTTTGACGACTTCATCATATACATATTTAATATAAGCATTTATGTACATGCGAGTAACTACAACAACCAATGCAGGCCCCATATTTTTTTTAGAGTATCATCCTCTTCGCTTAAGAAACTTCATTTCTCAAATGCGTAGCCCAAACATCTTGTTTTAAATAATGCGCAAAAGAAGAATCAGAGTCTCCTGGTTATAATTGCAATTATACTTCACCATTGCGTATAAAAATTATACGTTGTAAAAATAGTTTCGGACAGAGAGCATTGCGTAGATCAAACAATGGGCCTCCCCCTTTTATTTGCCTTGAATCATGCATAAAAGAACTCAGATAACAGTAAAATATGTATACTTCCATGAGCAAACTATAAATGAATCAAAGTACAAATATGAACGATTTACGAGATTTATTCAATTACATTCTTGAGAGCCAATATACTAATAAATTCCAGACTCAAAAAATGATTTTTTTTCATTAAAAATAATTAACACTGACGACTTTTTTTTTGGCCTTTATGTTTGAGTGGATTTATCGATGTAGATAGGAGTAGATGTATAAGTATTTATAATAATCAGTTGGATCTTTTAACTTGAGGTACATCAAAATCTTTACTGATCTTCCCCTCTCGGGATTCGAACCTGTGCCCTCAACATTGAGAGTAGTAGAACATGCTTACTTATTAAGCTATCGAAATTCATATAATGATATTTATTTTATAAAATATATGGCAATTTAAAATTGATGGATGAAGGTATTGGAGAGCATTTTTTATTAATAAACCTCATGAAATATCTAGCCAAGAATCATACAGAAGCAATCAAACTAGTAAGTCTGGTTGAGAGGACTGAACAGTTAATTTTGATTACTTCAAGAATCTCAATTTTCATAAAAAGGAAAATATAAGCCATTAGTTACAAATATTTAGTATCCAACAGCTGACGCTTTGCTAATGACTTACAAAAAGTTAGTTCATATATGTGTATCATCACATGTATGAAATCCATCCAAGAAAGAAGACACAAATTTAATTTGTGCTAGCATTTTAATGTCTACATGCCTATATGTAGACGCTAGGCAGGCATAATTTCTTAAGAGATGTTTTTGTTGAAAAATAAAATTATTTTGAGATAAAGCTTTTCTTATATTAAATTACCTTTGATGCATGATACTCAAAGCAAGTAGGACATCTCGGATTGCATCCCTTTTCACCTTAAACACGCTTTAAAAGCCATTTGAACAATATACATATATGTTCATATATATATATATATATATACATATCAGACTTGTTGATTTATCGTTCATTTGTTGTCGTTCGCGAACGATGACGACAAATCAACAAGTCTGATATGTATATATATATATATGAACATATATGTATATTGTTCAAATGGCTTTTAAAGCGTGTTTAAGGTGAATTGATGATAATTATCATCAATTCTTGTAGTATATCCGACTATCATTAAAAAGGGAAGTTGTGACCTTCTAATTATAGTGTCCTAAATATCCAGTACAGATTCTTAAAATATTTAATTAAAAGAACGATCTAAGGTAATCATATTACCTTTGTAAATATTGTTAGATTATCTTATTTTTTGACAATGTATGATGCCGGGGAATAAAATAAACGGTCTCGAGAAAAAAGGGATTTATTAGGGGGACTCAAAATGTGTTATATATTTAACTACTTAACTATATATATATATATCAGGCTTGTGAGCGTTCAGCGTTCCGTTCAATGTTTTTGCATCAGCGTTCCGTTAGCGTTCAGCGTTCAAATTTCCCCAAAAAAAGTGGTGACTTTTTTTTAGAAAAGAATTTAAAAAAAAGTCCAAGAAATGTTTCGAAAAATTGAACGCTGAACGCAAAACTCTTTTTTGTGTTCAACGTTCAGCGTTCAAAAAAAAAGTTGCGTTCCGTCCCAAGCCTTATATATATACATATAATATGACTCATAGCTCTATTACATTTTGTAGGCTTTTAGTGTATAGTTTTTGTTTTAAATTGATATATGTAGTTTATAAATATTGAACTAAATATCAAAAATATAAATTCGGAAACAAGATGTTTTCTTGTGTAAAAAAAGTATTACTCTAAATGAATAAAGATACTCGTATTGTGTGAACAATGAAATCAATTAACTACAAGGATTACAAGATAAGTTAATTCCTTCAATTCTTTTATCTTAATATTTAATATATCCTATATTTAACTATTTAACTATGTATATATATACATATATATCAGGAAACGACCGGGTTCCGGCCGTTTTTTTAGAGTCCTGGCCCGGCCCAGTGTCAAAAAATCACCGGGCCGGGACTTTTTTTAGGAAATTCTTTGCTAAAAAAACGTTGTCACTTTTTCCATAATTTTTTTTTGTAGGTAATTTTTTCTAAAACAAAACGTCGTCACTTTCAGAATGACGAAGGACCGAAAATATACTGAAGTCCCGGCCTGGTTTGGCCCTGCCCGGCTTGAAAAATATAAGTTCTGGCCCGGTCGTTTCTTGATATATATATATATATATATTTATATATATATATATATACACTATTATTGACCTCTCAATTGATATGTGCATATTCAAATAAAGTATACCTCATATTTTTAATCGTATGGCACAATTTTATAAACGAAATTATTAAAACATATGCTAGACTAATCAAGATAACTTTTCTACTGTTACTCCATTATTGATATTATATGTCTATGGTATAGTATATGTACTATCCCGGCTGTTTTCATTTTATTGTCATTTAAATTACCATTCAAGACGAGTTACTTGTTTTGGTTGTCGGATTTTATCAAATAAAACATATGATCTTTAAAGTTACCTCTTGAATAATATATATGACTGAATAAAATATGATTCAACTAAATTTATATGTGATGAAGCCTAAAAAAGTTCTTTGTTAATCAAAAAAATCCTCACAAAACGGAACTTGTATATACATTCCCCCGAAACGTTTGTCCATTGGTAAGATTTGTACTCTGAAGCAACTAATAATTCCAAACAGTATTATTTATAATGAAATGCAATGAAGCTTCGCCGTTGTGCACTCTGAGATCTTCACCCCTCCCGAATCTGATTGTTACAAAATTAACAAAACCTGACAACTAAATTATGTTTAGCAGCAATTTTACTTGATGTGTCTTTTAAAGAATGAAATATTAGGACCACATTTATGAATATTTGCACAGGGACATTGAATGTTAATTGGCTTCAAGATATCAAATGATTATTTTTTGCATGATTCATACGGTCATTAAAATAAAGTTTATGATTCATCAAACGAACAATTTTTAATGTGCATTCTTAATTTATTTTATTCCCTTTCAATTGAACATTCAAATCATTACGTGATAATTAATATACTCTGACTCCAGGACAAAAAGTGGAACGAGGTATCTCAGGAGTTCTATTGGCGGCACTGTTGTGGTCAACATGGCGAGAACATGGAATTTATAAGTGAAACTGGGAATTATAACTATCCTTATTCATTAAGCAAGACATGCAAGGCATTCCAGACATTTTTAATTCGTTAGGAATAGTTGTTAGGACCGTTTTTTATGTACTTCTATTTTAATTCCTTTTATCCTATTCTTAGTAGTTCTGAAGCTAGTTTCAAATTGGCACCAAGAATATATCATCACACACAGTATCTATTCATATTGCTTATGGGTCCTATAGGAGTGAACGTCAATGCCAACAGAATACCATAATTAAATGCTTTGATATGGTTAACTAAATGTATGTACTTCGACTCAAGAGCTTTTGTAAAATCCGAGATACTAAGTATATTTTAAGTCTTTGCATACTTCAGGGGTTCGCCTAGCTGGCTGAGTGGGTCTTCGTCCTTTAAGAATCTAAACCAAATAACTATGAGCTCGCTATGGAGTTTTCAATTTAAGAGACTGCTTCTTCTTTGTCTAGTCTTGATAAATGTAGCTTAATATAGCGTTTAATAAACGTACTTTATTGGATATGACAATCAGATGATAATTATATGCCCACACTGAAGCAACTGCTAGACAACTACTTACGTTTATGTGGCAATAAACACAACATAAGCATATTAATATTCCGGACCTTTGCTGTAGTCGTGTACATATAAGTCTTTATAATGCTTATATCTGTGTATTGTATTATTTCAACAACTTTTGTCTTATTTTATATTGTAAAGAACAGTTTTTAGGAATTATAAAATAATTACTATTCCCTCTAAATTTAAAGCAGGGATTTACATATCATGATTGTAAGTTTGTTGACTAACTCACTTTATACTCCGTCAATATTTTATGATAAATCTCTTATAAAAATTAACTACGAACTTTTAGAGACGTCCTTGAAAGTTTTTCTCTCATTTTGTTTGTGTAGTTGAATATATAATTATTCATTTTTTAGAATCCAAGTGTTTACTCATCCGTGCTCGTTGTCTTTTTTTCTTCTTCTTCATATGTTTACAAATGTTTTCAAATGTAAGTACATAAGTATACACCAAAAAAGTTATATATGTTGTTGAGTTATTTCGTTGTAAAGTCGATGTAAGAATATAAAAACAACTTTTGTTGGGTATAAGTTTTTTTTTCTACTTTGGAATCCTTAAGCTTGAGTTATAGCCTAAACATAACTACATAGGCAGATTTCGATTATAGCCCAAGAGGGAAAAGTTTAAAGGTTTTTTATTGTTGAAAATACAAAAACATAAAGGCCCCCAAAAAATGTTTGGGGAATTTATTATGCGGAAAAAGTAGTCTATACAACGTAATATATATATACATTTATATATAATAATAAAATATAATACAATATATATATATATATTTGTATATATATAATGTCAACATATTTTCTCTACATGTCTTAATTATTTCTCCATCACTGGAAAAACATTCAAACCTATTCTCCAAACAGAAAAAAATATATTCAAACTTGATTATTTTCTTTATGGAGGTTCAAAATAGATTAAAAAAACTACTATGTTATACTTCCTATTATTGTTCAATAGCTTTCTAAAGCAACATTATGTATATTGTAAGACATTATCTACGTTGATAGACGGTTCCTATATCCATCTGCTTTAGTCAGTATTGTATTTGAGCTTCTATTTCGATTTTTTTTGGAAACAATGGATTCATCAACAACAAAAAAATAAAAAACATACATGGATGTTATCAACAGAAAAAAAGATACCAACACTATACTATTCAGATAATTTTATATTCAGAATTTTTTGAAAAGAAATGGATATATATATATAAATATATATATATATATATAAACTTAGTTCAAATATAGAAAACATTAAATTTTATGGTGAAGGTATCATTATGCTGAATCTCATTTCCCAAATCACATTTTTAAATCTCATGATAACAGCCTTTTTCTTGCAATTAATTCAGGAGCTACCATACCTATTCAAATCATTTATGTGCTAAATTCTTGAGTTGGTCAATCAATTAAAACTGCAGAAATCGCTGACCTGGGTTCTATACTTGCCTATACTCCTTCATATCCTTCATATTTGAAGCTATCCCATGATCAAATATCAATAAACCTATAAATAGCTAACACATTTTATAAATTATAAGGTTGGGGTAAAATGCCTAAAAAAACTCTGGAAAATTTTGAAAAAGTAAAAAATATATAACTTGTATAGATCAATTGAGCATATGATATAATTCAACTGTTTTTAGAAAACATTAATAATATAGATATGATTTATTGTTTAGCCTCATATAAATATGGTAATGAATTATGCATTAAAACCTATCAACATTCGAATAAAATGTTTATAAACAGTTTTTATAGGTAAATGGTCATGTCCATCCAAAGTTTGTAATAAAAAAAATTGATACAAGACTCAAAAGATTCAAAAGCAAACAAAAAAAAATATTATACGTTCATGAAGTTACTACTTTATTCTACCTAAAAAATAAAATTAGCCCTTAAGTTGGCATTCACAGTATATCTGACTAAAGGAGTTATAGAATACTTTGAAATATTTATTTAATATGTTGTTCTGTTAAAGAACAAAATGATGACAAAAAAACGTAATAAAACAAATGAAAAAAGGTCCAGAAGTTCGTAGTATATTTATTAAAAAGTATTTGTATTATAGAGTTTTAACAGAAGAAGATTACTTGATTTTATTATACAGTAAAATATAAAAATATTATAATACTCTACACACGATATTTTAACGTAAAAATATATATATTAAATATTTGTGATAATAGTATTTTTGGGGCGTATACTTTAAAATGACGAACATTTGCTTTCTTGATGAAATAATACTAATAATATGTACCCGAATTTGATTAAAATGCTTTACTGATGTCATGGGGTTCATTATCATATGCATGATGGTATTGATTAAGCCATGAAATATAACATGATATAAAAATACATTAAAAATATATTGCAGTAAATTGTATTTCTTTTTATTATATACTTTGTGTATATTTTTGAACTGTGAATTTGCTCTTTCACGTTGGTTTATGTTTTTTTTTGGTACACAACTAAGGGAAAAAGTTTTTATTTAATCTGCATTTAAGTGTATTATTTTTAACTGCAATATCCTACAATAAATATTTTTCAATATAAAGAGCTTTCGGATTTTTACAACAATATAATAATATATATATTTTTCGAATTAAGGCCACAGCATTAACTGACAGAATAGGAAGTTATTTTATTCTCGGATGAATCAATAAAAATAAAAAAATATAATGACTCACATTTCAGCTTTCTCTCGAAGGAAGTGTCAAATGAGATTTATTATCTTCACTCTCACATTAGCACATTTTGAGGGAGCTTTTAACTTGTTGAATGACCCGAGATAAATAAACGCTCTTTACTTATTGGAAACCATTTTGGACGAAGATGCTTATAAATTTCTTCGCTCCCCCTTCTTCTTTGATATGATGCGCTGCTCCTCCGGGCTTTCTCTTTAAATTTTCTCTTTGTCGTATCTTCCGTCCTCCCTGCCTCTTCAAACCCCCCCCCCCCCCCTCCCCCATTTTCTCATGGTTCCTATGAGTAAATAGTAGAACTTAATAACGACTAAGGAGGAAATAAAAATTGATACGATGGAATTGAAGGATGTTGACAGACTGACGTCATTCTTTCAAGGTCTCTGATAGTATATATACACACACATATATATATATATACATATATATTCGATTGAGAGTCGGACTCCCCCCTAGAATTATATATATATATTTTATACATTTATTTAAGAAACTTTATAGCTTTAATATACTGACGGTCATCAAGTATCTGTAAGTTGTCAATTGAGCTAATATATAAGTATATTTATGATTATGAAAGTATAAAATTTGAAACACAAATTTCCATAGTAATACAAACACACAGATAAATTTTTCATCATCATTCTGTTAAAATTGTTTGCTATACTTATGAATAATGATATTTAAAGTCTCAAAAAATTCTAAGAACAATTACAGAACTTTCCTAAAAAATATATATAATTTTTTTTATAATCTTTTCATATGCACATATTCTTTTTTATTGTTCTTGTGAAGGACTAACTGAACTGTACAAATACAGTGAGAAGATAATTTTAGTCTTCATTATTTCAATCTGTGTAAAGTTGCTATTACAATTAATATATTAGTCAAAAGCCTAAACTATTCTTATTTTATATGTATGTCTTATTCTTTCTCTAGAAGCGGTGATGCAGTGAATTATAAGGATACTAAAATGTATGCTGTTTATGACTCATATATATACATATATACTGCAACAAAATTACTTCTCTTTTTTGACACTATACAATCTTCCATTTCAGCCAAAAACTATTAAACTTCGGAGGTAAAAAATTCAAATGGATAACGGTCATGTTCAGGCATCTGCTTTTGCATAAAGATTTTTTTAGTTATTTGCTATTTATATTTATGAATTTTAACTTTGCCTTTCTTGGATTTTTTATTATTTATATTTATATATATATATAAAACTATTTTAATTAATGAAATAAAATAATAATTCAAAACATAGAGTGTGTCCCATCAGAAATGATTTTTTAAATTGTGAATTAGAAGTATATAAAATCATTCCATCTTATTATGGATACGCTATTATGTTCATAAAGAGGAAATTTTTTACTAATATATATAAATTTGCATTGATTTTTAACCATCCTTAATCTGAAAAATGAAGATGTGCCTCTCATGATATAGGACAATAAATGTTTAACAATAAATAATCCTTTAAAATGATGTATGTATGAGGGAACATTACGTATGTATGGACCTTCTAATTCGCCATTTAAACATTACATTTTGAATGGAACCCACTGAACAACGTATCATTATAATGCATTACTTTATGCTGAAAATGGATTAAAGTTTCAATAATAATAGGCTATTTTTGTTGTCAAAAATCTTAAGATAAAATATAATTTATATCATTTTCGGTATTTTAAAATAGCCGTTTCCCCGTTAGTGATGGAAAAATTAGTGGATAAACATGCGAGAGCAGGCGATTTCCATTTTAAGTATGCTGTTTCTTCACCCTCGTGCAGGAAGAAAAAAAGAGTTTGGATTGGAAAGTAGTGTGTGCGTAGAAGAAAAATAATTGCTTTGCACCAAGAAAATATTATATTTATTTTGTACTTTTGAGCATGCAAATTCACAGTCCACACAATTGTACAAAAAGCAAAACGCTTACACACTAAATGATTAATATTTTTTTAATTGATGGAACCCGGTTATTGGCTTTATTTTGTGAAGAGTTTTAATATGTTGTCTTTAGTCTATGTTGTCTTTAGTCTATGTATTCACATAATCGTCTCTTTTGTGAAAAGGGTTCGTTGAACCCTTTTCATGGGAGTGTCATTTTATGCAGATATTTTAATTGGTATTCATACAGCGCTCTACCATTTCATATAAAGTAATAATGTTATTCTTTCTTCATGAATATTCTTATATATTACAGCTATAACATTTTTGAAGATGATTCCTTGTTGATGCACTGGATATGAGAGCCCACTGATTAGGTTTTTTATGGATCCTTTATTTATTGTATTATTTCCAATTAAATATAAAAATTTGGAACATAAATAAAATATAATTAGAATTGAATTCAGAGCCTAAGGTGTAGGGCGATTACTAAATCTTAGTCGTGAATCTCTATGTATCTAAATACAGCTAAATACTGGTCATATCTTTCTTGGGTTCTTTAAATGAAGTGCCTACATGGGACAGCTAAGGAGAGGTTTAGTGAAAAATATGGACACTCATATTCACTTCATTCTTTATTTACTTCTTCCAAGAACCCCAGGATTGAGAGGAATTTCCTAATAGAATAACATTGAATCAAGTTGTTATGATTCCTCCTAAAAACATGACTGCAAAGAAAAAATCTTAAAAAAATCCTCTTCCACAAGGATAAACATGACGGGCTGCAAGCAGGGGTCGGTACGAAGACAGCTATCGATTTTAAATGTCTCCTACACTCTAACGCAGTGATACTCAACCACGGCTCGTGAGCCGCATGCGTCTCCTTTAAGAATAGTTGCGGGTTCTTTAAGCCCACTGAAAATTTATTACATTATTACCAGGAAAACGACCGTATTTTGGTCTAAAAATCAACGGGGACTTATATACTCATTTTTTCGTTCAGGAAAGTGACAACGTTCTTATATTTTTTTTAATATATGTAAAGTTATTTTCTAAAAAAATGTCATCACTTTCTTTTAAAAACACTATTTAAAAAAATTAAAAAATACAAAAATATTTTCAAAAAAAACCTCTCAGGGTGATTAAACAAACATTTAAAGTCCCGGCCGGCGAAAAAAAAGTGTACCGGTCGTTTCCTGACGTACATAATGCGGTGTTGTTCCATAATGTGGTGCTACATGGCTCTTGCAAAAATATTTTTTCGTCAATGTGGCTCCTGATTACGACAAGGTTGAGGTCCGCTGCTCTAACGTCTGGCACCCTCCGTGTAAGATCCCCCAGAGAGGTAAATAAATCACAAAGTATTAGTATTATTCTCATTATCATTATACTTTTTAATATTATTTTTGACCCTATTGAAAAAAGGAGGTTTACTTTGTTTCGTATCGATAAGTGAATCGATGAGTCTGAATAGACGGGTGTAGAAAAAGAAAGCAAAAAGAAACCACTGAATAAATTATGTGTGGGAGAGTGTGCAAGTACATACAACCTTAGTCCACTTTCCACATTATTAGGGAATCTTAAAGCCCGAATGTCTTAACGAATATTAAAGCCTTAACTCCCTGTCTGAGATGTATCTTCTTTGCTTTGAGAGACTTTGTATGAAAAAGCGATATAATCATTTTAGTTTTTGTGAATGAATCTTTTAGTTTTCTTCTAGTAGGAATACCTATGAATATACATATTGCGAAATCTAGAAATAAAATGACATTGTGAATAATATTGATCCAAGCCCTCTGATATATCATTTTCCATATTTCAGAAATACTAAGGAAACTGTAGAAACAGAGAGGTTTTATTAGTTTCTAAGAACTCGTAACATAAACTAGATATTTTAATACGCACAAAACAATCTACATATAATAATGACTTCATGAAGGGTTTTTGGAATTAGTTAAAATTAAATGACGTTGTCTGTTATCTGTAATTTGCATGATCATATCAATTACATACATAGAGTACTAAAGAAGGGAATGCGATAGCCAGCCTTGTGCGTTAAGGTGTGTCCCACTCTCAATGTTGGGAGTGCATGTTCGAATCCCGAGAGGGGACGGCATTTTTGGTCTACTTCATTGATAAGATACTAGGGTTGAATGACTAATTTTAATGCTATAAGCTAATTTATATCCAGTTGGATGTAATTCATCGCACCATATATAACTCCCATATTATAGATTATATATATATATATATATATATATATATATATCAAGGATCCTGAATTTGATAAAAATGTTTGTGTCATTACTTAAAATTGGAACTTGATCAAGGAAAGAATATAAATCTGTTCAATTACATACGCATCTATTTTTTTGTCCAGATGGCTTCCCTATATACCATGGAAAAATCTCATATATTGTTAATTAATGCACCCCAACCATATTAAAGGTAAAATATATTCGGGATTATTATTAAGACTCCTGATGCCTTAGGGACTGTTCCCTAAGTATATCTTTATTAATATGCTTCCATAGATAAGTACATACGATATCATCTTTTAATCAGCTATAATATGTTACAATATAGGTTCAAGTCGGTTCTTAGTGTAAAAAGTTATAGCAAATGTCTAACAGAAAGACAGAACCGCTATTAGGAACTGTGCTCACAGAGCACAGCTTGGATTCAGAAACGGCAGGCAATCAATTTTCATTTAAAAGCTATGTTCCCCAAAAGACTTATACAACAAAAAATACCGATTTTACTTCCCGTAGCAGTTAGATACACGTCATTTGAATTAAAAATACCACAGCCGTATGGTGCCCACTTGTCCCTTGTCATTAAATGAATGAAGTATATTCCATCAACTGCGCTGAAATGTGAAGGATGGCGACCTTATATCTCTTTCTTAACAAATCCATGGAGACTATGACAGAGTTGTTCTCCTCCTGAGATCGACAACAAAGCGCTTCACAAACACTCCGAGTATCTGAATGGCTCGTTCTTACTTCACCATTAGGACCCAGAGAACTCCAGATATAAAAAGTCGTCTGTAGGATTCTTCACAGCAAACACCAAGAAAATAGGAGTTTCTCTGGGTCAAGACAAGCTTCTGGACCGGACTTTAGCTGTGCTAGTGGGATTGGAGAGGAGTAGAAAAATAGAAAAGCTATTTTAGACGGTGGAATCTCTCCTCTTGAATTAATTCTCCGATAGGGCTTTGTTCGTAAACAAACCTCTGCGAGCAATCAAATACATCATCTGGGATCTCCTCCTACGAACATATATATGTTTATTAATTTTAAATAAGAAAATTGAAGTTTCTTCTTGGAGGAGGATACATTTGACTTGGTCAGGGAGTACTATAACATGAAATAAAACTCCCTCCATTTTATATCAAGTTATAAAAGAGAAAAGGAAAAAGGTGGGAATTTCTATGATTTAGGCCAGTGGTACCATGGTGACAGTCCGTGGGCCGGAACCGGCCCGAATTGACATCACATTCGGTCCATTACGTCAGTAGTTGATAAGTGATTTTTAATTAATAAATAATACTATGATACAATATCAACAAACTTAATTCTACTTTTGTATAGTGTATAGCCAGACATAAAATGTACCGGTTATTTGGCCCCCCGAGGTCCCACTTGAAACAATCTGGCCCCCTGACCGTTTTCACCCTGGAATCCCTGATTTAGGCGATTGTGAAGTTACTTATTTCACCCTCTTCTAAAACTGTTGTACTTAGTTCTAGTGAATGACAAGGATTACTTAGGAGAAAAAATTAAAATGATCTTATTTTCTCTTAAGCGACCAATTCCTAGTAGGTTAGTATTGAGACAAAAAAAGTATTTCTTATTCTCAAGTTACTTGGAAACTACAATAACCGTACAACTTCCATGTTAAAAACTCATTATCTAATTTTTGATAATGTTGTACATATGTTACGCATTGAGGTAATTTTTCCCTATAGGCAAAAAAAAAACCTCCCTCATATTGCCTGGATTGAATAGAGACATCCATTTCATAGGAAGGCAATTATTTATGGTTGTAAAAAGGGAAGAGAAAACGGAGAGAGAGAAAGAGAAAGGAGGGGGTTATTGTACCATTATGGTATATTTAATTTTTATAATCAATGGTTTTTAGATATTTCGTTATGTTTCGTCACAAAGGGATGATCTTTTCAAAAGATGTTACTTAACTATCTGGCGAATAAAGCTATCAAATGGTTCGACAAAATATAAGACTTATATTTTTCCTTTGCTATCATCTGACGGGCTTAAAAATTAAGTTTGTAAATATGTATTAAGGCGGAAATTTCCAATACATACGAAAAATAAAAGCATCTCCATTATTGACAAGACATTTTATGACGTCCAGAGGTTGGGCACGCAGCCTGAACGATTCTATACCTACATGGTCAGTCCTATTATATTATGTGTAAAATATATTATGACAAGGCTTTTTCCGTTTTACATCATGTTTTATTGATTGTTTTTTTAAAATTATTATGTGTATTTCTTGAGGCGCAGCACAAAGCTGTTTTTGATATTTTTACCGACATCTCCTCCTGAAAGCTTCCTTAAGGTTTATCAGGCTCCGGGGCTCTCTTCGTGGACTTTGATCACTTTATATCTGGTCTTATAAACACAAAACCACCTTTTTATCCGTTTATTCGAAGTGGCTTTCTATTTCATTATCCACCTTCGAAAAAGTTTACTTGTATAACACTACAACTGGCAGTTGTTAATAATATATCCTTAATTTATATAAAACATAAATTATATGATACTCTTCTTTTCCTAAATATTATGATTTCCTTTCTTGTACACGTTCAAGTATTTTTAGCTATGCCTTCAATATTAATATCTCTTTGCCTCACGAGGAAATATTCCTGTGTAAAAAACCACATCTGCTGAATATATTTTCCTAGAAGATTCAGTTTATATTGATGTTCTATACTTAGTTATTCATGCAGAAGTAGCTCATTGAGAAGGGAGAAAACGGCTAAGGGGGAATACTTTTTATCCGCATATTTTCTTCAATTTTTAATTCCCATCATTAGACGTTTAATAGTGGTGCCCATCATTGTTTTTCTTGATAAATCTATGAGGCACTTACGTTACGTACAACATAGATATAAATAGTCTTAAAATATTTGGTCAGAGATCCCTTGTTACATGGAGTACCCTTGCAAGTATATTGGAGTAAAGTAATTGAAAGCCAAGGAAAAATAAAGACTCAATTTAGTACACATATATTAGCATGAATGAGTTGTGCTCCTATTATAGACATATTTGGTAGTTGACAGAAGTAAACATTACATAATTGACTAATATTAGATAGCGATGTATGAGTCCGGTCAAATACGTAGCATCCCATATAAAGTATCTCACATTCTTTGCAGTATAAAAAACTATTACATTAATTAAATGTTTTACAAAATATTTTTCTTACTCATTTATGTTATTGTTATATTCTTTAAAAAAATACCAAATGCCTTTTTAATAAATGCATGCCAAAGGATTTTAGGATGAAGTGCTGTCATTATTTATTTTTTTTGCGTAGAAAGTTGTTTTTTTCGTTCTTAAAACGGCAATTTGTTGATCATCATGGATTGCATTTATCAACATATTTATATATATATATAGAAAATGCAATAGTATAGTAATCATGAAATATCTTCGTGCAAAAGGTGTCTTAAGTGCCAGTGTCTCCATCGGTCGAAGTTATTTTCGAAGAACTCGTCTTCGGAGCCAAGATTTGACCTCGGTTTATTGGAATCTCTGAGGAAAGTAAGGTTCTTGTTTTGTTTATTTTTCTCTTCCTCCTCCTTGTGTGTATCAGTGCCTTAGAGTAGCAGAGTCTGGACGAGATGCTGATGAGTCATAACAAAAGCTGACAAAATCTCATAACAACAAAATTTAATATCATAAATAAATAGGTGTTTGGATTGAATAGCAAATTTAATGTTATTCTTATAAATCAAGGGGATATATTTTAATGTAAAAAGATGGCTATTGAGTTGAATTTGCTATGAATTGCATTATTTTTATGATTTTGTCACTATTTTGAGCAGAAATAGGATTTATATGTTGAATAACAATATTATTGCATTTCTAATTTTATTCATAATGTAGGCAGCCCTTCATCAATCACGAAACCTTTTTGTTTTTATGTTTTATATATCTAGGATCAGTCATCAAAATAGGTTTCTCTTAAAACTTTACCTAGAATAAGAGCAACAAATGATCTTTCCGGAGTAAAACAACAACCTTGGAAGCATCCCATATACTGCCATCGGAGAAAACTTATGTCTAAAGGCAATCCAATCGTACATTGCACAATTCAAGAGTAGAATGAGGCTACTGCCAATATTCTCATTTTACTCTTGAAACTGATTGGACTCCAGAACGATCATTTGTTGCTCTTATTCTGGGTAAAGTATTACGAAAAACCTATTTTGATGACTGATCCTAGATATATAAACATAAAAACAAAAAGGTTTCGTGATTGATGAAGGGCTCCTACATTACGAATAAAATTAGAAATGCAATAATATTGTTATTCAACATATAAATCCTATTTCTGCTCAAAATAGTGACAAAATCATAAAAATAATGCAATTCATAGCAAATTCAACTCAATAGCCATCTTTTTACATTAAAATATATCCCCTTTGATTTATAAGAATAACATTAAATTTGCTATTCAATCCAAACACCTATTTATTTATGATATTAAATTTTGTTTGTTATGAGATTTGTCAGCTTTTTGTTATGACTCATCAGCATCTCGTCCAGACTCTGCTACTCTAAGGCACTTGTGTGTATAAGTTATTTATACTCCTTTGTGAGTGGTTGCGAGATATTACACGGAACTTTTTACTTCAATGGAGGGTATTAATTTACCTACAGATAAGCCTCCGGATGAGGCTCCTTTTAATAAAAAGCAAGCTGGGAGAGGGTATGCTAATGCCCTCAAAGTAAACAACAGCCTCCCTACGGGGCAGCGGTTCAATTGAACTTAGATAACTGTTATAGGTGGGAGACGTTTGTTCTCATCATAGAAAATGAAGACGGCGAGTCTTACAAAGGAAATAATATCAAACACATCAACATTTATGATATTTCAATGAAGTTTGGTTTTAAGGACCATGAAATTGCCGGAGCAAATCCGAGATTCGGCCAAGGTCTAGCTAGCTTCTACTCAAAATTCCCTATCGATATCAGGGGGAGGCTGGAGGAGCTGAAAAGATCTCATGTGCTCAAAATTAAAAATGTAGATGGCTCCTATGAGAATATTACTTTCAAATTGAAAGGGATTGATAAAATAAGTTTGGATAGAAAAAGGAAATTGACAGTGACTCTAGTCAATACATTTAAAAGAGTGAACGAAGCCGGAGTGGTGGAATGGATGAAGAAATTCGGGAGAATTGTAAATCATTACCCAAAGAAGAACCCTACGGACGCAACTGCCGAGGAAAAATATAAGAATTATAGAGATGTTTGGAGGGATGCTGATTATATTGTGGAGATAATTGCCGACCCCTCTTCTTTGCCTCAAATATTACCTTTCCAGGGAAATTTGATTAAAGTTAAATATACGGGAGTTAGGCTGCAGTGCCAGAGATGCTTTGGCTTCGGCCACCTTAAACAATTTTGCACCCAAAAGAGAGTCAAACTAAGTGACTATGAACAGGCGCTTAAGAGGGCTTTAGTAGAGCTACAAGCATCGAGTTCTCGGGGCGAGACTCCTTCAGTAGTTGAATCCCAGGGAGAAAAAGATAGACAGCTTCGTGGTAAAGACAACGTCGTTGAGGTTGGTGTAAGAGAAGAAGTCTTAATGGAAAGTCTAGCAGAGCCCTCTCCTTCGGAGAGGTCCTGTGGCATTGAGGAAGCAATTGAGATCGTCTCTGTGGAGGATAATTTAAATGAGGGTGATTGTCCAACAAGCATTCAGGCAGGAACATCTCCTTTGGAGCAATCCTCTTGGCGTGCTGGAGTTCCGGGATCGGTCTCTTTGATTGAGACTAATAGAGATACGACCGTCTCTGATGCTCCATTGGACCCTACTCCTTTATTAAATGGCGCTTGTCCGGGAGGTGAAGAGAATGAGGTTAGATCAAGCGACTCTCCAGCGCTTTCTCCTATTAGAGTAGTTAACGACTCTACGAAGAATAAAAATAGCTCGCACTTGAATCCTAGTCTAATTTTAATGCATCGGACTAGATCCCAATCTATAGGGAAAAGAGATAAGCCTGATTCTTCGAACTCCCCTGAAAAGAATTTAAACCCCTCGAAACTTCCTAGAACATAGATTTCTTGTTATGTTCTCAATGCAAACTCTCATTACAGAGTTCCTCCATAGCCCTGTTCCCTTTAAATCGTCTACTGGGTTAGGAATTAAGAAAATTATCTCCCTCAACACTAGGGGCGGAAAAGAGAGATTAGCCAGGCATGCCTTAATGAAGCATCTTCTGTCTCTGAATGCAGACATTATGTGTCTGCAAGATATAAAGTCACTCACATCTTCTACTTGTTCGAATACTTGTCCCCTTTGTCTCCCTAGAAGTTTTCACTATTGTTTTACCGGCTCAGGATCTAAGAGAGGAGTCCTAACCTTTATTACGAAGAGAGTCTCAATGTGGTATATCATCAAAGAATATTCGGGAGCGAGTGATTGGCATAAAGTGCGCTTATCTTCGAACGGAGTTACATTCTATGTAATTAATGCTTATGGGCCTAATGTAAAGTCGGCTCCCTTCTTCCAAGCTATTTTAAACTCTCAGCACGACAACAAGTTGCCTATTCTTATGGTTGGAGATATGAATGTTGATTTAGATCAGCCAATGCATGTTTATCCGAATAGCGCAATGTTGAAAAAAGTCATTTTGAGTTTTGATCTAATTGATGTCCTAGAGAAATACAATCCAGGATCTTTTTCGTGGTCCAGAGGAAATAAAAAGTCCAGGTTGGACTTAACTTTGGCCTCTCCCTCCTTAGTTCAAAAAATTAGAAAAGCAGGCTATCGTTCCGAACCTTCATCTGACCACAAAATTATGGAAATAGAGCTTTGGTGTAGCGCAAAAAAAAGCAACATCATTGTTCCATACTGGCTTCTGGATGATGAGGAATACATTGCAAGCTTAAAAAGAATTCTTGAAGTTAGCTATAAAGATTGTCTTTCGGCCTTTCAGGCTATACAGCTGATGAATAAAATAATTATATCCACTTCCTTTACTTTTAAAAGGAAGAAAAAAGTAAAATATGAGAAAGAGAATCGGCAATTAGAAACGATGCTGGGAAAGGAATCCTTGCTTGTTCGATCATGTATGGCTGACTCTATTAACGCTTTTCGATTAGCTGAGGTGGCGGAAGCTGAAATGGAATCTAAAGTTAACCGTGAAAATGACTGCAACAAACGAATTAGGGACCTTTCGAGAGAGGAAAATATATTGGCCCGTTCTGTCTCCAAGATTATTGATGGTAAGAAGATCCTTACAAATAATCAAGATATTTTAGATTTTTTCTATCGCCGCTTTCAGACTCTAGTTGAAGAAAGAGTTGGACATTTTCCCCGCCCAAGAAAATGTCTCACCAGTAATCAGGATTCAGTGTACTCTTTTCAAAGCATTTCAAATTATATCGCAAAACATCTTAAGCTCAATAAAGCGTGTGGCCCGGACGGTATTGTTGGGAAGATCTACACAAAATTTCCTGACCAGACTACCCCCTTCCTTTTGAAGGTAGGCAAAGAAATGGAGAAAAAAGGAAAGATGCCCAGTTTATTATCCAAGGGAAGAATTGTGCTGATCCCAAAAAGGGGAGATGGATCTGATTTTAGCCATTGGAGGCCCATCACGATTTTAAATGAATCCTACAAGATACTTTCGGGTGTCCTAGCTCAACAAATGGGAGCTTTTTTAAATGAAAAAATAGGCCCCCATCAAAAGGGTTTTTTTAAAACCGAAAAATTCACGACATATCTTATAATATTCAAGCCTCAATAGACTCGGTCAGAAAGAATGGAAAATATGGCGCTATTGTAGCTATTGATTTCTCAAAAGCGTTTGATTCCATTTCACACATTCAAATTTTAAAGGCAGTTAAAAATATTTTACCGAGAATTTTTTTAATCCTGTTCGTGCATTACTTTTTAATGGATCCTCTACTATTTCTTTAAATGGACAAGAAAGCAAGAGCATCAAGTTGGGGAAAAGCTGTAGGCAAGGATGTCCTTCGGCCCCTCTCCTTTTTATAGCCTCAATCGAGGAGTTTGCTCAGAGGATAATTCGAAAGTTTGGCGGATTTGGCGTGGACTTTGAGGGGTCTCATCATATAATCGATCTCTACGCAGATGACGTCACCATAATGCTTCAAGCTAACTCGGAAGCTCAGCTTATTAAAAGGATAGAGATTATTTTAGAATATTTTAATAAATTTGAAATTAGCTCAGGTCTATCAGTCAATAAAGATAAGACCTCTATTTTACCAATCGGTTCTTGGAACCCAGTCTTTTGTACTCAAATCCGTGCTTGTAAATTGAAACCTACAATTGAGGTTTTGGGTATTGTATGGTGTAGGACCGGCGTGTATGAAAAGAATTGGTCAAGTACCAGCTGTATCATAATGCAAAAAATCTTGTCATGGAGAAATTTCCGTCTTCAGAAAAGAATTGACCTCTACAACACAAAAGTAGTTCCGTTGGTTCTCTACAAAGCTTCTTCGTCGCCTTTGATAGCGGAAAAAGCCATCTTAGATGAGAACAATTGGCTGGCTGCATTATTTCATAGGATGTATTTGCCAACTATTAAAAGAAAGAGAGGTCTTCTTGGAGGAGGTATAGTTCAACTCGCTACGATAATTCCCAAGATTTATTTAAAAGTCTTCCTTAATTTAGCGAAACATCCTTCTTGTGAATGGAGGCGTTGCGTTTCATTTAATAAAATTTATCACTGGCTTATGTTTGGCTCTGAGCTAACAAACGGCATTACCTCTAGCCTTTCGGTTACTTGGGGTTGTGCCCAAAGAATCATTTGGAAAAACACACCAATATTTGAAAAGGACTCCGTTGTTGATATCATAAGATATAATTCTTCAAAAAGGCATTTCTTCAAGAACTTAGGAACTCCGGAGGATCTTGAGAAACTCGCAATCAATAAGGGTATATTAACTATCCACAACTTACATCACCATGACTCTCTTAATCATGGAAGATTTCGGTTTCCCTTGTTACGGGCGGCAAATCTCCATAATGTGCTAAAGCCCTGGTTTTTAAAATTAACTCCCCCTGTGCATATGGGATTGTCGGAGTGCAATCTCATTTGTGATGCATTCTTAAAACTCCTGGATCTTCCGAGAGAGTGGAGTAATCGTATCCGGCATTCTATTAGCTGTATAACGGACGGAAGACAATTTACTTCACAGTTATTGATTTCGGCAAATCTCCTCAAGTTTTCCCGCCCTTGCAAAGACTGTGGTGTTATTTTTAACTCTATAATTCACGCCTTTGCAGAGTGTCGATCGGTAGACATATTGGTGAGATTCATTAAACTAAATGTAAGGGGCTTGGATGCACCTAACGCTGGAAAGTACTGCAAAGCCTCTATTTTATTTGGCCTTTCAAGTCAAAGGGCTTCCGCGAAGACAAAAGCTATAAACAACGCTCTACTTAGTGCCAAAGCCCTAGTGGCAAAGAGCCTTACATTGGATCGTCCCCTGCAGCCGCTGGACCTTAGGGCAATATGCATATCCGCCTCCGCTCGATATGCTGCATTGGACCTACGGATCCCTTCGGTCACGGACAACTCGTGGACGCTAGCTGGCGATTTGGTGAAATATGTCCCCTCCCGTTCCAACGTCTTAAGAGATGCTTTAAAATTACTTTTAAAGAAATTTAAAAAATTTAAATGATCCTTTACACTTCGTTTTTAGTATTTATGTTTTAATAGTTTAAGTTTTACTTTTGGAGAAATTAGGTAGTATGTTCATGTATGTTGCTATAATTATGAACTAAAATGTTTATATATTGTATTTTTACTTATTAGCATCAATTTTATATATTGTTTTGTATATAAATTTTTACATGAACTGTTGAAAAAAAAAAAAATATCTTTAGAGATAATAAAGACATTTGATGAACAAAATACAATTTAAAACTATATAATAATACTAAGAATTGGAAATAAATGTTATTTTATTCCTTTCAAAGTCTTGGGATGGAGCTTTAAAGTTGATAAAACGCCGCTAATGTATCCTCTGATGAAGATATTTTTGAATACAGTATATGATTAGGTGTCGTGCTTACCATGTTGCGTATGGATTATTCTTGTCGAAAGAAAAAAGCAATAAAATCATTTCATTTATATTTGAAACTTATATAACACCAAGGAGAATATAAATAAGGTGAGGCAATGGGAATCGACGTTGGCAATTGCAGGGCGAAAGCTGACTATTTTCAATTGAGAGATAGAGTTGATAAATAATTTTCTGAATCATAGCAATAATAAATATTTTTTTTATTGTAGCATTCGTGACGTCACAAAAATCTCCCTTTTGAACAAGATCTCCTCTTAGACTCATCTTATTTATATTCCCTTGTATAACACTATGTAACAATTTTAGGTCTTTGTTTGTTCTCAGGCTTAAATTCTTAATTTGAGTCCCATGTTTTACATAGATTTCAAAAGTGTCTCATAAAATATCGTTCTAAAAAAGGTTTGACCTCATGATCTTTTTTGAAAATGAGGATTTTCATCATTTCTAATGGTTCATACCCAGTTATTTTCGTGCTAAGTAATAAAGACCACAAATGTCATAAATATTTAATTTTTGCTAGTATGTAAATGCATTTCAAATCAGTTTTTATAATTACAATATCTTTCGTAGTAATCGAACAAATAGGCTTTATATTTCAAAAGGTTGATTATTTTTTTAGTTTTCTATTTAAGAGGCCATATATTTTTGTTTCTAGTATATGGGTTATAATCATTATCTAATATATGTATATTTATGTATATGCAATGCTTTTCGGAACTGTTTTTATAATTTCGATATCTGGAATGAATGTAAAAAATGTCAATTTAGAATGACGAAGTATATTATATAAATATATACAGGGATTCTAGGGCAATTACCCCCAGACAATCACCCCCCGGACTAGCACCCCCCGACAATCACCCCCTGGACTAGCACTCCCCGTGCCAATCACCCCCCGGGCATTTAACCCCCGTTAGTAATATTTCTTATCTCATAAAGTCCACTTATGAAGCTAACTATGTTTTCTAGTTATTAACAAAGATGACCTCACTGGTTAGTACGCAGTCCCAGTCCTTTAGAATTGGAATATGTATTAATTAAATGTGCATAAATTTGCAAATTTCGTGTCTTAGATCTTATATCCAGGCTACTTATGCACAACTAGACAATCATATAGTTTGTAACCTATCAACTCAAGATATCTTATTATCTCATATAGGTCCCAAGCTATTTTCTAAGATTTCATCAAGGAACCACTTGTCCTAAATCGAAGACTATGATCAAAACTCATCCACTCAAATAAGTTGACATATAAATTTTATTCTCAATCTATTATTTTCATTTCTTCACACCCAAAAACGTGTTCCTGTGGCTTTTTTAAAGATATCCAAGTCCCCATTAGTCTTTGCAAGCAGCGGAAAAGGAGATCAAGAAAGTGGTTAACCAGTGACGTCACCTTTGTTAATAGCTGAAAAACATAGTTAACTTAATAAGTGGACTATAAGAGATAAGAAAAATTACTAACGGGGGGTAAATGTCCGGGGGGTGATTGGCACGGGGGGTGCTAGTCCAGGGGGTGATTGTCGGGGGGGGATTGTCGGGGGTGATTGTCGGGGGGTGCTAGTCATGTTACGATATACAGGTATTTTTGTCGAGGTTGCGCTAAATATTATTGTGATTTGTTACGAAGGAAAAGAACGGGTTTGGCTAGTTTCTTAAATAATTTGAAAACTATATTGGAGAATTACCGTGATTTTTAAAATGGTATCTAAATAAAGTTTTTAAATTATTTAAGAAACCTGTTAAGAATTACATGCAAATAAAAATGTAAACCAGTTTTTTCATGTATTTTTTTTAATATGACCAATACTTCATCGCTAAAACGGCAAACAATGAACTACATAACAAAAAACTATTTAAACTACGTAAATATGTACTTTAATGTTCCATTGTCATAACAAAAAAATCATATGTTAGACCCTTCGGTTCAATTCTCAACGTTCAGGTTACCCCGAAAGGGTAAGTCAATAGTGATCGCCCTCAATGAAAATATCCTTTGGATTCGTGGGAATAACTTTAAAACTATATTGATTATTCACTTACGTAAGGAATATACGTCAAGTCCATCATATACATAGAGATATAAAGACATAGAGAGCTTATTGAATTATTCAGAGAAATATACGTCATTGTGTCCAGAATACAGCTGAACGACGATGTTTCTCTGCTATTGGAGGGAATAAGCTCTTTATATCTCTATGAATTCTTCAGAGAAATACGTCATTGTGTCCAGAAGTCAGCTGCACGATGTTTCTCAGTAATTGGAGGGAATAAGCTCTCTTTATATTTATATCTCCATGATCGAATCACTGAGGTTAAAAAACCCTCTATTTATTAGAGTAAATAACGATGCCAACACCATCTTGCGAACACAATGCACAACATCGTCTAATCATATTATGCGCAGTCATATTTTAATGAATTACTTCTCCAAAGAGTGACACGCTTTTAATTTGATAGGGAATTCCCCCTTCGAGTTGGTTTGAATATTAATATTATGTAATTTAAATAAAGGCATTTCAAATTAAAGCCTTCATATTCACGTGTATTCATTTACTGATACCGCATGGGAGGATGTGATATATGTATACATACATATGCATGAGAGCCTTTTCTTTTCATAGACACAAGTCCTTTCACATATATATTTTTCTAAGCTACAAAGTTACGTCACTTATTGACAATTTATATTTTCTGAATTCATGTTAGTTTTTCTTTACGAATGTACATACTTATACGTGGAAATAGATGTCCGTGTACATAACCTTAAAATGCTTATTATTTTTTAATATTATGAAACTGTATTGATTTGTAGAAAATTACATGTAGAGAAATTACATAGATATAAATAAACATTTTTGTTTAAAATTAGATTGTAAAAACATAAAATGAGGCAACTTAAATACATAGATATCAAGAAATATCATAAGTTAACCAAAGTAGATCGACAGAGTTGTATAATATTTTCAAAATACTCCCACAAATAAAATGCTTATATTTTAATAGATATTATACATGAAGGTTGTAAATAGTATTAAAAACCCTCCTTGAATGAATATTATTTATATTGCATTGCATATGAGTTTATTGGCTACTTTAATGATACAAGGCTGAAAAAGAAAAACCTTAAACAACTATGCATAGTTTCGGCCTATTGGTTTTATTTGCTAATAACTTTTGAGGAAACATGTTGTAGTGCGTGGACTTTTATGGCTTATATTGAGCATGCATTAAATGTTTTTGAATATAAGTATTTATGTTGCATACATATTCGAGGAGCTGCTTCTCTTTATCGTATCTCATACGAGGTGCAGTAGAAAAAATATAGGCCTTGAATACCTACATCGAGTTCAATGTTGTGTTGACATAAGAAACAATGTTTGCTATAATGCTTATTTATATCCTTTCGGATGCAATTCTATCGAACATATAGGCAAAAAAAATGTTTATCATATATTGATCAATGGAATCTTTCGATATATTTGTGCTGAATTACTTTTAATGTGGTCGATTTATTTTCAAATTAAAGTCTTCATTTCAATTGTAACAGGAGATAAAAAGTAAAAAGGGCAGTAGAATCGTAAAAAAAATAATACATAAATAAACATTATAGTTTAAAATTAGACTACCTACCAAAAGACCTATTAAAGTGCTAAAAAAGTTCCCATATATATACTACATTATGATGACCAGTTATAAAACCTAATATAACATAACATTTAAACAAAAATAATAATAATTTAAAACTTTTGGATGTAAAAGTGAAATACTCTTTCACAATTTTCTTTAGATGGCTAAAATATCTGTAGGAGTTCATCCAACTGAAATTCACCTAGTCGATGCTTTGCTCGGAGATTTTGAGGTCAAAAATACAATTATAAAAACATTTGTGAATATTAGAACCCTTTAGAATCAAACATTTTCAAGATATCAACGTCATTTCTTCTTTGCCAACAGGCGTAACTATATTTTGTTTAGTGGACAAAATTGTTGATTCCAGCTTTAAAATACTTGATAAGTAATACATATTTAAAAGCACATACAAGAATCCACACAAAAAGCCATTCGGTTGTCTATCGTGGTGTATCGTTCACGATCGACCATTAATGAGTGTCAAAAGTTTCTTTGAAATTTGCTACTAGGGCAACCACAAGGTCTCAATTATTTTTGAACGCTCCTCGTATTTCGACCTTCAATAATATAATTTATTGATTATGAAATTATATTTTGGAATAATTGCTTCAATGACTTTTCTACGAAAATATTATCATTCCTAGGGTTGTCAAAAGGAAAGCAACCGAGTCATTAACTATATTATATATTTTATCGACTTGCTTGATTCTCATGTCCTTGAGTCCTGATGGTAATGAGGAAAATGATGTGAACAAAAAATAATCCAAAGAGGGAATATTTAAGAAGACAAAATGTAAATCCGTAATAAATTCTCGAAAATAAGATTCAACGAACATTAAACCTCCGCACAGTGACTTAGATGGACCGATACACCGCCCTCTCCCTCAAGATCCCCTTCGACACCGAGGACTCATGGGTCCATGCGGGGAACGTCATCAAATTTTATCCATCCAAATCAAAACAATATTTTAAAATTATTCAAAATATTTTGAAATATTTAAAATAGATACCCATTTTATATTTTGCTTATTTTTTTACCTCTTGTTTTGATTTTTATTATAAAGTATAGTGTTTATTTTACTTATATATTATTTTATTATATAATATACTAGCGAATATTACCCGGCGCTGCCCGGATTTTCCAACTTGACAATAGTCTGGATGAAAAAAAATCACACTAATAATTTTAGTGATGTCATCGCGTGTGACTTTTCATTTTAAAATCAGTTTCTTAAAAGTTATCATTG
Organism: Caligus rogercresseyi; assembly: GCA_013387185.1. Lineage (NCBI taxonomy): Eukaryota > Metazoa > Arthropoda > Copepoda > Siphonostomatoida > Caligidae > Caligus > Caligus rogercresseyi. Next base: position 6,423,357 of record CP045905.1, on the reverse strand, counting down.
GGTTTTCATTGCCATTTTTCCGTTTTATATTCCTTAAGGCTGGTTATTTAAACATCGTAAAAAGAAGATGAATAATTTTAGTGATGTCATCGCATGTGACTTTTCATATTAAAATAAGTTCCTTCAACAGTGGTCATTGGGTCTTCCTTACCATTTTTCCGTTTTGTATTCCTTAAGGCTGGGAATTTAAACATCGTAAAATGAAGAAATCACACGATTAATTTCACTGATGTCATCGCTTTTCTTTTCATATTCAAATCAGTTCCTTCTACAGGTGTCATTGGGTCAGGGCTTCATTTTGCATTTTATAATTTAAAAACCACTTATGCAGTAAAAAGTCTCCCTAGAGGTTACATTAGATTCATAAGTTAATAAGCACCCCCTAGGGAGCAAAAAAGAACTAACATTATAACCAACTCCTATGCTATATATATGTAGCATATGTACTTATGAAATAATGCTTACAAATAAAACTTTTTTGTTTTTCATCCAATTTTAAAAATTTCTTCACATTTGCATTATACTCCCCAATTGGGAACAACTATATTAACAAAAATAAAAAAATAAAAAATGCCAAAAATCATGGGGAACCCCCTTAAGTTTTTTGAAAAAATCAGTTTTTTGGGTTTTCTGAAAAAATATAAAACAATTGAGAAGGACTTTTTTATAATGTATTGCCAGGCTTTTAAGCTCCTTCTTATGAACTCAAGTTGAAATCTGTGAGTTCCCCAGGAGCGGAGAAAACAACCCTTTTCCATTTTGCCAGTTTTTATGCCAAAACTCAAAAAATTATTAACTAAAATTCATTTTATATCCGACACGAACGTATTAGAAATGCAAAACTCTATAGATACTATTTTATAACTTGATGCAATCAACTCAGCAGACAACCCAAAGAAGGCCCTCCAGAATTTAGGATTTCAAAAATATTCCGCTTCGTCCATGAAATTCGACCTAATATTCAATCCCGGATTTGAGGCTCTTAATGACCTCGGATCCGGATACTGATAACATCAAAGTTGCTCCCTTTGTGAAGTTGAATATGATTGTGCAAAAGTATATTGCGAAAACTTGCAAATTGAAAAAAATCCGGATCCCGGCCCAAATATGTCCCGGAGGCCGGACATTGACTTAACCAACCTAGGCTTATTTTGCAAGGCCTTCGTTTCGTATGTTTTGTTTTGAACTTTTTTTCGTATTAAAAAGTCGTCCCAGAGGTTTTCTTGAATTTCCCGACAGGCCGGTCCGGTTTTCCGGGAAATTTCTTTTGGACCCGATTGTAAACTCTATTCTTGATGTACTTTTAGAGTAGCGTTTTTTTCGAAATGGGAAAGAATCAAAAGTTAAGGAAATGACATAATCCGGGTCCGGGAGTTTCTGGATCCGGAATTTTTTTCCGGATCCAGGTTCTTTGAGTAGAGATGCAGATAACTTTTAGTTTGCGTTCTGTCTCTAAAACATCTCACTTACAAACTATGGACAACCAAAATTTTCAAGCCTTTTTTCAAGGTGTCAAACGAATTTTCCGGGAAACACTCAATAAAACAAAAACACGTCTTAGTACCTCAGTCTTATCCACAGAAAATTTGGGCAAAATCTAACTTGCAAATTTTAAAAAATCAACAAAAACGTTTTGGCGAATAAAATAAGCATGTCGATGACGAATTTTCCGGGAGTTGACAACCCCACTAAAACACTCCCTGAGCTCCCAAAACTATTCACTGAAAATTTCGTCAAGATCTAATGACCCGTTCGGGAGATATAGGGAAACGAACGAACGCACAAACGAACGCACAAACGAACGAACGGAATTCTTTTTTTATAAGTATAGATATAATATCTAAATAATAAAGGATAAAAAAAGCCAAAAAACTAATTAAATTATAGATAATAGAGTTAACGTGTCTACATATTAGGGTTGTTCTTATTTTTCAAATGTTTGAAATGTTAGCCATTGAGTGGATTTTCTGTTTCTTGGTGATAAAAGAAGACGACATACAAAGTTTGAACAAAATCGGTCAACATTACGAGGTCGCGCAACGAGGTCAAAGTTTTAAAAATTTAGTAAAAATATAGTTTTCCGCCAATTTCTTCAAAATGGTGGACGTTACAGACTTCAATAATAATTATTAATTTAAAGGAAATCTAATTTACTACCAGACGTATGTTTGATGTTTTTTAATAAAACAAAGTTTTCAGTAAAAACAAAGCAAGAAAGGGAGTGAGTATTGTTAGCTTATTTCATAGCTTTTTTGTATCAATTAACTTCACTCGCCTGTAGAAGATGACTTGTTCGCTTCAGAGTAAAATAGTACTTTTAAGTTTAGTAAAACTTTAGATGATAAATCCAAAAATGACCTTGGTTGCATTCTATCAGTTCAGAATTCAGTACAATCTGAGTTTACATCATATGATTCAGAGCCTGTATTGACCTATAAGAAATCGATTATGAAAAAAATAAATAATAATTTGTTTCTTAGATTTGCGTCAAGGTATCCTCTCAAAATTTTACTTTGTCTCTGACGCATACATAATCCATTATATGCGTCATTTTGTACGCGAAATAGGCTTTTTTTAATGTACATATAACTCTCTACTTATTAAACTGACATGATTTAGTATACCAAAATATTAAAGCTGGTTAACCAAGCTTTCATTTGATATGTTTGGTGTTCTAAAAATCGCTATACTTTAAGAGATATAAGCAAATACGTACTGTCCCCCAAAAATTGATCTTTTGATATGAGAATATACGATTACCATCTGGTAATAGTGTTAGTGTTACCTGGATAGAAAGAGAAAGAGAAGGGAGGGGGTATTTTTCCTCCTTCTCTCCCTTCTTTTTTCTTGCTATCCAGGCAACACTAACAGCGTTACCAATGGTAATCGTATATTCTCATATCAAAAGATCAATTTTTGGGGGACAGTACGTATTTGCTTATATCTCTTAAAGTATAGCGATTTTTAGAACACCAAACATATCAAATGAAAGCTTGGTTAACCAGCTTTAATATTTTGGTATACTAAATCATGTGAGTTTAATAAGTAGAGAGTTATATGTACATTAAAAAAGCCTATTTGCGTACAAAATGACGCATATAATGGATTATGTATGCGTCAGAGACAAAGTAAAATTTTGAGAGGATACCTTGACGCAAATCTAAGAAACAAATTATATTTATTTTTTTCATAATCGATTTCTTATAGGTCAATACAGGCTCTGAATCATATGATGTAAACTCAGATTGTACTGAATTCTGAATGATAGAATGCAACCAAGGTCATTTTTGGATTTATCATCTAAAGTTTTACTAAACTTAAAAGTACTATTTTACTCTGAAGCGAACAAGTCATCTTCTACAGGCGAGTGAAGTTAATTGATACAAAAAAGCTATGAAATAAGCTAACAATACTCACTCCCTTTCTTGCTTTGTTTTTACTGAAAACTTTGTTTTATTAAAAAACATCAAACATACGTCTGGTAGTAAATTAGATTTCCTTTAAATTAATAATTATTATTGAAGTCTGTAACGTCCACCATTTTGAAGAAATTGGCGGGAAACTATATTTTTACTAAATTTTTAAAACTTTGACCTCGTTGCGCGACCTCGTAATGTTGACCGATTTTGTTCAAACTTTGTATGTCGTCTTCTTTTATCACCAAGAAACAGAAAATCCACTCAATGGCTAACATTTCAAACATTTGAAAAATAAGAACAACCCTAATATATAGTATATTTAT
>CP045905.1:6314668-6413064 GCA_013387185.1 Caligus rogercresseyi | reverse complement strand
TCGTCGACGAAAACCAGGTCACAGCTCTCGAGGATTTAATAAGACGGAACGTTTTATTAAATCCGTCTACATCGAATCCAAACGTTTTCATTTTTAGAGTCCAGAGAATATTCGTCATGCATCAGTATCATTGAAGAAAATACACATTCCGAAAGAGTCCGAACATTATGAATTTTTGTGTTCTCCTACATTATCCTGATCCATGACTAGAGGATTTTAAGGATTAGATGGGACTCGAATGTGTTGCTTCTATCACAAATAAAAAAATAATCCTATAAATAATGATGAATCATCTTAAGATGTCTGACACAATTAGAGTAAGTATATTTTATTAAATACTTAACAAAATTGAATTATAAAGCAAATAAGAAGTAGAAAAAAAATAGTATTTACAAAAAATGTATAGCAACAATCATAGCATAACAATGAGACATCAAACTTATAACCATTTATTATAAAAACAATAGTCAAATAAGTCGTTAAGCTAATTATTGTTTATTATATATATCTAATTGTCGTTCTTTTGTCGTTCGCCATTGAATTTAGTGACGAATAAGGATTTGAAAAGGTACTTTTTTGGTGCCAGAGTAGACATTCATGAAGATATTTTGAATAAGGACAAACCTGCAAGTACTGTTTGATTTTTTGGACAAACGATAGGATTTTTTTGTCGTTCATTAAAAAACGACAAACCATTCCCAATGAACGACAAATCAAAAAGACATATATGCGGTAACATAACTTCCTTTTTTAGGTTGCAATCAGTCGGTAGAAGTAATAGCGGGGTGGGCGTGTTTTTATTTGATAGGGCTGGTCAGGAAGTTTTCTCGGAAATACAGTCAGTCACCATCATGCGTTGGAGCAGTGAGGAGCGCGCATTTGCCGTCGAAGCTTACTTTTCGAATCGTCAGTCTGTTGTTGCAAGCCTTTCGAAATCGTTTAAATGTAGCTCCGAGAGGCCCTGTTCCGGACCGGAAATTAATTGTTACGTGGGTCACTACGTCCAGACAAACGGAGTACGACACGACGTAGAACTGGAGTACCTCGGCCCATCAGATCACCTGTGAACATTGAGGCAGTAAGAGCTTTAGTCTTGTTGTCTCCACGGCGTTCTGCACGCAAACATTCCTCTGCCCTTGGATTTTCTGATCGTTCAGTGAGGCGAATACTTCACGATGACCTTCATCACCATCCTTACAAGATTGTGATTGTGCAGGAGCTCTCAGTACGTGATTTCACTTCACGAAGGAATGGATGTGAGGCACTTCTCGAAAACGTTCTTTTCAATAAGGGGCGATTTGGAGTGGCCAGCCCGTTCCCCCAATTTGTCCCCTTGTGATTTTTATTTTTATTTGTGGGTATATTTGAAATCCTGTGTTTATGTCAACCGCCCGAGAAACTTACCAGACTTGAAGGCCAACATCAGTGAAGAAATTGCCAATATACCCGCTGATACGCTGGTGAGGGTCATGGTAAACACCCGAAATCGTTATACACAGCGTATGGACAACGGGGGACGTCACCTATCTGATATGATTTTCAAAACTATGTGAAACTAAACTTTAAATATGTACTAAAACGTTTCTGATTTATACATCTTGTTTTATTGCCTTCTGAAAAAAGGAAATTATGTTGCCCCACCCTGTATTTATATATATATCTCAGGAAACGACTGGGTACCGGCCCGGTGTCTAAAAATCACTTTATTATTTTCGTTCGTTCTTCATTCTGAAAGTGTCGACGTTTTTTATTTTAGAAACGAATTTTAACATTTAAGAAAATATCTATCGAGAAATTTTTTTTGGGAAATTATTTTCTAAAAAAAAACGTCGTCACTTTCTTCGAAAAAAAATTTTTATGGAATTATTTTCAAAAAAAATGTTGTCACTTTGAGAATGACGAAGGAAAGAAAATATATTAAAGTCCCTGCCCGGGTTCTATCGAAAAAAGTGTACCAGTCGTTTTAGTGCGATTCTTTATTCACTTTTTTTGGATTTGAGAGTTGAGAAACCCTTAGAATTTTAACATAGTGCATAGATATTTTCTTGTGAAAGTGCAGCCTCAACGGACCCAAAGGTTATGTAATAAACTTATGTAGTATTTTTATTGCTTTTCTAATCACCTATCATTTCCTTAATATAAATGCTAATACATAATAATGAGGTTCAAAATATATATTGGATTCCAAGGAGTCCAAATTACTTTTTATTTCTTGTATACAAACAAAAATACTTGAGTTTTTTTTTTTATACTTCGTCATTTTTTTTGTATAATACCCCAAAACTCACTATTTCAAAACTACTCAACTTTTTCACCATAGTTAAGTATAATTTTTTTACCATCTGATGCACCCTCTAATTATTATTAAAAGTTTCGCCAGCCCCATTTGCATTATTTTAATATGATTGATTGGACTAATACATGTGAAATTAATATACAAATAACCTTGGAGCTATATTATTGCACATACATGTATGACAATGCTTATTACTGCAATTATGTAATTGCTTTGTTTTGGTTACCGGATTTGTTATCCCTTCTTTGAGTCACGTTTCAATATAGCAATATTTAATGAGTTCTATGAAATACTATCATGTATTATTTTATGGTTTTTATAAATATACAACTTTTATACCCATGTTGATATATGCTTCAACGTTCATGAGTTACTTCATTTAATAAAATAGTTTTTATATCTTACCCATCTTTTATGGGATTTTAAAGCCTTTTTTGTATAGTCATTTAGGTTTGAATAGAGAACTGTACAGTAGCTTTATGTACTATCAACAATATAGGCGGAGGCATATATCTATCATCATCCTTTCAATCATAAAGTTAAGCTCTTCAGCTCTTTAAAATTTCTATTCAGGATTCTCAATAAGGATCTAATAATCCCTACTGTTGTTCATTTTATAACCTGTATAATATATATATATATATATGTATATATCTAGTATATATATATATGTTCGATATTGGAGTATTCAATCTAGTTTGGTGAGTGTGTATGTATATAAAGATGAATATGAAAGAAGGTTTTTTTATGCATGCAATCATGAGGTATATACAATCATTTATACTTGGGAAAAACATATGTCTATAATACACAATGTGGCTTGATAGTCAGAAATCATTTAAACACCAACCAATAAAGAAGACAGGGAAGTTGAGAGCCATCAATCCTTCTTGATCACCTCATATGACAAGCCCCAATTCGAAGGCCACACAAAAAAAAATTAACAATTAATTTCGTCCCCAAATTTAAATCCGAAAAATAAGTTTTTAAAGAGCTTTAATGAATTCTTAATTATTTAGTTATTAAGCCTTAAGAGAATTCACAACCCTAAAATATCGAGAGTTGAGAAAGCGTTTAGATTTTAAAGTGGACATTACTTACTTGCATGTCTTTCAAACCATAGTCCCTAGTTACGCATTCGTACTGTTGAATATACATATATTTAATAAAAAAATATTTTTTATAAAGGAATATTTCTTAAACACTCACTTAAAGGCTAACTAACTTTCATCCAAAAGTACACTACTACAACTTCTTTTCTGGTTAACGGGGCACAGACCTATTAAGAAGGAGTTTTACTTCGTCTTACAGTTTTTATGCCATGAATACGTGCTTATTATGTTAATAAAACGACAAATGCGTGGTAGTATGACGATAATGATGACATAAAGTGAAATAGTGCAAAAATAATGCATATTACTGGAAGGGGCAAATTTCAAGTAGAAGGCTCTTTTTTTATTTCAATATTAACTAGTGGCATATGTAATATTTTAATACTAATACTAATGATTATATGATAAGAGTGAGTGAATACAGTGATTCAACGGAATCAAGGGTTGAATCAGTGATGAAAAGATTACTAATTAATAGAATATAAAATTGTGCATTGTGTTATGCTTAGAAAATGTTTCATCATATGTTGTTATGTTTTTCAGAATATAAATGATTGAAGATTGGCAATATCTTGTTTTCCAATCCAAACGATCCTCTGAATTGTGGCTCTTTAGGTGCTTGTACGAAAGGTATGCTCAAGAACAAATATATCTTTGTATTTAGTGCGAAATATTACACATACCGACGACTTATTAACAAGAAATAATATTATTTTTATATACTTAAAAACTCAAAACCCGCCAAAAAAAATTATCAACGTGTCCCTTAGCCACAGGGTGCTTGTATAAGCAGATATATCATTCTGCCATCTATCACTATGAACGCTAATAAAGAACTTACAGGGATCTAAATAAATATTTGTTGGAAATTGATATTTCAACGTTAAAAAATGAATTATATTAAAACAAAGTTATCTCATTAAGGACGATGATTTTTAAAATAAAAAACCCAATGAAAGTATTATTTTTTCGATCAGATTTATCATATTTAAGATTCATTGCCACCAGTTGTTCTTTGAGAGCCTTTTAAAGTCTTGACGAATGCAGATTTATTTATCAATAAATATGCAGTGGGTGGAGAAAAATCTTGTGAAAAGAAGTGCACCCGCAAATGCAGCTAAAGATAACGAGTTCCCTACATAGATATATATAGACATAGAGAGCTGATTGGGTTCTTCAAAGAAATACGTCATTGTATAAATAATTTTTTTTCTATTTCTCTGATCAACTTACAATGACGTCGATCAAATTACTTTGTTTATATTGGACAATGGCGACAGCTGAACGATGTTTCTCTGCCTTTGAAGGGAATAAGCTCTCTATATCTTTATATATCTATGATTCCCTATTTTCTTTCGGATATAAACATAAACAAACTCTATGAAAGCATACTCCGGACAGTGTTTAAATTCGGACATGATTATTCGAAACTATTTTCCTGAAAGGATGAGATGGGCATGTATAAGAACATAAATGGCATGATATCAGCCCACTATTAATGTCAACCTTCAAGACATCAGTACTTCCATTAGTAGAAATCCAAGTCCGTGGGAGGTAAGGACAATCATCCTAGCGGCGGCGGCGGCTAGATACGCGGCGTTGGACCTCAAGATCCCCTTTGTCATCGATGGAAAGTGGAGTTTGGCAGCCGACGAAATTCGTTACTTCCCCTCATGTTCCCTCCCATATGGAAAATTAATTTAAAAACTTTTGACATAAATTCAAAGTTTTAAAATATAAATATTTAAATATTTTTATATAATGGCTAGTTGTTTTATTATAATTGTGTTTTAGTTTTTGTTCAAATATGATGTTAAAATTTTAAACTAAAATGTTTAATTAGGTTTTTTTACGCATTAATATCAATTTATATACATTTACTTATCTGTTCTTGTGTTGATTTTATGGACTATTGAATAAATTAAAAAGACACTATTTCTTCGGCATGATGAAGGTGAAATATATGAATAGTGAGTTGTTATTTCAACGTTTATTATGATACTATGTGATATGAGTCGTCTAGTAATAATCAAATTTGAGATTAAGCAAGGAAATTTCCCACATTAAATATGCATATAAGAAAACAGAGGAGAGGAAATCTGTATAATCCAATTTCTCTTAGATCCTTAGGAGTAAGTACCTTAAGTCATCTCTAAAAGTCATGTCCACATAGTAATACACCTAAAAAGGACTTGAGATAATCTTGGATTTGCCTCCTTTAGAATTATTTAATGAAATGGGAGCTAGAAAAGCGCTTTTAATTTGAATATCATGCTAATTGGATGGGAGTACATTGGGTCGTAACCTGGTCATATTTTTTAAGGATGGTGTGAAAATAAAAAACTAAGTATAAAACTGGTCTTAAAGATATTTTTCTACGCGTCTAAAAATAATTTGAAAGAAAACTTTTTCATTAAATATGATAGCTTCTAAAGTAGGTGGCGTATAGAATGCCAGGAATCAATGCTGCACTGACAGTAGAAAAATGTATCCCTTTTTCTATTCCTGAAGACATGGTATTTGGAAAAGGGATTATAATAAATATTCCTTTTTTCTCTTCTCTGTTTCATCAGCTGCTCTTTCTTAAATTGATATTCCCCTTTTTTATTGCATCTATTGTGTATCCAGTAATTATATAGACCAGGGACTGAAGAGATAAAGTCAAAATATTTGATCAAATAAACTCGCAAGTTTTCTTCTTCATATTTTGGTCGGTTGATTGTTTGGTTCACTTGGTATTTTACTTTTCTTTCTGACTAGAATCATTTTATCCTGCTAACGCAAGGTCAAACGGTTGTAGTACAAAACGTCGAATTACAAAAAGTCGACCTACAAAACGTCGACCTACAAAACGTCGAACTTACAAAACGTCGAACGTACAAAACGTCGACCTTACAAAACGTCGAACTTACAAAACGTCGAACTTACAGAACGTCGAACATACAAAACGTCGAACATACAAAACGTCGAACTTACAAAACATCGAACATACAAAACGTCGAAATTAATACCAATTGCACGAAAGCCCTCCGCGGAAGGGTCCACGGGTCCCTGCCAGCCTCAAAAATGGAGCAATGGGATTTTCAAACCCCACACCGGAGTTATTACTGCTATGGTTCTCAAACATATGACAAAGGAAAGTTCTAAATAAAAAATGGACAAGAACAAAGAAAGAGTTCCAATGCTTTTTTGCATACAACAAATATATGTATATATTTGCGTTTGTTTTTTCAAACACACAGTTTATTACGTTCTTAAAAATGGACAAGAACAAAGAAAGTATCCCAATGCGTTTCTGCATACAGTAAATATATATTTGCGTATGTTTCACTAAAACACAGTTTATTACGCTTTTAAAAATGGATAAGAACAAAGAAAGTATTCCAATGCTTTTTTGCATACAACAAATATATGTATATATTTGCGTTTGTTTTTTCAAACACACAGTTTATTACGTTCTTAAAAATGGACAAGAACAAAGAAAGTATTCCAATGCGTTTCTGCATACAGTAAATATATATGTATATGTTTGCGTATGTTTTATTAATACAGTTTATTACGTTTTTTTAAATACGTTAGATTATTATTAGTTAAAACTGCGTTTTCTTTTTCTTCTTTTGAAAATAGTTTTTTTAGTTGCTAGTAACCGTTAGTGTCAGTGTCATTTGTGCCTTAAAATGGAAATAATTAAAACTCAAAAAGACTCAAAAAAGCTTCTGCATGATGGATATGCTTATTTATTGGAGAAAGAAAAATGCGATCGGACCTACTGGAAATGTGACAAACGTGGAATTTGCAAAGGAAGAGCCATAGTCTACGAAGAAAAAATCAACATTACACAAAACCATTCCCATCCTCCGGATCAAAAAGAAAATGAAGCTAAGAAAATTATATCTGATATCAAAATAATGTCTTCTTCCACTTCTTCTTCAACATCGAATATAATTAACGAATGCATCAGTAAATCCAATATAGATATTTGTACAAAATTACCAAAGCAAGACTCTTTAAAACAAACTGTGAGACGAACTCGGGCATCAATACTAAGAGCTGAAGATTACAATAAGACCATAAAAGGTGAAAAAAATTTGATGCTGGAGAAAGAAGACATCATGATATATTCTACTGAGACTAATTTCAACACTTTAAGGAAGTATAAGAGATGGTTCTGCGATGGGACTTTCGATTCGGCACCGACAGGAAAGCAATTATACACAATTCACTCTCTTGTAGGAATTAACAAAACACTTCCGTTAGTCTATTGCATAACAAATAACAGAAATGAAGAAACATATTCCATCATTTTTAACTTTATTAAAAATAAAGAAATTGTTCCTATCTCCATCACTATCGACTTCGAAAGAGCGGCAATAAACGAAATAAAAAATGTGTTTCCAGAGGCAAAAATTTATGGATGTTTTTTTCACTTTGGTCAATGTTTGTGGCGAAAACTTCAAGGCCTTGGACTTCAAATTGGTACAAAAATGAAAACAATCAACACATAATTAAAAAATTTCAAGCTCTAGCCTTCCTTCCACCTGACACTGTCCACGATGTATTCAATCAGTTAATAAATTCGATCAACGATGAAACAGATGAAATTCTAAGCGACTTCTTGCAATACTTTGAGACAACATGGCTTGGAATTGTACAAAGGGGAAGGAGGCGGAGACCTACATTTGACATCGATTTATGGAATGTTTTTGAACGGATGGAGAGGAATTTACCTCGAACCAATAATTCAGTGGAGGGATGGCACAATGCTTTCCATATGCGTCTTCAAATATGTCACCCAACGTTGCAAAAACTTCTTCAAAAGATTCGACTCGAACAAGCTGCTACTGAATTGTCTATTCGGCAAATTGAAACTGGGCAAGAATTAGACCGAAAGACCAAAAAGTATGATGATTTAAATAAACGACTTAAACGTATATTTGATAGTTTCGAAAATGTCAACTCCTTAGAATATATTGATCGCATTGCATGTAATTTATGAAAACGTTTAACTTAATATCTCCAAGAAAATAATGAAATATCATTTGTGCTTGTAATTTTATTTCAGTATATGTACATGTACATGTTTATATAAGAAAGGTAAAAATAAAAATATATACAATAACATTTTTTTTTTTTGGAGACTAAAATTGTATAGAAAAAGTGCTAGGGTTTGAGTATATGACGACTCCGGTGGAGGGTTAAAAACCCCAATTTCTCATAACTTTATATGGCGGGACCCGAGAACCCTTTGCCGGAGAGTTTGAAATCTTAATACCCCGTTACTGTATTTGGCAGAACCCGAGGAAACCCGGGGGGGGGGGGGGGGGGGAGTGAAAATCCCATTGCTCCATTTTTTTGGCTGACGGGGACCCGTGGACCCTTCCGCGGAGGGCTGTCGTGCAATTGGTATTAATTTCGACGTTTTGTATGTTCGATGTTTTGTAAGTTCGACGTTTTGTATGTTCGACGTTTTGTATGTTCGACGTTCTGTAAGTTCGACGTTTTGTAAGTTCGACGTTTTGTAAGGTCGACGTTTTGTAAGGTCGACGTTTTGTAAGTTCGACGTTTTGTAGGTCGACGTTTTGTAGGTCGACGTTTTGTAATTCGACGTTTTGTCTGCACACCAGGTCAAACTATCTAAACGAATTAAAAACATATGTAAATCAAATTCTCAATGTAAATATATAACTTTAGAATGGAATTCAAAAAAGATTATTATAAAAAGGTTCATGAGGAATCTCCTCCCAATTCAAAACACTCTCCCATTCCCCCCTTTTATAGAAAAAGCTAATTACACGTTCATTTAATGAATGCATGTGCAATTCATTATAGCAATGCTATTTGGATATGATTAAGGTTCCTCAATGAATAAATTAAAATGCTGCAATTTCATCGAATACTAATCAAAGCTAATTAATGTACATTGCACTAATGTATTCATATTTGCAATACAGCCTATTGCCAAGAGCGTTTTTTTAAATATATTGAACAAGGCTTGATCAAATTTTGATTGAAAATTAAATGATTTTCTGCACTTATAAATATTAGTGATAAAAGGATTTATTAGAAAATACAGGAGATTGTTTATGGATGATACCTTTATCAATATAATACATTTGTGTACACTTTTTAAATTAATAAGATATAACGATATGTTTGGTGCAAAAACTATTCCACATATTTTTTTATATATTGTCCAAGAGGTACAACATTTTTTTCATACACTTTGTTCATACAATAAACATATAAAAAGGATTAAATAATGGGTGTTAAGATTGTGGCAAGATATTTAACTCTATCATCCATGTCTTTGTTGAATGCTAAGGAGGTTTGTTTGCCTCAACGTCAAAGGATTTAAAAAAGGACAGTTCAGTAAAATACAGCAATGGGAATGTTTTATTTGGATTGGGCAAAATTAAAACACAGGTATGTGCGTTGGAATTGAAGATTCCCTCTCTTCAGAATGAACTATGGTCCTATGCGTCTAAGGAGATCCAATATTATTATCCATCTGTATCCCTCAATCATCGCCGAACAATATTTAGAATTTTTAATTGCTTTTAAGATGCGAATAGTTTATTCAATATTTCTTGTGCAATATTTTAAATGATTCGATATTGTTTATTTATGTTTTAAGTTCTTATCGTCGTAAAATATGGTTTAGTTCATCTCCAATGCTAAAATATTAAACTGTAATGTTTATGTGTGTTTAGTTTTAACGTTTTAGCTTTGGTTTTATTTATTTATGTACATTCTGTAAAATTGAACTGTAAAATATATAAATTAAAAAAACACCCCACGAGGAAAGGCAATGCATTTCACGATTCTTAACACGAAGGCCCTCATCGATAGGAAAATAATCACTGGGGATCCTATAAATGTTTTAGACATTAAACCAGCGCTAGTATCTCGATAGCGACTCGATACGCAGTTCTGGACCTCAAAATACTCAAAATCCTTCGACGTACTCCTGGATTCATGCGTCGGAATAATTAAAAGTCTACCCTTGCCTCCATCCTCCAGAAGATGATATTAACAATTAATTCATATTAACAATTTTAAGAATTGTTTATTACATTATTTTATTTTATAGTTAGCTTTTATATCAAAGTTTTATTCTTTAGTTCTACGTGTTAAAATGTGTATATGTTTTAGCTACTTAAAAATTTAATTTATAATTTATATCACTGTGTACCTTCATGTGCTATGTATTTTTTCTTCTTTGATAAATATTTAAAAATTTAACTGTTGAATAAAAGACACGAAAAACAAGTTTTAACATAACCAAAAGCTCATAAATATTATAAACTATGAATGGTTTGGCCAAATTATCATTATCATCTTAGTTGATTTAACTTGCTTAAGTTTGCTAGAACTCAAAAAGTTAAAGCTAAGTTATAATGACTTATCGAGGTATCCAGATAAGGAATGGCGGAATTACTTCTCTTCAACACCTTCATATACATGGCTTTTGGTTGGCACCGACTTCATGCATGTTAAGATAAGTTCGTTTTCATATTCCCTCGCTGCTGCTCAGAGAATACTATGGAAGGGACAGGCCTCTTTTTATTCGTCTTCAACGATAGATATTATCAGGTAAAATCTTAAAAGAAGTTTTTCTTCAAAAAAAATTACAGATCCCAAAAAATTGGAATTAGAAGCATTCTCTTCTGGCATTTTATCTATTCACGACATAAAACAAAAGTCCATTTTTAACTGTGGAAAGTTCTCTTTTAAATTAAAAAATGCAGCATCTCTACATTTAATACCTATTCCTTGGCTCGCAAGAATATCCTACAGTGGAAATTTCAAAGAAAAAGCAGATATAATTGTTAACAAGTTTTTAAAAGATTTGCAATTACCGATCTCATGGAAAAAGAAACTGCTATCTTCTATCACAAAAGTGAAGCATGGAAAACGTTTTACGGATCAGTTTCAAATTTCTTCTGGATGTTTATATTTTAATTCGCCTTGCAAGAATTGCGGAAAGCTGTATAACTCCGTGTATCATGCGTTTGCTCTCTGTCCTGCCCTCAACATTTTAAGACATTTATTAAATTCAATCTTAGAGGTATAACAGAAATGTATATTACACCCATTTTTTTATTCGGAACAAGTTGTAAAAGCTATAACAATCCAAAGACAAAGGCCATTGAATATGCTTTGTCAAGCATCCGAAGTCTTTTAGCGGAACAACTGGCTACTTCTCATCCCCTGGATCAACACTCCATCAGAGCTATTTTAAATTTCTACCTCCGCACGTTATTCCGTGTTAGCAATGAAGATTCCCTGTGCTTCAGAGACCCAATGGACTTACGCCGGCGAATTAAGTTTTACCCTGATGGCGCGCAATGGAGGCTGAAATTTTCTTCAACGACTAATCCGCCAATATAAAAGCTGCCAAAGATTTTCAAATGTATGAGCCAATGTTATTTCTATATTCTTTTTTTATTATTTCTTTTGTTACTGTGTTTCTTTTAATCTGTTGTAATGTAACGTGTTTTTATTCTAATGATTGTTTTTTAAACTGTTGTTTGACTTATGTTTAGAGTTTTAATTTTAAACTATAATGTTTATTTATGTATTTTTATATACAGCTACTCTAAGAAAATAAATCTTTAAAAAAAGTTAAAAGAAAAAGAATAATTTGAATGTTTAATTATTAATCAACTGAGAAATTTTGCTAGAGTCAAGCAATTCATATTGCCAAAAAAATAGGTCGCTTTGAATTATCTATGCCTTAATACATATATTTTTAAAATTTATAATGTGAATATCAAAGACCTGGAAACCATAAAAGTATACTTTAAAGTATATTTTAAAAGTAAAATGCTTAAATTAAAAACTTTTTAATTCTCTATCATATTTTTTTCCTTTTAAGCATACTGAGGGGTCCCTCTTTTCCCTCGAATCCTTTCACCTTACACTCAACAGGTACTTCTTAAAAACAACAACTTTATAGACTTTTGAAGCAGGCTTTTATGCATTACTTATTATATTAATAAGTCCCTGAGAGTTTCTTAAAAGGATCACCAAATATATATACATATAAATATATATACATATATATATATATATATCCTCACTTTCACAACACATTTTCTAAGCGGGGTGTAGATTTGAACAATACTACATCATAATTATTCGCTCTAACGGTCTATAACCGCATTACCAGATATTAACCGCTATATACATATATATGGGCCTCTTTAAAATAATAAGATTTCCTAATGGACGAAAACATAATGGAGTAGCTCTCTTGTCGTAACATAAATTGATTATGTTATTTAATGTGCCGGCAAATCCATGTATTTACAATATTGTCCAAGTCTATCTAATAGTGGTATAAAGAAATTCTAATAACTTCTTTTTGAACTTTTAAATTTCAAATGAGCAATTGTGTATAAGCTATGCATTGATAGAAATTAGAATGTATATATATATATATATATTTTTTTTTTTTTTTTTTTTTTTGGATCGGGGTAAAAAATGTGTTGATTTTTGGCCCGAGGCTCTGGTTCAATTATTTTATATCTTAAATATATTATCGAAGTTTGTAAAGTTTTTGGAACTTTACTTGCGGTAACTAACTTCAAGCCGAAACTATTAAGGCCTGGTTTAAAATTTTATATCCGATACATACGAGGATGCAGTGAAAAATAAAGAGCCTTCTTATGAGAATTTTTTTGAAATCCAATTTTTGAACGGAATGCAAAATTGAACGGCATTCCGCGGAACGGAAATAATTGAACTGAACGATGAACGGATCGGAAAAATTGCAACACGTCAAGCCTGTATATATATATATATATATATATATATATATATCTCTCCAAACTAATAACGTCCTTGAATTAAAAGTTTGGAATACTTGTAATTGAATTATTTTAATCAACAAAACCATATTATGTTTGCCCCCATTATTGGTATAACTTATTCTGTTAAATTTTAAAAGTACATCAAGGATAAGTATTAGAATAAGTTACATTCAAAAAATATAATTAAAAAATATTAAAAACTACTTTTATTTACAATCAATGATTGTTAGCTCCTTTTCGTTTATTAGGAGAATTGTTTTGAGTTCAATGTTTAATTTAAAAAATCCTTCGTAGAGTTTGAATATGGAGCGTGATCTAGTAAAAAAAATTGAAGTGGAATGTACTATTTTATTAATTAAAACCACTACTGTCTTACGACATCTTAGCCAAGACCTCATGTAAATGTACTTTCTTTTATATATTATCTTATTTATTTGTTTATAGAAAGAAAAAATATATTATTTATTTTTTGGACATTATATTAATGATCTAGGCCCTTTATCATTATTCTCAACAAGCTTTCTTCTTCTCGAAAAAAATATATAATGTGTTATACTAAAGACGTGAGATGCGAAGATTCTTTTTGACTATTCTTGCTGGGTTTTTGATTTATGATGCTCCATCTATCGCCATTACTCAAAAAATATGCATACGGCATATAAAAATGAAAACAACTGCTGAGAGAGAAGGAGAAAATAACGGCGTTGAATGCCGATGACTAATGGGTAAGATAAGACTCTTGAACTCGGAAGAGCAAGTTCTCCTAATAGTATGCCTCTTCAACAGTACAAATACATGCCTTATCAGCGATATATTATTATTATTATTTTAACACAGGGATTCAACTCCGGTGGATTAATAATTTATATTTTTTTTTTGCAAAGGAAATATAATTTAATTTTTAAGAATTCCACTCCTTAAAATAAAGATACATATTAAAATAAATACTATTTATTAAGTTTGTTAGTTGAGCGTCCCTAAAATCACTAGCGAATAGAAGGAATCCATTATTTAATGGATTCCTTTAATAAAAGCTAAATTTTATTGAAGTGTAGTAAATAATAGGATAGAACTTAATTGTTGGAGGATGACCAACAAAAATATTTGTTATAAATGATTTGTACTTTTTGTGCTTTCAAATAATAATAATAAAAATGTCCCCTCGGGTTATTAAATCTATCATTGCAAAAAAATCATTCAACTTTTTCTTAAAGATCGAGATCGACATAATCATTGGTGCATCTTTAACTCGTTATTACTTAATTATAAGTCATTAAATAACTAGAGGACTCAGAGAGTGCAAACCTCTGCCGATTCCCAGCAAATGAATCACTTGGTCTTTTTGTCATTTCCAACCCTCTACGCACTGTCCCTTTAACTCTACATACTGCTCCTTTATTGTTTACACTCTAGGGGTACATGGAAAGAAAAAGAAACTGACGTCATCAAAGAGGAGAGCACAGCGACATCTATGGCAGAGTAGGCTAACTTGAAATATTTATTAGTATTTAGCTCATTTTGCATCTTAAAGAAGCATTCAGAGATGTACAAATTTTATCACTTGTTCCTTTTGGCATTTCCAACAACTCCACAAAGTTTCATCCGAATCCGTTCCGAAATTTTTGAGTTATCCTGCTGACAAACAAACCACCACAAACCACGCCAGTGAAAACAATACCTCCTTCGGCGGAGGTAATTATACATAGATACAATGTTAATAGAACATTGCATCGCATTTGCTTCCTTGAACACACAATAGAATCAATTCCACTAAAATATAAATAGAAATTGCATATGAAATAATAGTTATTACAACAATGAAAAAATATTATCTCCATATTTAAGTCGTCATCTCTCCTAGAAGGGATATGGATCGAAATCTCTACCAGGAGAGTTAACAATTCTACTGGATCTCCATCTCTGGTACGACATATATATATATATATATACTAAAGCACAGTAAAAGCTTTATAAATATAAAAGCATTTTAGTTTAAAATATTTTAGTATTGGTGCTAAACAAACATATCGTATAAAAAACTGTTAAGAATCAAAGGTTTACATAAAAACAAAAACATTTATGAGGACTCTTATATATTTTTAAAATCTCCTGTAGATTTCTGGAAAAGAATGTTTGGCCCCGGATAGTGCTATAAAACACTTGCCGCTGAGGTATTTTGAAAAGAAAATAACTTTATTCAAAAGTGGATATTGGACACGTCAAATTGATTATCGGAATTAAAGATTTTAGTTCCTTCTTTTTGAAGTATTAATTAAAATATATCAATAAATTCTAGTAAATTGGTTATCAACAAGAATTATTATTATTTTATATTATTGAATTGAGTATAGGTCTGGAAGTAGAGAGGTAATTATTTTTATTTATGATATATTATAAATAGAAAATCTTACTACCACTCTGTATGTTTTATATCTTTTTATCTCCTACATAAATACGATAAGTAAGAAAGTAAATCCAAGGTTTCAATATGAACATCCTTAAGATACATGTATATTAAATATACCTTCTTCGACAGTGAAGAAACATTTTCCAAGTGAATAGAGGTTGTCGACAATGCAACTCTATCTCACCAACATTATTATAATGTGCCTCAATGCCCTTATAGAGAACATATGCACAAATTCCAATTTAAAAGGTATTAAGGTAGGAGAATTTGAATCTAAAGTAGAAGCCTTTGCAGACGATATAACAATACTCTACTCTGGTAGTCAGTCGGAAATTCAAGATTCTTTTAAAGTAACTTTGGAATTATTGGAATATTTTTAACACGACTCGGGTCTTGAAATAAATTTTAAAAAGACTCATTTAATAAAGTAAAGTTCAACTTAAATGGAATACAGGAAAAAATATTTTAAAGATTCTTGGAACATACAGAACTTTAGATAACAAAGATATTTTAAAAAACAGTAAATTAATGGAGGAATATATCCAACAAAACACGTCAAAGTATGCAAAAAAATTAAAAAAGGAAATGTTTTCTATAGTTATTATATGAAATAGATTAATTTTACCAAAAATAAAGCACGTTTTAAAATTAACGCCATATTCAGAGGATTTGTGTAAGAAGATCGAGGAAATTTGTGAAAGTATTTATCTCCAAATGGACGCCCAGAATGATTTCATGGAAACTGATTCACACACCAATTTTTTTGGAGGGATTAAGATTGCTGGGCATTAAATGTTGCTGGAATATTCAAATGGTTCAGGAAAATTACAGTACAGGGAACTTTATGGAAAGAACTGCTTCAAAAGAGATTACTTGAAGGTAAAAACCTTATTCTAGACGAAGAAATGGGTAAAGGGCCGTATAAAGTTATAGAGGCATATCAGGGAATCGGAACTTTTTGGAAATTGAACGGATGTATATTTAAAGAAATAAGTGAGAAACTTTTAGAGAAAATGGAGTGGCAGGAGCCAATTGAAAACAATACAAGATGACTTTCCTAAAGAACACTTCTATTAAAAAGAAACTTGTTTGCATTGGAGATATTTATAACGAAGAAAATGTTTTTACCATAAATGAATGTCTGGAGAGGAGGACTAGACGTATTTTTGGTATTTTTACTAAAACAAAGTTTATGTATTTCTTAGTGTGCAGACGTGTCCTTTGTGCTCCTGTGTTTTTTGTTTGTTTTTTCGAGCATAGACAGTGCTGAAGGATATAATTCACATCGTTGGAATCATAAGACTTTCGGTGACTTTTTAAGTCCACTTTGAACTCTCACAGTTTTGGAAACCTGGAAGGAAGAGACGAAACCCCGTGGCGGAGGAGTAATAAGGAAAATACATAAGAAGGATATTTTTCCCTTGGTCTGTATTCTTTTTATTTTCTTTCGTCTCACCTGAAAGTGTTATCATAAACAGCCTGATACACTCTATATATCTATTTATCTTCAACTTAATGCTTTGAGGAACAAGAGGATTTATATTCTTCTCCTTTTTTGAAGACAATCAAGCTGGCTAATGAAATGAATTCTTCTTTGAGGGGCCGTCCTCCTGATGAAAACACAGGGAATAACAAAAACAAAATGTCTTATGCCAATGCACTCGCTAAAAGGCATAAGAATATAGGCGAAGCCTCAAAAAAATTATTTTGAATCATTCATTCAAATGGGAGACATTTGTCATTACATTAACGGAAAATAACACTGAGAGAGCGTTCAATAATCGGAACCTCAAACATATAAACGTATATAATGCAGCCATGCATTTTGGTTTCTCTGAGGAGGAAATTGCGGGAGCCCAACCTCATTTTGGCTTTGGATATGCCTCTTTTTATACAAATGAGCCTATCAGCATCCGTAATCGTATTAACAACCTTAAAAAAGAATATGTCACTGAGATCGAGGGAGCTAATGGAGATTTAAAAATGGTTTCTATGAAAATAAAAGGAGTGGAGAATATCGAATTTGACCAAAAGAAAATTTTCAAAATTAAGGCAGTCAACACATTCAAGAGAGTGGATGAAGATGAGATGGTAAATTGGATTAGAAACTTCGCAGAAATTATCAACGCCTACCCTGAACCCAATCCGGAGGATGAGGAGGCTGAAAAAAAATTTAAAAAATATAAAACCGTCTGGAGAACATCAAATTTTATAATTGAAGTTAAAGCGGACCCAAACATGATTCCACAAATTGTACCTATCAAAGGTAATTTAGTTAATTTAAGGTTTACAGGAGTCCGCCTTCAATGTCAAAATTGTTTTCAATTTGGACATTCTCGGGCTAACTGCAATGGAAAGCGGCTTCAAATCATAGAATATGAAGCCATCTTAAAACAAAAACTGAGAGAAATTGCGGTTGAATCTAAAGATAGTGTAATTGAAGAAAAAAACGAAGTTTCTATTGATACGCCTGTTGAACCTATACGAATTGCCAAAGACACAACCAATGACCAAAGTTCAGTTGTCATTGCTACCTCTCAAGAGATTATAAACAATGCTTCGGCGACTTCTGATAAAACAAAAGATACCCAATTACAATCAAAAACCGTTACGGAAGCGACAAAGAAAATAGATACCAATGAAAAAGAACAATCTGAAGTAGCAGGAGAGGATTCAATAAGACCCTTAGAAATAGAAACCATAGTAGAACCAATGATTAGTCTTCAGACTAGACAAGTGGATGGGTTGTTGAAAATTCCTTATGAAACTGAGACACCCGTTAGTTCACCTTCTTGTCTCTCGAAGAAAAATATTTTGCCGTTTAGATCAAGATCCGGATCGAATCCAAAAAGAGCTTTGTCTGGTTCTCAGTCATCTCCGAGTGGATCGAAACAGCATAAAAAAGAATGATTTTCTCTATTCTATCTTTAAACGTCAATTCAGTGCAAAGTTTAAAAAAGAAGTACGGCGTGATGAGACTTCTAAAGTATATGAAATTGCCTGAAATAGTCATTTTGTGCGATACCCGATGTAATTTGGAGAACCATTTCTCTATACCATCTGAATATCAATCTTTTTCATCCTTCAATCATAAAAACCCTAATCCAAAACGAGGTGTAACCTTACTTATAAAATCTACTCTAAGCCCTAAAGCCAGTTTTCGGTGTGCAAAAGGAAATTTCATCAAGGCACAATGTACTTTTAGTGGAAAAAAATTCGAAATCATAGGTCTATATGGGCCAAACAATGATGAACCAGATTTTTATAGCGGACTGATAAACCAAATATCACATAGACCAACAATAATTGGTGGAGACTTTAACATAAAACTCCAATTAAACCGTGACTCCACTGGAAAAGCTTTAAACTCACATCCACGATCTACAAAGATATTGAAATCAATTATGAGATCCTTCGATTTTAAAGATACTGCCAACGAAATGCAAAATTTCGAACACACCTTCTTCACAAAAGAAATGTCATCAAGAATTGATTTGTTTTTAGTGAAAGGTTTCCTAAGGGAATCCGTTGTTTCTTATGATGTCATAAGTACACAAATATCAGATCATAAGGGGATTATTTTAAAACTCAATCATGTCCCATTTCAACACAGGAAAAAACACAATTGGAAACTCAACTCTTCTCTATTAGACGATGAAGCTACCAGTAATGAAATTCAAGATATCATAATAAGAACTAACAATTCAATAAACTCCGATGTAAACATTTTTGACCTTGTGGAGAGCATGTTATTAAAAATAAAGATGCTACTAAGAAGAAAAGGGTCAATTAAAAAAGCTCGAAACAGGCGCATTTTACAAAAGCTTGAAGAAATAGACGAGGGTGACTTCAGCAAAGACGAAAAATATTATATGGCTGATAAACTCTATAGAGAAGCTGACGTCCTATACAGAGCTAAGTTAAAAATTCAATCCATAGACGACTTGTCCAATGCCCGCCTTAAATGTATTGATTATGAAAGGCATAAAAACGCAAGTAAAGTGATTTCGATTTATAAACCTAATGGAGAGATAACGAAAGATCCTGTGTTCATTTCTCAGGAAATTAAAAAATATTATAGCCAGCTTTACGATTGTTTTGATTGTCAAGAAGATGAGGAGTGCGCAAGATGCAAGAATGGGAAACAACACTTTTGTGAAGAATGGAGATGTGCACCTGAGGAAACTCCCCTTCTTACAGAAAAAGATATGGATTCTTTAGAAAAACACATAACTGAAGAGGAAATAATGTACGCTATAAAAATAAATGGAAAACCCAACAAATCACCTGGTCCCTCTGGTTTTACATTTGAGTTTTATAAAAAGTACGCATCTATTTTAACTCCTATATTAATTCAATTTTATGAAAAAGTTTTAGCATGCGATAGTTTCCCGACCTTTGCATCAACAGGACGTATCGTTTTAGTACCAAAACCAGGAAAAGATTCAGGGCATTTGAAAAATTTAAGACCCCTATCCATGCAAAATTGCATTTTTAAATTTTTTTCGTACGTTTTAACAAATCGTCTAAGTTCCGTTTTACATTCATTACTCCATCCTTCCCAATTTGGATTTATGAAAAAGAAATTGATGGATCATATACCTTTTACTATACAAACGTTTTTAGAGTCCTCCAACGATGTCTCCGTAATGGCGGTGGATTTTTCAAAGGCTTTCGACACAATTTCCCACAAGTACATAATTCAAACTTTGTACAAAAAAGGCTTTGGAGACTACATAATCCGAATGGTTGGAGCTCTCCTTTACAACTCCAAAACAACAATTGAATATGGACCCGTAAATAATGAATTCTTCAATAAAAGAGGTGTAAGACAAGGCGACCCTGCATCCGCCTTATTGTTCATTATTTCATTAGATCCATTAATACGAAAAATACATCAGGACGCATCAATCACAGGGTTTTCTTCGTTAATATCCCATCCCAAGTGTTTATGCTATGCCGACGACCTGACAATGATATACTCAGGCGGTCCGCTACGGACTATTAAGTCAGTTACAAAGACTTTAGACTTATTTGAAAAGTTTTCAGTAGTTTCTGGACTAAGTTTAAACCCTGAGAAAACTGAAATCATTAGTCAATACCATCAATTAATTGGAAAATCGTGGCCCCATTTTAATTCTGTCAGTAGTATAAAGTTATTAGGATCATGGATCGGAACAAACAATGTGGAAAAAAACTTGGAGGAAATCATCGCAAGGATAAATAATGGTTATACTTATTTTTCGTCACTTGGTCTTAACTTTTGGAACAAGATTAGGGCTTGGAATACCTACATAACATCAAGAGTGATTCACCTTTTACGTGTAACTCCTTTTGACGAAACTATTGCCACTCAAGTAAATTGCATAGAGGCATCTTTTCTAAAGCTACAGAAGAAGAAAAACCTCTCTAAAAGACGTCTACACAATCCTCTTAATTATGGCGGCCTCTCGGTCATAGACTTTCCTCTCCTTTGGAAAGCACTAAACTCCTATTGGATTAGGCTACTATGGACAAAGGAGCATTACTGGAATGAACACTTGTCCGCTTATCTACAAATAAATTACGCAAAGGATCCATACTCAGGCTTAAATAAAGTCTTAAAACATATTTCAAGTTATTCGGGAAGGATGCTAAAAATATCTGCTGGGATCAAAAGCGTAGTTTGCTCTATAGAGAAATCTCTAAGATGGGAATTTCCCACTAGAGATACCATAAGCGATTTAGAAATTAAAACTTACGGAATAGATTTTGCAGGTGAGACAGAAAGCTCCACTTTTTTACTCAATAAAATGGCTTTTCTACGTTTCAAGAAAGCGTTTGGCGATTATGTTCCGTGCACAAGACCTATAATTCCTATACGTTTACGTTTATTCCTAATGGACGTTTCTAGTGTCCGTAAGCTCTGCATCTCTCCGACCATGGAACCTTTTAGCGAATACTTAAAGAGAAGAAAACTTAACCTCCCTGTCATGAAAAGCATCGAGGCAATAAAAAACAATTTGCTCTCATCCTCCGAAAAATGGTTAAAATACCGAATCCTCACAGGAACACTCGAATTAAATGCAAAGTTCTTTTCTGGTGAAAAGAAAAAGTGTGGTTTTTGCAAGGTGAAAGATGAAACCAGCGAGCATTT
Organism: Caligus rogercresseyi; assembly: GCA_013387185.1. Taxonomy (NCBI): domain Eukaryota; kingdom Metazoa; phylum Arthropoda; class Copepoda; order Siphonostomatoida; family Caligidae; genus Caligus; species Caligus rogercresseyi. Next base: position 6,391,298 of record CP045905.1, on the reverse strand, counting down.
TCTTTTCGGATGTGAGAAACTTGCCCCGTTGTATACTGCTACCGGCGAGATTTTAAGCGAGAATTTTGGCTTCTACCATTTGAAGAGAGACGATTTTATTGGTGCACAGTAATTCCTTCGTGAGTAATTTTAGCGTGCACTCTTCCATTGCAAGTCTTTTCATTGCACGCGTTTCCTTCGTTCTCTTATTCTTCGCAGGGTAATATTAGCGTTCTTCTTTTCATTGTGGGTAATTTCTTCGCAGAGTAATTTCTTCGCAGAGTAATTACTTCGCAAGTAATTTCTTCGCAGAGTAATTTCTTCGCAAGTAATTTCTTCGCAAGTAATTTCTTCGCAAGTAATTTCTTCGCAGGGTAATTTCTTCGCAAGTTTCACTTTTGTGAAGGATTTAGTCACAACTGTGTTTCTATATGCATATATATGAATTGTTTTTTGTATGCCATCAATGCAATGCTTATTCGTTCTGGTTTTAACCTATTTTAGCCTATGCATTAGGCATATCAAGGGGTCCTATATGGATCCATTTTTTGCATATAAGCCGAGTATGAAATGATTGTTTACTTCCCAAGTATTATTTTTTCGTTTACCAGAATCATTTCGACGATTTTTGACAGGAGAGCTTTGTATAGAATTGTACAATACTTTGATCATAATGAAAACTAAATTTCAAAGTACATTGGAGTATATTGGATATTAGGATATACAATATAAATTAGTAGCTTTGTGCTACATAAATAAAGCGTGAAGAATAGACAATAACAATAATATAATAACATAATAATAAGCTCAGGACTTTGTTATGTTAATGCGGAGAAGGAGGCCTCCTTCCGACGAAGGATTCTCAATTACGGACTTCCGGGTCATCTTTGCTGGACGACATTTCCTACGGTCTTTCAGCTGGAGAACCTCCCCTGGCTACAATAGATCCTTGATGCACTCCGGATCCCTACATTACTCCGGATTGCTACCGGTCTGGATCCCTAAGGCACTCTCGGGATCCATACAGTTCTTCGTATGTTAGGGCACTTACTCCACGACTGATCGCCATGAGAGTCCTATCAGAAGGAAGCAGGCCTTAAATATACACGATGTAGAGAGCTCACGGAAAAGGGCTGCACTTTGAATGTGAACGGAGTTCATTGGACCTCAAACATAGTTTGCATCGTTACACACTCTTATTTAAAGTTGTATTGTTTTATCTCTATTTGTATACTCTCTTTGCATCCTTGTCTCGAAGAACTAAATACACTAAGTTAATTTGATCTCCACATTGCTTCTTATTTCTATTTGAGATCCATGGTCAAGAATATCATTTGCCTCTTAACAAAAATTAAAGACAATACCAAAGGTAAAGACAAAAAGAAAGACTGATTGGCCTAAATATAATATTTTTTAAGAAATTTATCATCAATTATGAACATACGCGTAGGAGACATATAAATCATAAATATTAAATCATGAAAACAGCCGGATTTTGAATTTTAACCAAATAAATATAATGTAAAAAGTAGTGTGTAATTACAATAAATAAATATTAATCTAAACAGCTTTCTTCATTCGAATATTTTTTCACCGATTTAACAGTTCTTAAAATTCGGGCAAATTTAATGATGCCCCCCCCCCCCCAACCAAACATCGCCCCTACGCCTATGATTATGAATATATAACATAATAAAAAGTGTATTTTATTAACTATAATATTTTTTTTTGTTTAGACTCTTATAAAAACTTGTCAAAAATGCCTCTGCAACGTGGTGTTCTTCGACATTGTTGTTAAAAGCATATGAACCTATTCCTATAATATATCAAATATAACATGGAACATCAAATTCATTTTAAAATAGCTTCTTCTGTGTGAAACCTTATTGAATCTATCGTTTATTTTGTATTTAGCAAAAAAAAAAAAACTTATCTTATCTTATGAAACCATAATATGAATATTTTCATTTTTTTATTCACGTTAATCATTTTTATATAATGTGTATAATTGTTTGTCGACAATGATTTTATTACTTGCTTTTGAAACGCCTAGTAATTATATTTTCAAACACATGTATCGTGCATATTAATTATCCCCCCTTTCTGCTGCAATTGATCCTTGACGCTCTCAGGATCCCCGCAGTCCTACCACTCTGAATCTCCAAAGTACTCTCGGGATCCACAACTGACTGATATGATATCCCTATAGGGAGGAAGCAGCTCTCGAGCCCACATTATATATGAAGCTCAGAGAGGAGGTGGACGGAGTTCATTGGACCACTAATTTCGTTTGCATTATATATTTTCTTGCTCACTCTTATTCAAAGATTTGTTGTTGATTTCTCTATCTATATACTATGTTTACATCCTTGTCTAGAGGAAATAAATTAACTCAATTAATTTGATCTCTTCATTGCTTCTTCTTTCTATTTGAGATCCATGGTCAACTAAAATCCATACCCGAGACTTCTTTATACACCCAAATACAGAGGATAGACAAATGATTATAACTTACTTATATTATTTTTTTCATTCCGATTCATGTTCTTGATGTGGAAGACAATGAGAAAGAACATCTTTGGCCTATTAAATAAGTTAATGACGATAAATATAAAGACAAAAAAATGGCTTAAATACTATAACTTAAAGAAATATCATCATTAATGGTCAACTAAAACCCATACCCGAGGTTTTTTATACAAACACCGAAGGATGGTTCATTAGCCAATACTTGATTCTTCTTACGTTATTTTTGGAAGTTAAATGTGAGGATGATTACTTGCTTATTTTTTATGAAACTTAAAAGACTTCCATTACTACCTTCATCACTTCATCGAATGTTTACAAAAATCAAAATATATGAAGATATAAGCGTCGACCATCTCATAAAGTTTGTTCTAAAATGACCATAATTATTTTTAAACATACTTTTTCTTATCTCTTTTATTTTTTTCTGATGTTGATGAGTTAAAAAAAAATCTGTAATTCAAATTAATCAAAATAAATTACACTGTTTGTTGATGATGAAAAATAAAAAGTCAACCAAAAAATTAAGCAAAAAAATCTAAATTCCTTTTCTTAAATTTTGATGAACCGCTCCCAATTTCAGACCCTTGAACTTCATATCACCTTATTGTGCTGGATAATGCGGATTAAATATTATTCCATATATAATTCATGTACTCAATATAATAAATGTGATCATATGTAAAGTATAATGTTTATTTTAAAAAATGTATTATGTACATATTATAGATGTATTTAAATGTATATATAAATATATCTTAAAAAGAATGCCAATTTCTTGCTATATTAGCTAAATAATTCATCCTGTCGGATCTATCGTAATCGTTCATTTGCTGTAATAATCTATCATTTATATATATTTTTTGGGACGGATGATCCCCACCACTTCTCATGTCCACAATTTTTTTTTGAGAGATGGATTCCTCATTTTTTAATATTCTTATAAATTTCCAAATATTTGGATGAGTATTTATGGAACTTTGGAGGGCGTTATGGTATCCCTCCACGCTGTTGTTGGTGCAGATGAGGCCTCTCTGTGTACGTGAATACATACTCTAAAGAGAGATGGGAAATTGGGGAGCCACTCGTCGACGCCTTTCTCCAACGCCTCGTTCACAGCCGATGCAAAGGATATTCTTGACCATGGATCTCAAATAGAAATAAGAAGCAATGTGGAGATCAAATTAACTTAGTGTATTTAGTTCTTCGAGACAAGGATTTTATTATTACAAAAAATGAACTGACAGGAACCAGTTGTTGGGAATGGGAGGTTATCCTTTTTAAAAAATACTTCTATTGGGAAAAAAATAGTTTGCCTTGGGGATGTTTTTAATGAAATAAATGATTTTATAGCAAATGAAAAACTGGAGAGGATGAATGTTTTAAAATGGGTTAATTTTAAGAAAAGGGAGTTCGGTCCAAGAAATAGTTTTTACAATTTTATAAAACTAATTAGTAATAAGGAACTCCGACATTTTTTAGTTGATAAAAATTCAAAAAGTCATTTTTTAAGTCAAATTGAGAGGAGGAAAGAAGATTACGGGCTGAGAACACCAGTAAATATATTAATTCATGGTTTAAAATCAAAAATGTTAAATCACTCTCTCTATTGGTTTAAATACAGAGTACTTACCAACACATTGACATTTGGTAGTATATATGGGACTACAGCAGAGGAAAGATTATGCTTTTTTTGCGGGGATTCGCTGGAGACATCAAAACATTTTTTATTAGAGTGCATATATGTGGTAGAAATTTTAGAATATCTAAAATTGTTGTTTGATGATTTTTTTTTAGTATACAATTAAGAAGTAAGGATTTTATTTACTTTTATACTGGACCGTACCAAGAAGAGATTAATTTTATTACCACTAAAACTCAATATTTTATGTATAAAATGAGATCTACTCGAGTTCCTTTACCTTAAAATTTTACTTCTCTGGTAGATCATATTGTTAATAACACGAAGTTTTAATGTATTTTTATTAATATTATAGGGTATAATATCAAGTGAATAAAGTTTTACCTTGGTAAAAAAATAATAAGGTTTCACACAGAAGAAGCTATTTTAAAATGAATTTGATGTTCCATGTTATATTTGATATATTATAGGAATAGGTTCATATGCTTTTAACAACAATGTCGAAGAACACCACGTTGCAGAGGCATTTTTGACAAGTTTTATAAGATTCTAAAAAAAAAAAATATTATAGTTAATAAAATACACTTTTTATTATGTTATATATTCATAATCATAGGCGTAGGGGCGATGTTTGGTTGGGGGGGGGGGGGCATCATTAAATTTGCCCGAATTTTAAGAACTGTTAAATCGGTGAAAAAATATTCGAATGAAGAAAGCTGTTTAGATTAATATTTATTTATTGTAATTACACACTACTTTTTACATTATATTTATTTGGTTAAAATTCAAAATCCGGCTGTTTTCATGATTTAATATTTATGATTTATATGTCTCCTACGCGTATGTTCATAATTGATGATAAATTTCTTAAAAAATATTATATTTAGGCCAATTAGTCTTTCTTTTTGTCTTTACCTTTGGTATTGTCTTTAATTTTTGTTAAGAGGCAAATGATATTATTGACCATGGATCTCAAATAGAAATAAGAAGCAATGTGGAGATCAAATTAACTTAGTGTATTTAGTTCTTCGAGACAAGGATGCAAAGAGAGTATACAAATAGAGATAAAACAACACAACTTTAAATAAGAGTGTGTAATGATGCAAACTATGTTTGAGGCCCAATGAACTCCGTTCACATTCAAAGTGCAGCCCTTTTCCGTGAGCTCTCTACATCGTGTGTATTTAAGGCCTGCTTCCTTCTGATAGGACTCTCGTGGCGATCAGTCGTGGAATAAGTGCCCTAACATACGAAGAACTGTATGGATCCCGAGAGTGCCTTAGGGATCCAGACCGGTAGCAATCCGGAGTAATGTAGGGATCCGGAGTGCATCAATGATCTATTGTAGCCAGGGGAGGTTCTCCAGCTGAAAGACCGTAGGAAATGTCGTCCAGCAAAGATGATCCGGGAAGTCCGTAATTGAGAATCCTTCGTCGGAAGGAGGCCTCCTTCTCCGCATTAACATAACAAAGTCCTGAGCTTATTATTATGTTATTATATTATTGTTATTGTCTATTCTTCACGCTTTATTTATGTAGCACAAAGCTACTAATTTATATTGTATATCCTAATATCCAATATACTCCAATGTACTTTGAAATTTAGTTTTCATTATGATCAAAGTATTGTACAATTCTATACAAAGCTCTCCTGTCAAAAATCGTCGAAATGATTCTGGTAAACGAAAAAATAATACTTGGGAAGTAAACAATCATTTCATACTCGGCTTATATGCAAAAAATGGATCCATATAGGACCCCTTGATATGCCTAATGCATAGGCTAAAATAGGTTAAAACCAGAACGAATAAGCATTGCATTGATGGCATACAAAAAACAATTCATATATATGCATATAGAAACACAGTTGTGACTAAATCCTTCACAAAAGTGAAACTTGCGAAGAAATTACCCTGCGAAGAAATTACTTGCGAAGAAATTACTTGCGAAGAAATTACTCTGCGAAGAAATTACTTGCGAAGTAATTACTCTGCGAAGAAATTACTCTGCGAAGAAATTACCCACAATGAAAAGAAGAACGCTAATATTACCCTGCGAAGAATAAGAGAACGAAGGAAACGCGTGCAATGAAAAGACTTGCAATGGAAGAGTGCACGCTAAAATTACTCACGAAGGAATTACTGTGCACCGATTTTATTGCCTTTTACCATGGAAAAGAACAACATATCATCAACGCGGTGATCACAAAGACACATCACTTGCTCTACGCGAAAAGATCTGCTTTAGACAGTGATATCAGTGGCGTTTTACCTACTGTCAAACTTCATTTAAAAACTTTAAATTTTCTAAATAATACTTCATTACATCATGTTTAAAAATAATAATTTTAAGCTGTAACGTTGTGTTTTATTTTTTCCTGCATTGTTTCTTTTTATTTCTTATTGATTTGTTGTCTTTTATGTGCCTGCTTGTTACTCTACCATATATATTTGTTTTTGGTCTTTTTGTAGGTATTGTGCTACCTTACGTATATTTTTTAGGGTAGTTTTTTTTTGTTGATATACATGTCAATAATTACATATTTACTTTTTGTTGAAAAAAGGATCGCCAGTTGGCCAAAAAAAAAAAAAAAAAAAAAAGCTTTAGTATAGTTTTCTGTAAAAGAAAAAAGAAAAAATGGAATGTTAGCATATTTCATAGCTTTTTTGTATCAATTAACTTCACTCGCCTGTAGAAGATGACTTGTTCGCTTCAGAGTAAAATAGTACTTTTAAGTTTAGTAAAACTTTAGATGATAAATCCAAAAATGACCTTGGTTGCATTCTATCAATTCAGAATTCAGTACAATCTGAGTTTACATCATACGATTCAGAGCCTGTATTGACCTATAAGAAATCGATTTTGAAAAAAATAAATAAAAATGTGTTTTTTAGATTTGCGTCAAAGTATCCTCTCAAAATTTTACTTTGTCTCTGGCGCATTTATAATCCATTATATGCGTCATTTTCTACGCAAGATATGTTTTTTATGTAGATATAACTCTCCACTTATTAAATTGACATGATTTAGTATACCAAAATATTAAAGCTGGTTTACCAAGCTTTCATTTGATATGTTTGGTGTTCTAAAAATCGCTATACTTCAAGAGAAATAAGCAAATACATATTTGCATGTACTGTCCCAAAAAATGATCTTTTGATATGAGAATATACAATTACCACTTGGTAATCACTGTTACCTGGATAGAAGAGAAAGAAAAAAGAGAAGCGAGAGAAGTGAAGCAAAATCCATAGACATAAGGTATATCAGAGAGAAGGAGTTCAGCCTGCTAGGAGAGAATAGGGAGTGTGACGTCACTGGTAATGTTGACCGATTTTGTTCAAACTTTGTATGTCGTCTTCTTTTAATACCAAGAAACAGAAAATCCACAATGTTGGTAACATTTCAAACATTTGAAAAATAAGAACAGCCCTAATATATATATATATATATCAACACTTTATGGAAAATTAAAGGACTGACAAAAGACAATCTCAAGGACCGAAGGTCCTAAGGACCGATCCCAAGGACTGACGGCCCTAAGAACTGATAGGACAGGTCCTGGACCAGACCGAATAAACTTGGTCGGACACAACACTTGTGGTGGTAGTAGCAATCTTAGTCTATAGGGTCATTGTACTACTTTCAAGATTCAGTAATACAACTTTTCACCCAGCATTTTCTCTAGTCATAATTCATATTTCACCAAAGAATCACAGAAAGGCTGTTGTACTATTTAATATTCCTCGTTTAAACCATTCTCATAAACATAAGCTCTCTCCCTCTCTTTATATATATATTTTGGCATGTGTCTACAAATCCTTCGAAGCAAACCGGGTTTAATATATTCATGACATCAAGGGTAATCAAAATAATAATAATAATAAGGCCTCCTTATTATATTATACATCAAAGATTTTTATTGCTAAACATTCTTTTTTGGGTTGTGTGTCCTTTAGAACTGAAAAAGTGCATAGAAGAGCAGCATAAAAGTATGTATTAATAATAATTGAGTTCAATGACCCTGAGACTAAGGAGGGGGATTTTTGAATGTTTTAAATTAACATTCTGCTCCAAGAATATATATTTTTTTCTTAAGTAATAAAAGAAAAGCAATGCTTGCTTTGAAGGAAAATTATATGACTGAAGGATAAAAAGGTTTTTTTGGAGGGATAGAAAAAAAGCAAATCCGTTGCCAAGCATGGTAAAAAGAGGGAATACAAATTTTAGTTATTTGATTTATTAAAAAAGGCGGCCAAGTATTTCATAAGGTATTTTAAGTGTATTTACCCATTCATAAAATGTTGTGTTTATCTGTGTAGATAGGAAGGGTACCTTACTGTAAGACAAGCCGATCCTTGAAGTGGGCCTTGATTATTAAAGAAGAATTATTCAATGCAGAAAGGATCTGTTTGTTTTTAATATGAGGCTGAGTCATAAAGAATGAGCTAGATTCATTATTTCGAAATGTAAACAAGAATGCACAAAATTCCAACGGGAGCGTTCTTATTGGATATTTTTGTGTGGGAAGGGACTAATTGGCGCCACTCAGGTAGTATAAATAGTCAACACTCGCACCATTTCCTTTTGTTACCCCACTCGCCGCTGCAAATGGATACACCCGACTTACTTCTTGATACGGATCAAGCTCGCTAAGACAGTCAACGAGATCCACAGCGACCATTATATCTTCTCTGACTCCTGCCCTGGCCTTTTCGCCATCAAGAGATGGAAGAAGGACTTCATAATGGCAGTTTTGCTTTGGAGAGAAGAATACGTCATCAGTACGACCCCGGGAGACGAAGACACCGGAGACGATCGCCTCTGTGGAGCGCCGGACCGAGGATAACCCCCGGATGACCACTCCACAGGCTGCCGCCCAGGTTTCTCTACCACAGAAAACCGTTTCCAGGTTTCTGACGAAGGATCTTGGACTACGAAACGTCCTGAGTGTACTCGTCCCTCAGCAGCTGTATGAGACCAACAAGAGGAAGCGAGTGAAGTGCTGACTTTCTGATGGAGTGACAGGTGAAACAGAGTCCCTACTCACCCAACCTGAGCCTCTGCGACCGGTACCTGCTCCGGGATGACGAGTTTTGGGAGCCAACAAGACGCCACACTAGCTGTCCAGCAGGCGATGAAGAGGGTCAGCAAAGACGAGCTGTTCAACCATCTCCGAAAGCTGCCATGACGTCATTGCAATCGGAGGTGATTATGTTCACTGATTTAGAGTATTTTTATGATTTTGATGAAAATTTCGAGCTTTACTGGGTCAGGCTCATTCCTTATAAATCAACCTAATATGTCACGAGCACCGATTTAAATAATAACTGGATATCCAACAAAGAAAAGAAAAATTGAGTCAACTTATTTTAAAATGGCTAACTCACTTCGAGAAGGAATTATGTCGTCTTGGGAATAGAAAATAGGAAATCCCGGAATTAAATTCCAGTGATGTCATCCTACTTTATGTTCCAAAAAAAAAGACAGTCAGAGTGATGATCCATTTATCGACAGATATGAGGAAACCCACTAAACATTTATTTTTACCTTAGTTCATTCATTCAAATAATATAACGAGGGCGGAGGATTCTTTTTAAAGGATTCGAACATGACATGGATCGTGATCCATTAGTATTTTTAAGGATGAATTTATTATATCTGTACAATCCTTAACCGCTGCAAGTATAGTGATACTTGGTAGCATAATGTCAACTGTTTTTATTACTATTCCCTCTCTTTTCCTTCCAACCAATCACGTTGCAATAAAGAACACCTTTTCTCTATCTCTACTTGTATTATTTACATCCTTTAAAATGTCTCAGGAATAAATGGAGCGCCTTAGCTCAAGGTGTAAAGATGTGTTTAACTCTCAATAATGAGACTTTGTAGCATAATACCAACTGTTTTTATTACTATTCTCTCTCTTATTCTTTCAACCTCTCACGTTGCAATAAAGAACACCTTTTCTCTATCTCTACTTGTATTATCTGCATCTTTGAAATGTCTCAGGAATAAAAGGAGCGCCTTAGCTCATGGAGTAAAAAATGTGTTAAACTCCCAATATTGAGACTGTTGTGGTGGATTCAACGAGAGATGCACTTTTTAGTCATCCTCATGGATAAGATTACGGGTCAGGCCCGGCGGGATGGGCGGGCCTGAGGGGGGCCAGGCCCGCCCACCGAATGATGTAGGCCCGCCCACCCACTGAGTGACGTGGGCCCGATTTTTTATGAATGTGCCAACTATGCCCCCCCCCATAACAACTGTAGGGCCCCCCGAAAAGCCTGGGCCTGCTGCCGGGCCTGTCATAGGTTCAATAAACTAATCATTATTATATTCGAGTTAGGTTGCATGAAGATGACTTCTTTGTGAATTACCTGTCTTTGTTTGTATCAAAGGATGTCATAAGCAATCATATATTTATACAGATTGGATTTATTAAGTTTATTAAGTATTTATTAAGTTTTCTAAAGTCACACATAAAAGGATTTATAATGGTATTTTTACATGATTGGAAAGGTCGTAAGTTAAATTTACCTACAATTTGAGGAGGAAGAAGGACGAACCATCGCATCACAAAATTGTTGATTACATTGCAAAAAGTAATGACGCTCGAGAGAGATCGGGAAAGGACGTTTATCATTTGAAAAAGCAATGTTTAAGTTATAACGATGATCTTTTTTTTGCATATATGGTTCGACAGAATTGCATCCGACTGGATAAAAAACTAATTATTAATGATTTTTCAATATCCACAGGGATGAAACTCCATTGAACCTCATAGTAAAAGAAATAAAGGCTGTGGATGATTTTAATACCGACTTGACATAGAAAGAGAAAAAAACTGAAATCATAGAGACATCTCTCTGGCCTCTCTTTTATTATAGTATTAAACCTCACAAACCTCTCCCTTTTTAATAACAGATTTTTTACTGCTTATTTTATTATTTTTACATTTATTAAAAAAAAATTCAATACAATTTGGTGCGTTGTTTCTTTTATCTTCTAGATGAATTATGAGGGGTGGTCTTACTGTCTTCCTCCTTCACTTTCGTCGTCAAATCGGCCAGAAAAATGCTAAGAGAATTAATAAGCTTTGAGAGGAAGCCTAGAGAGCCTTCCGTGACGAGGGAGGCATTGAACTACTTACCATAAGAACAAGTCAGCCCCGACAAGAGACGATGGAGTTCCTCTCGTCCAGGAATCCTGTCGAATAAGTAACTCCGGACACAGGGGGGAACTCCGTATCAAGGTTCCTCCTCTAGAGTTAAGTAACTCAAGCTGTTCAATGTAACGCAATAATAAATAATAATAACAGCTTTGTTATTAAAAAGGGAGAGGTTTGTGAGGTTTAATACTATAATAAAAGAGAGGCCAGAGAGTGTCTCTATGTTTTCAGTTTTTTTCTCTTTCTATGTCAAGTCGGTATAAAAATCATCCACAGCCGAAATAAAACAACAACAATCATTTTACCCAAGAATAGGAGGGATCCACATGGGTATAATTGCAAAGCCCTTGAAAGAGAAGTTTTTTTGCTTGAGAGCTGATGTACTAAGAGGGGTTTTAATGGTAATTATATATGTACCTATGCACGTGTCTCCTCTTTCACTTCTTTTGCCCGCTTTTTATATTCTTATAAAAAATACGCATGCACAACCAGTGGCATATATAACACTTGTGGGTTGTATGTCGTCTAAGTAATTGAATCGTTCCTCTTCTTGATCCCTTCATCATCACGTTTGACATAATGTCATTCCCGCCTTTTTCCATATATGTAACGAGGCGTCTTTCATTACTTTACCTTATTATTATTATTATTATTATTTGTTTAGGTTTGCAGACAAGAAGGAGAAAAATATAAAGAAAAACGTTAAAAGCAAGAGTCTGATATTTATTTATATCCTTATAAGCATTGACGCTCTAATTATGAACACTCTAAGCAAAATAGAAAAAACATATTTGTGGAATTTATATATATATATATATCATATGTGGGTGGTATGCATAGAGATAAAAAGATATAGAAAGCTTATTCCTTTCAGATGTATCTGTATGCCCAATATTAGCAAAGTAGTTAATCTACGTCATCGTAAGCTGATCATAGAGATATATTCTATCTCTATGATCAGCTTACGATGACGTAGATTAAATTACTTTGTTTATTTTGAATACACAGAAACAACAGAACGATGTTTCTCTGCTAATGAAGGGAATCAGCTCTCTATATCTTTATATCTCTATGGTGGTATGTCGTCTAAGTAATTCATGCAAATATCCTCAATGGTGTTCAACAATTGGTATGTTGCTTTTTGAAATTAGATTCATACAATTATAAACACTTATCGGTTAGAAATATTTCTTGAGTATTAGGGAGCCAGACAATATTAAGCTTTGAATATGTCTCCATTGCTAAAAGTTACTTTTTATCCCCAATCTACATACATTTTTTTGATTTTATATTTCTCTTATCTTACTGGTATTAACAGTAGGGAAAAGGAATGGGAATTAAATCATTAGTTAATGCAAAAACGCAACTTTTTCAATAAGTAATATAAAAAGGAAGTGATACATCTTTCAATGCATTTTGTCATAGAATTGGAATGAATGTATTTATGTCCATGTTATATGCATTTCTTTTACAAAGGCACTACCTGGTGAATTTGGTATAAGAAAATGGAATTATTCATGTGGTTAACCTCGTTTATTTCTGCTTTTGTCATCATTTATATCGTATATGTATTCATTAGGGATCATAATAAAAACATCCCTTTAACTCATAAATAACAATCACATTTTTCATAATAAAATCCAAACAATGATTTGCAATAAGGACCCTTTTGAGAGTGTCATGAGAACGAAGGACTTCTTATATAATTCAGACCTTGACTTTTGCAGTCGTAGGACCAAAATGAAATAGAGAAAGGAGGAGAATGGTTAGTGATTAGACATGGTTAATGCGACAAAGCCTAACAAACAATATATTATAATAAATTGGATTTTTCCTCCTTTAATATTACTCAAACGGTTTTAATATATATTATTGCTTTACTGTAAAAAATTCTTAATTGTAAGGTTTTTGGTTTATGCCTATAAGAGACATGAGCATATGGACAATAAAAGAAAACGCCCAAGATATTATTTTTGCCCCAGCCATCGCTTGAAATTTTAATGTTTTGGTTATATTTATAAAATTTCTTTAACTTGGTACAAGATTTTTAAAAAACTGCTTTTGTAATGTTTGACCAGATTTAGACTACAAAATCTATCCATAACTACAAAATAAGCAAATCAAATAAAGCTAGAGGTGCACACAACAGTTCATCATACACAAAAACCGCATGTTTGAATATCACTTGTTATAACTGTATCCTTCAGAAAAAATGAAATATGGAAGGTTTAGATCCGGGCTAATGGGATCCCTATTCAGAATCAAGTTTTGATAAGTATAGCTTCCCTTCTGAGATATATTTTAGTTATCAGCATCTCTTAGTTATGTGCTTTTATAAAGTATAAATCCAAAGTCCCCGTCGAGACTTCTCTTCATATATATATATATATATATATATATATATATATATATATATATATATATATATATATATGGTTACTGTAATTTCATCGCGAGTAAATTTGTCACCGAGCTTTTTATAGCCGTTTTTTTGTCGCGGGTAAATACATCGCTTGCTCTTTTAAAGTCAGTCAATTTTGTAGTTCGTCTTTTTGTCGCGGGTAAATTTGTCGCCAAGCTTTTTTGTAGTGAAGTAATTTTGTCGTTCTTCTTTTTTTCGTAGGTAATTTTGTCGCCAAGCTTTTTGTAGTGAAGCATTTCCCGCTTTGTTTATTTTTTACTTTGTGGACCTATTCATGGGGACTCTGTCTGGGGTCCCATGGGGTTTGAATCTATCGCTGACATTTTTAGGGAGAAAAGACCGCGGCTTAAGGTTGTGCACACCTTAGCCTCGGGTGTTCCACCACGAGTTGAAATTGAAATCTACGCAGGGTTAACGGTGGATTTCAACGTTATAGAACCCCGGCTGAGACTGGCGTACCCCCCCCCCCCCCCCAAGATTAGATTATACAAAACTCTTGGGCAAAATGCATACAAACCCACCACCAATGGGCCCTCGGGTTCTGCCGAACACAATCGGGGTGTTTTGGGGTTACAAATCCCCCGCCAATGGGCCCTTGGGTTCTGCCAAACCCAATCGGGGTTTTTGGGGTTACAAATCCCCCACCAATGGGCCCTTGGGTTCTTCCAAACCCAATCAAGGTGTTTTGGGGTTAAAAATCTACCACGAATGGGCCCTCATGTTCTGCCGAACACAATTGGAGTGTTTTGGGGTTACAAATCCCCCGCCAATGGGCCCTTGGGTTCAGCAGCCCGATTGCGTTTGGCGGAACCTAAGGGCCCATTGGCGGGGGATTGTAACTCCAAAACAGCCCAGTTGTGTTCGGCGGGTCCTGATGGCCCATTGGCGAAGTATTTGTAACCCCAAAACACCCCAATTGTGTTCGGCAGAACCCGAGGGCCCATTGACGTTGGATTTTTAACCCCAAAACACCCCGAGTGTGTTAGGCGGAAACCAAGGGCCCATTGGCAGGTTTTTGGAACCCTAAAATATAATAATTGTGTTCGGCGGAACCCGAGGGCCCATTGGCGGGGGATTTGTAACCCCAAAACACCCCGATTAGGTTTGGTGGAACCCAAGGATCCATTGGCGGGGCATATGTAACCCCAAAACACCCGATTAGGTTTGGCAGAACCCGAGGTCCCATTGGCGAAGTATTTGTAACCCCAAAACACCTCGATTGTTTTCGGCGGAACCGGAGGCCCATTGGCGGTGGGTTTGTAACCCCAAAACACCCCGAGTGTGTTCGACAGAGCTTGAAAGCCCATTGGCGGTGGGTTTGTAACCCCAAACCACCCTGATTGTGTTCGGCGGAACCTGAGGGGCCATTGGCGGTGGATTTGTAACCTTAAAACACCCCGATTAGGTTTTGCAGAACCAAGGGCCCATTGGCGGTGGATTTGTAACCCTAAAACACCCCGATTAGGTTTTGCAGAACCCAAGGGCCCATTGGCGGGGGATTTGTAACCCAAAAACACCCTGATTGTGTTCGACGGAACCTGAGGGTCCATTGGTGGTGGATTGTTAACCCCAAAACACCCCGATTGGGTTTGGCGGAACCCAAGGGCCCATTGGCGGGGGATTGGTAACCCCAAAACAGTCCAATTGTGTTCGGCAGAACATGAGGGCCCATTGGCGGTGGATTTTTAACCCCAAAACACCCTGATTGGGTTTGGAAGAACCCAAGGGCCCATTAGCGGGGGATTTGTAATCCCAAAAACCCCGATTGCGTTCGGCGGAACATGAGGGCCCATTGGCGGTGGAACACCCGAGGCTAAGGTGTGCACAACCCTTAAGCCGCGTGTATTTTCTCCCTAAAAATGTCAGCGGTAGATTCAAACCCCATGGGACCCCCATGAATAGGTCCACAAAGTAAAAATAAACAGCGCGGAAAATGCTTCACTACAAAAAAGCTTGGTGACAAAATTACCTACGAAAAAAAGAAGAACGACAAAATTACTTCACTACAAAAAAGCTTGGCGACAAATTTACCTGCGACAAAAAGACGAACTACAAAATTGACTGACTTTAAAAGAGCAAGCGATGTATTTACCCGCGACAAAAAAAAACGGCTATAAAAAGCTCGGTGACAAATTTACTCGCGATGAAATTACTGGACACCTATATATATATATATACAATGTGCCCGGCGTTGCTCGGGCAAGGTCGGCACATGGCGGTTTCAAAGCAGCTCATGTCCTTCCCAGATGATAAGCGACGTGCATGCAAATTTTTAGCTGAATTGGCCCAGGCATGTGGCCGCCTACTTGTAACGGAAAGACAAACAGACAAACAGACAGACAACTTCTACTTTATTATATAGATATATATATATTAGGGTGATTCTTATTTTACGTTTTTCGGATTTGAGAGTCGGGCTCCCCCTAGGATTTTACTTTAGTGCATAGAGATCATCTTGTGAAAGTTTGAACGATATCGAATAATGGGAAGTACCCGCTCAACGGGCCCAAAACTATGTAGTAAACTTATGTAGTAATTTTTTTTTTCGCCATTCGATCTCCACTAATATCCTTAATTACAATACTATTTTCAAACAATTTGCCGCAAAATGGAGGTATGCTCGCAAGGATTCCAAATCAGTTTTTTTATTTTTCATTTACATTCAAAATCAAATGAGATAATAATGTTTCAAAATGGTCATTATGGTGGTATTTTCCATAAAAATGACTATTTCAAACTTAAATTTCTTGTTGAATTTTGGATTTACATGAAAAATAAAAACTGATTTGGAATCCTTGCGAGCATACCTGCATTTTGCGGCAAATTGTTGGAAAATAAAATTGAAATTAAGGACATTAGAGGCGATCAAATGGCGAAAAAAAAAAAATATGTATATATATATATATATACAGAGTGTACCAGCAAAATTTAGAAAATCATAAATCAATATTTGCTTTACTTCTAGAAACTTTATTTTATATTTTATAAAGAAGCCTCTAAACAAAAGTTAAAAAGAAAAATCTTGGTAATCTTTCTTATTCAATGTAGCCTCCTTTAGCTTCAATGACTGCATCAACAGGTTGGCCCAAGCAGTATGATGGAGGCCTTGAGAGAATCCGTATTTGGATGTGGAGTGCTGTTGGTCTCCCTTTTCAAAAAGCCCCAGACAGCAAAGTCCAGGGGATTGAGATCTGGGCTTAAGAGTGGCCAGTAGTTTGCTGGCCAGAAATCGGCAAAATTCCTTGAGCAGAAGTCCTCGGCCAACTTTGATGTTTGGGAGGGAGCTCCATACTGAGTCTACATATAATGGCCACTAGGTAATTTGCCTTCAACCAGGGCAAAACATGGGATCTCAGAACTTTCAAGTAGACATGGCGGTCAATTTTCTCTCCGGCCCGAAAATAGTACGGAGGCATGGTCTTCCCATCAGATGCCACGACTCATAGAACCATCACGTGGGCTGGGTATTTAGACTCTCTTGACCTCATCTATTGACTACGCAAGGTACCGATCGTTTTTCCAATTGTAGACCACTGTAAAAAACTTCTTGTCTAAGAAAATTGTCACAGTGGACTTCTTCTTGTGAAAAGTTGAACGAACTTTGGTGCACTTTTCGAGCCTCTAGACCTTCATTGCCTCGGTTAAAAGATGCCTGGGCCTCCTGACATAAGATTTCAGGTTCAGGTCATCTTTTAAAGCCCTTGACATGATAGAAGTACCGACATCCATGGTCCGAGCCAGTCTCCAAATTGACTTTGTGGGATCCTCCTTCACCACCTCCTTGACATTTCCCAGAAAGTCCTCAGTCCTCTTCTTACTTGCTCCTCCACTGCCTGGAGTCCTGTGAGTACCTTTTCCATCTTTAGAGCCTTTGAAACATTGTAAGCTGTAGCCAGAGAGCAGCCAACAATCTCCACGATCTCTTTTTTTGTCCCCTTTGGCATAAGGAGGTCAGCGATCCTCTCACGATTCTTCTTTTCATGACTCATGGTGAAGAGTGAGTGAAAACAATGTTAACTAACAAGAGCTCTACATGGCTTGTACAACAGGAAGTTTTAATGTTAAAAATCACTTAAGCTCGCACTAGGGTAGCCTGAGACAATTAATGTAAATTATAAATTTGCTTGGTGCACTCTGTATATATATATATATATATATACATTTATATATAGGGGGTACTATAGAAACCTAATATTGAGATATCAAACTTTCATCCCCCGCGAAAGTTAGTCATAAGAAACTAAATGATCATAGAAAAATTGATTTGGGTCGCCCCCCCCTTACCCCCCCCCCCCCCAAATTGCGTTCAAAGGTTTCTTTATGAAGCAAAACTTTTTGTCATTTGTTTTTTTGAAAAAAGTTACCTTAACAAGATAGATATGATCAATTGATGAGTTTGTAATTTTTTCAAATTTTGTCAAATAGTATTAGTGCCAATAAATGGACATAAGTGCTGACGCACCAACCTTTTTTTAAATAACAGCTCCTACTAGGGTTACTTTTTAGTTTTAAGAAGGAAAAGAATAAGAGGGTACTGGTCGTTTTTAAGTTATATTTTCAATACATTTATTTTCATACCTTAATTTTCATACAGTAAATTTGGCATAAAAATTAAATTGTATATATATTTATGTTTTATATGTAGGGAGTTTTTTGGGTTGACTTTATGGTTGATAATATATATCCATGACTTTGATTTAGGTAAGGGTTGGGTTAAGGGGGGGTCAAACCAAAATCCATTTGTTACGATCATTTAGTTTCTTATTACCCACTTTAAGGGGGGTGAAAGTTTGATATCTAAATATTGGGTTTCTATAATACCCCTACTATATATATAAACAAACAAATTATGGTTGTTGATTAAAACATAACCTACATTTAAACATAGTCTTGTACCAAAACATAAGTTAACGCCTTCGTCCTTTACAAGCGTACCTTTGACGTGATTTCCTTCAATGTCTTATTTTTGTAATTGCTCATTTAATGTAATAACTCCAAGTTCTAAGAATACTTCCTTATTTGATTGGAGAACGTGGTTGATTAATTATGTTCAATGAGCAACGTGTTTCGCTTTACTGCACCGATAATGAATGCCTCAAATAGAATATTTAGAGGTAATTTTTCCCAAAAATAAGTTTTTGATTAATATTATATTTGAAAAAAAAAATACAGTAATCAGATTTTTGATTGAAATTATCTATAATTTTGAGTATATTTCGACAAAATTGCAAGTCAATTGACTGAGACAGCCAGTAGATATCGTTGATCGCAGAATAATAATAAAAAACTTTATTAGGATCAAAGAGCTTTTCCTATCTGGCATTTTGTTAATAGTAAAACTCCACTCGAACGTTTTAAAGATATTTTTTCCTTCTTTCCTTTTTATTGTATACATATCGTTATTTAAACTACATGTCCTTGTTGTATTATATATAATTTAAATCCAAAATCTTTTCATTCATCTTAGTTTTAGAATATTTTGTGACTAAAATAATAAATATGGTCAATGTACCAGTATAATAACCAGAAAATAATATTGGTTTTCTTTCTTTGAAAAAAGATGGATTTGATTATAGGAAAAAATAGGTACAAGGAAAAACAGGCTTTTATTTGATATTATTTTTTGCCTATTTGGTTCGATAGAATTGCATCTTTGTGGAAATTCATAAGTACCCTAGCGTGTAAATAATCTATTATGTCTATTACTATCTATTAATTACCCTATATACCATATATATATATATATATATATATATATATTTATTTATTTATATATATGGTAAATAGGGTAATTAATAGATTAAATTAATAGGGTAATATATATATATATATGTTATATATATATATATATATATTTATATATATATGTTTCATGGTAAACTTTTCATATCGGTATAAATAGTTTCTGGTATTTTAATTATGTCAAATATATATATATATATATATATATATATACATATATATGAATAAGATTTAAATGCATAAATAAATGCATACTGTTTGATGACATAATTGATTTATAAACGATGTTATATAAGATCCATATTTCTTAAAATGAAATTAGGAGGGCTTATATGAATGAGGTAAAAGATTAATAGTTATGTTTTTTGTGTAAATATTTTAATGGAATTTTGTTGTTGGCACAAAGAATGAATATAGCATGTACCAAAAAAAAATGATGAATCATATGTCAAAGCATGCGGTCAGAATATTTTTGGGCATTTATAATTGTTTCTTTATCAAGGTGGTCGATGTAGTTTTATTAATTTTGGTGCCAAAATAAAAATTTATATCAAAATTCCCCCGTTGATGGATCAATTGCTGCTTGTCGTATTGACATTTATTCAGTTCATTTTAACATGGACCGTATACTATATTTTTTCAGCATATTGAGTATGTTAATATAATTAATTATACACAAATAAAACAAAGACATGCTATCCAGTACTCAAAAACTTCTTGTTGCAGTAGATATTTTGAAATATGCTTTATTTGTTTTTCACCCTATTGAGCTTTATTTCAGGTTTTGTCCTGTCAATCAGATGTTACAGTTATTTTTTTGTTAAATTGTCATCCCACTCGTAAAAACGTCTTGAAACTTGTCGTCCACTTTTTTTTGTTCAAAAAGATTCATGCTAAATTATCAATCGGCCAACCAATACTGATAGATTGCAATCGATAGTTGCATTTTTTATAATTCTATAAAAAACAAATATATAAGTATTGGAAGGAGGCATATTTCGGCGGTATCATTAATCTACCGAAATAACGAATATAAATTTACAATTCGGGTCCTTCAAAAATCATATTATAATATATTTCTATGATGCATCTTCTCATGCTAAAGTACATGGTTTCACTTCCTTCAAGCTTATTATAGATATATATTTATAAAACTCATAAATGAGTCGAAAGGAACTACCTGCATCCCCTAAGATGCATCCTCTGTTGCAGGCCCGGCAGCAGGCCCAGGCTGTTGGGGGGCCCTACAGTTGTTATGGGGGGGCACAGTTGGCACATTTAAAAAAATCCAGTCCACGTCACTCAGTGGGTGGGCGGGCCTGGCCTGCCCCCCAAGGCCCGCCCATCCCGCCGGGCCTGCTCTGATGGGAGTCTTTCATTCTGATCATATTTGACTGTCATGAAGTAATCAATTGAATATCAAAGTAGAGGCATTCCTAAGGAAAAATAAGTTAAACAAAACTGGAAGTACTGAGATGAGCAAAGGCTAGAGAAAGGAAAGAAACTTACATCGAAGGACTATCTACATCCGTACAAGCTAAGGAGAGTGCTTTCTTCAACTGCTGCAAGGTATGGCACATGTGAGTGGAAGATTCCCTCAGAATAAAGTATGGTCGTATGCGACGAAGGAGATTCAATATCACTCATAGTTATCTCTCAATCACCGCCCAACAGTATGCTGATTGTTTAAGCGTTTAAGTAAATGGTAATAGCGTGTTTTTAACAAATAGTGTTGTTTGATGTTTCAAATTAAGCCAATATTATGTATTGTGTGTTTGAAATCATTTTCGACGTAACTAATTGTTTTAGTTCATCTACAATGCTAAAATTTTAAAGTATAATATTTGTTTGTGTGGCATTTTAAAGTATTAGTTTTTATTTTAATGTACATATCTTTAAGTTCGATGTTATCATACTCTAGGATTATAATATAAAGCAAGGAATAGCATAACCTGGAAAGGGAACTCCCTTCTTTATATATCAAAATTTGACTACCTTTGTAAAAAAGGAAAGGGAAAACTCCCTCCTTTCCCTTTTTTTTTACGAAGGTAGCTAAACTTTGAGTTAAAAAGGAGGGAGTTCCTATTCCAGGTTATAGTACTCCCTGTATAAGGCAAACAAGAAAATGTAAAAGTCTTGATTGAGTCTAAGTAGGTGATGGCGAATATATGATACAGTGATATGTATAAGCCAACTCATGATAGTTTTTTTACAAGACTTGAAAAAACTATTATTAAATAGTCATTTTGCGCAGAACTTTCCCCCTAAAAACCTGTCGTCATGCTTGTAATGTGTATGTGCAATGTATATATAAATGACTCGTGGGTTTACTTTCTACCATCCCTCGTGGGAATGAATATTCAATTCTCAATTAAGTCAATAAGCCTATCTATAAAAAATTGTGTGAGCAATCATATGGATGTGAAAAAGAGGCCGGAGGAGCATGGAATTGGGTTATAATAAAACACAAAGTGCGTTCTAATGCGTGCAGACAATTGATTAATCTTAGTTATGAATCTCAATAGTTTCAAATGCAGACTGGTTATAGCTTTCCTAGACATCACGAATCATTGCCGAATAAATATATATCATTCGTGATGGTCTTTTTTGGTTGGCAGACATAATTCTTATCTCGTTTTGGCAGAGTGTCATTTCGTTTGTTTTGTAAGAATTATGGGTCAAAAATGCTTTATCCAGCATTCTCAAGAGTTAAAACAGATACAGTAATTCGTAGAAGTTGTAATATTGGATACCCTATTACTGAGGTAGAATGAAATAAAACAACAAGCCATCGTTTCCCAAACTATGGTACGCGTATCCTTAGGGTACGCAACGTGACTGTACGCGGGGGGTACGCGGGATGATTTAAAAAAATCAGATGGCAAAGTATAGTGTTAACTTAATACAAGAAAAAGCAACCTGCCTATCAGTCCCAGCGCTTACGCAAGCATGTAACCACAGTCATTGCAATAATCTTTGATGGAAGGAAATCTACAGCCCGCAGATTCAATTAAATTATCCAAAGACTGCTGAATAATGACATTTTTGACAGCCGAGTGTTCAGCATTTTAAAGCGCTTTGTGGAGGAGGATAACCTTGGAGGATTGGAAGAAAAATCAATCAACGGAGAAATATTGTAAAGCTTTGGTACTCTTTGGGCTAAGCAATGGTAGCCATTATTTAAAGCGATCAACTTTGGAATGCTCAACGCCAATACCCTCATTGCAAAAAAGGTTTACAACTAATGAGCCTCTTCATCCAATAAAATTGGTGGCAATTTTATTAACGGCTACGGTAAGGTATGTCGTTACAAGCTTCAAAATACATTTCCTCTTCGACAGCTCGTTGAAAATAACGTCTCTCCAAGCTACAGGAATAAAAAATAACAAAAATATTAATTGATTTTAATTAATGAAAGACCCCTAATATGTTATTGTTTAAGCAAGCATATAAAAGATTGCATATATGTATATTTTGATATTTGTATAAAAATGTTAATTTCTGAGTTTTGAATTATATATTGTAATGTATATTTGTATTTACTTCAATTTTAATAAATTTTATTACATGTTTTGTTTGAAATAGTGATTATAAAAAAATAATATCAAGCAAAAAGTATACTATAATTACAGTCCAGATTTCCACTTACGATAAAATGAGCGATAATTACAGTGTGCCTAAGCAAATCCAGAACGGCCCACCCCTTTTTGCACTTCATCCAGTTCCTCAAAAAATACAAGAAGTAGAACAATGGATTTGCAATTTTCCGTTCACCCTTACGGTGTGTTAAACACTGTAGCCAAGGTTCGAACCCCGAGAGAAGAAGGTGAATTTAGATATATGTATATATACCTAGGCGTAGGAGACAGGGGGGCAAAAATGAAATGATGAAAGCAACGGGATTTTGAAGCATAACAAAATAAATATAATGTAATGAAGAGTTTGAAATCACTTTAAAGAAAATATTAATCTACATAGCTTTCTTCATTCGGTTATTTTTTCACCGATTTAACAGCTCTTGATAAAATTCGGGCAAATTGAATGCTGCCCCCCCAAACCAAACATCTCCCCTACGCCTATATATATATATATATATATATATATATATATATATATATATATATATATATATATATATATATATATATATACGACTTGTTGACATTCGCGAAAAATTGTCGTTCGTCCTTTGTTTGTCGTTCACCAAAAGTTATCGTTCGTCGTTATTTTTTTATTAAATCGTTCGTTTGTCGTTCGTCATCTTGAAAAAAATTACGACGTTTTTTAGAAAGGAATTTTTTCTCGCCATTCTGAAAAAAGTGATGATAGAAAGACAATTTTTCCCATGAAAATTAAAAATCTTTGTCTATTCTTAGGCACAAAACGAACGATAAGGAATTTTTCTTGTCATTCATCCTTCGCGAACGACAACAAATGAACGATAATCAACAACTCTGATATATATATATATATATATATATATATATATATATATATATATATATATATATATATATATATATATATATATATAGAGCTGTGACTACCGAATGTAAATCGGTATTCGATACTACTGACGGTAGATTTCAAATACCGAACCGATTTAACAATATTCGGTAGAAACTACCAAATACCGTACCGTTTGACAATTGGTACGGTATATTTGAAAGTATGACTTTTGTATAATTCACATAGAGACATAAAGATATAGAGAGCTTATTCCCTTCAATAGCAGAGAAACATCGTTCAACTGACGCTTTCCCAAGCGCTCCCTGGTGTGAAGAACTTGAACTTCGAAAATAAATAAACAACTATATCTTACAGTATTATAGAGCAGATACATAAATAGACATTTGATATAAGCTTATGCTATGCATTGAATACTAGAGTACCTGAAAGTGCAGTTCATATCGGACAATAAGAGACAGTTAATGAAAAAATGCTATAGCTTCCATTTCCTACAAAATCCAAGTACATATATGATTTATATAAGATTAGTATGTATTAAATTTCAAATAATATCTAGTAAATTATAACAAATGATGTATTTAAATGTCCTTTGTTATAAACTGTCCGATATGAAATGCATATGAAGAAGTAAAAGCAGATACATGGATAAATTTCTCTCTCTTTCTAATCTACCGTACCGAATATCGATCGATACTGTAGATATATAATAAAATCTACCGAATACCGATATCGATCGATATTCGGTATATATCGAATATCGAACCGCCGGTAGATTTTCTACCGAATCCCAGCTCTGATATATATATATATATATATATATATATATATATATATATATATATATATATACATTTATATATATACATATATTATATATGCTCTCGTTAGGTTGGGACCCATTTTTTCATTCTCAATTCCTTTTAAATTGTATTATAAACGCCCATTCTTTAAGAAATATTTTAGGGACATTTTTTTTCGTTGTGGTATCATCTTTTAAAAGGATTTGAACGGAGTTTAAGAGTAAACTTTCGACGTAGTTTCATAACAACGCATCTCTACATATACTCGTACATAGGTCTAATGGGAGTCATTACGAACTTTCACAACTTTCTTTGCATACTTTCCATGTTCATTAGAGTAAAGAATGATTTTATTGCTTCCTGCACTTCTTTTAAAGTATATTTAATGATTTCAACTCATAATGAAAGTAAATTGAAGGCGCAGTAATCAATATTAGCATTATTATTGTAAGTAATAGTCTTATACATAAGTACTTTCTATAACTCAAATGCATTTTGAATCATACCAAACATAAGAATGACAAAATAATAATATACATACAAAGTAACTTTTGGAAGTAGAGATAACCCTACCATTTTGTGAATTCAATTTTACCCCCTCAACTTATTAAGTGTTTTTGATGTGCAAATGATTGTGGTTTCAAACAAACAACAAACCTTTTAACTGGTTCAGAACCTAACTAATGGATAGGAATGATGATTCAATATATATTCAAGGACTGTTAAAAGCCCATATTTTTATGAGAGATGATTTTTCTTTTGCTGGAATGACGTCGTACGGGTGAAGAGCGGGAAATATAAATTTGATATGTTTCTTACCGCTGTCCTCAGTATATATATATATATATATATATATATATATATATATATATATATATATATATATATATATATATATATATATATATTGATTATGTTCTTTTCTACTTTGATCAGGACTCAGGTGTTTTTCTTTCTTAATTTAGGAGTTATAATGAATTAAAGATAGAAGGAGGCAAAGCATCTCATAATGAAAATTCTACTCATGATCAAATAATAAATGCATCCAACATCAATTTAAATTAGATTGACTCATACTTTTTAGGCTAGCTCTTCTTTTTTCCTTTTCAGGTTTGGATACAAATTCCTCGGTGGCTAGCGAGCGGACTATCTCAAGAGAATTAAGACGTGCCAAAGTTTGCTGGAGGCTAGACTTGCCTCACGTCTATTGCTGGGTTTTTTTATTTACATCCATTATATTTTTGTAACTTTTAACAGTTTTAAAATAGCTTTTAATATTTTTTTATTTATTATGTAATATTGTTTTAATTTAATTATGTAAAGTATATTTTTATACCAGCTGTTCTAGCTAAAGAGTTAAAACTGATAGTTAGTAATTTTAATCAATCGAATAATTATATGCAAGACATAGTTGCCTAGAAAATAATCTAATTATATTCTAGTAAAAGTTTGAAGAAAATCAAAAAATATTTAGAGGTGACTCAACGACATTTAAGTGGTTTAGTAAACTTATGTTTGATTTTTTTATATATTTATTCCTCTTTAACATCCTCAAATATAAGTATTTTTTTTAAACTTATAAGAAGTGAGAATAAAAAAAGATGTAAAAACCAATTTTTGATTTATTATTGACGTTTTCATCATGTATATATACATATATATATATATATATTAGACCTGTTCAAATTTAACACTTTTCTTTAAAAACATTCAAATAGATGCTTTTCTGGTTCTCCAAGGCTTAAATAATCGAGAGGAAAAATATTTTTAAATTTGGGCCGCCTGCTGCATGGGCCATTTAGGGCGGCGCCAATGAAAGTTAAGTTTTATGATGATATAGTAGTTCAAATGAGATTTAAAGAAAAAAATATTATACAAAAGGGGTATGACAAACAAAACATATTTTATTTAAAAATGCAATTTGTTTTTTAAATTTCAAGTTTATTTAGTAACTGACTACATATATAGAAACACATGTTTTAAGAGAGCTATGCAAGTACGTCGTATTACATATATTTCAACATTGGAAAGGAAGGAAAATTATTTTTAAAACTAAAATTTTACCTTTTTTCCTAAAATAATTATTAATCTTATAAAAATACGCTATAATATATAGGTATATATGATACCAACCGATATGCGCAGTTTAAATTGGAGAACCAGAAAAGCATCTATTTGAATGTTTTTAAAGAAAAGTGTTAAATTTGAACAGGTCATATATATTATATATATATATATATATATAAAGTCGGTTATTATGTTTATCTCGCAACAATTGTAAATATTTACCAAACCTATCAAAAAACTTTCATTAAGAAAAAGCTCAATTTTTAAATATCATTTGCTGATACATATCGTTAAAATGATTTAGCAAATAAAATATTACTCTAACATGATTTACAAGAGTCTCAACTATGGGTATTTGGTCTATTTTACAAAATTTCTTAAAATTCCAAGAATTTATAGACATAACTTTGAACTTCACCAAATTTAGTTACCTTTTAACTAGTTTTGAGTACATACCTGGACCTTGAATGGAAGATAAATAATTGGAATGACCAATTTTAATCATTACTTCATCATGAAAAATTATCATTTCATTACTTTTCTTCGACACTCAATATACTTACGTAGAATCGTATTTAAAAATGATACTCATCATAAAGTGACCGTTTCAAAAAAGCACAAAAATCTAGATGAGCCACAGAAAAAGTAAGGCCATATCTGGATTCAGGGGGTCTTGTTTTAGGTATTTATGATTTTTTTGTTCAATCAAGGGAGATTGACCTGTGTTATTCATAGATAAAACGAACGTGAAAGAGTTTAACCCTTTTAAGCAAAGGTTGTCCAAAGAAGCCTCATTTGATAACCTTTGATAACTAATAAATGTAGGAAAGATAGATTTAAAATATGATTTGCTATATTTTTATAAAAGTTGTAAAAAATAGCAATAAAAACGTCTTAAAATAAGGAATTAAAAAAATACTTGATAAGGCTTATCAACGCAAAAATATGTCATTTGTTTGTAGGAATTTAGGCTTTCTTGGGATTGCTTCGAATGCATTCCATGGCCTCCTCCACGTCCTCCTTAGAGCCCATAAATATAGGCGATCGAACGTGTAGACCCGTTGGAACAATGTCCAGGATATTTTGATGACCATCTGTGGAAATGCCTCCTGCATTTTGAACGATGTGAGCCATGGGAAAGCACTCGTAGAGGACTCTCAGTTTACCGTTGGGGCTATCGGATGTGGCGGGATAAATAAAGATCCCACCATACTTGATGGTACGGTGAACATCAGCTACCATTGAACCAATGTATCTGTGGAAATCAATAAAAATTATGGGTGAATAGGCTTGAACGAGAAATTCAGATCAATTATATATATGCTCTTTAACCAAATCAAGTACTTGTACAGAGGTTGAACTGTAACCTGTTTTAACATATAAAATAAATACTTCTTTCAATTACATTAATACTTACTTAAAAAGATAAATAAATATTAATTTCTTTAATTATGATATATATTTCTCAAATTATAACACCACCTTTCAAAATTATGTCTACGTTTCTTTATATCTCTACTTCATGGAATTATTATTGCTTTTGGAGTATATATCTAGATCAGGAGTCGGCGACCCGCGGCTCTAGAGCCTCATGCGGCTCTTTAGAGCTGCTTTTGGGTTCCCTAAAAGCTTTTCCAAAAAGTTAGAAAATGAGGAGAAGATGGGATAGGAAAACATATAGGATCAAAATGTGCACCGTATGAAGTTAATATAAGGAATTAAATTTTTTGCGGCTCTAGACACATTTTTTTATTTTTTTGGTCCGTTATGGCTCTTTCAATATTTTTGGTTGCCAACCCTGACTTAGATGATCATTGGTCCACGAGGGCGTTAAATAATGTGTATTTATAGCAGAGGTCAACTTTTTATGGATATTGTGTATCGCTAAATTTTTCAAAGGGTATCGTTCATCGCTCGTCCTTCAAAATGATAAAAAATATATTTGTGCACGGATTAACTCCCCCACACCCACGGAAGAGAAAAATGAGGCATAGATTGCAACCCTCTTCCCTGACTATCGAATGTATGTATCATTTTCGATATCGCAAATCGATATATTTTGAATGGTTTTATCGTTTATCGTAAGTTTAAAAATGAATTTGAACCTTTATCGTTATTACAAGATTTTTAAAAAGATCATGGCAGGAACCCTTTGATGATTGGTACTTACCTTCCCCCATAGGGCTTCTTTCCGTTTTCTTGGAGTCCACGTAGACCTTGACTCCAGGTTCAGTCCACTTGGACTGATAGCCCTCATTGATGGAGTAAATCTTTCCCCGGGGCGCAATTTTCATGTTACGATCCGTGAGAACAAATTCCCCAATGGCGGGATCCAGCATGAATCCATTGACTTCATCGTTGATGGAGATGACCATCATGGTGGCAGAGCCGTAGAGGGCGTATCCAGAGGCCACGAGGTTGCGACCCTGCTGAAGACAGGCCTTGAGATTGTCAGTGCAGTTAGGAGGCTTCACAAATATCCCGAAAATTGATCCAATGGACACGAGACAGTCGATGTTGGAGCTTCCGTCCAAGGGGTCGAAGGTCACGATGTACTTGCCCTCCCGCTCGTCTTCGATCTCGATGACGTTCTCGTTCTCCTCAGAGACAAGGAGCGTGCAAGTATAAGAGGACTTGAGCATGTTGATGAAGAGCTCATTGGAAAGGACGTCCAGCTTCTTAACGGCTTCACCTGAGTTAAATAAACAAACATATTAAATACTGTGTTTTTTTATTATTTTTGGGTATCCTTTATCTTCTTTTTTTTGTATTATAATAGCCAGAACGAATGAAAAAAATAGCTTTATCGACTCAATTAATAGAAATAAAGTCTCTTTAAGTTATAATATTTGTCATTTAACATTATAAAGCATGTAGAAAATAAAACATTAAATACATATATTGAGTTTAGGACTACCCCCGCCCCAGACAATCACAGCCAGGGCTTTTACCCACCGTTACTAATATTCTTATCTCTTAAAGTCCACTAATGAATTTAACTTTGTTTTCTTTATGATAAAAATTGCAGAAGTGTTTTAAGCCTATGTTCCTAATATCCGTCATATATATGACCGATATTAGGAACATATTTTTCAAACACTAATGCAAAAGAAAACATAGTTATTAACTTCATAAGTGGACTTTAAGGGATAAGAAATATTAGTAACAGGAGGTAAATGGCACGGGGGTGGTAAAAGCCCAAGGGGTGATTGTCTTGAGGATCGGTAGTCCTGTTACGACATTTATTGTTCTACAAAGATACCCTCAAGAAATTGAAAGGTTTTGTGATTGTCCTTTACGTATTTGATTCCGATCTATTTATCCAAGTATTAATGTTCTTCCTTTCAGTCATTTATTGTATTTATTTTTGTTTATTAAAATAACTAAGAAGCTGAATGCTCCAAAGTGATAGAGCCTCAAAATACCAATAAAAAGCAAAACAATTAAACCTACAGGATATATATATGACATTTTTTGCCATCAACATTTTTTTGCATGCCAATATACAAAGAAAGCACTGCCAATATCATCTAAAAGACCTAAAAGTATATATTGTGGCAGTCAAGTAATGTTGAGAGGATGAGGATAATTGAGTTGGATTTGGGACAACAGAACCCTCAATATTATAACTTTGAAAAACATTTATAGTTTCATTTTAAGAGGAAGATATTTAGAAATCTATAATTGGCAAGATAGCTTTAAAGACTTATACTTCGGCAAAACTACTAATTATACTTTTAATATTTTGCTATATGAAAAATCAATTCAATACAATTTGTTCACAAAATATTTACTGGGTCACCTTTGACATTGCATGAGCCTACTTTAAGGTGACGTCAATATACGACATCACATATACAAAAAAGGTTATTGTTATAAATATGATTTCTACCTAATTTGTGGTCTATAAAATACCAATTTTTCGTTCCAAAGCATTGTAAAAAGCATTTATTATACATAACTGTATAAATAATATAGAAATATAATTAAATAATAAAGGATTTAAGTACCAAAGATTGCTCTCATCCGTAAGGCTTCCAATTATTGACTTTTAAGGAGCTATGAGCATGCCTCTCAAAACATCCAATTCTCATAAAACAGTTTCTAATATAGCATACTTCAATTTAAAGATAAATAAATTATATGATCCTTTAACCATTTATAAAGGAATTTCTTAAGAATAGTAAGATTCTTTTATATTTACCCTGAACATTGGTATTCCCAGCGGCTCCAAAGAGATTCGCGATTCCAGCACGACGCACAGCCGCGGAGATGGCCTTGACAGCTGACTGGATGCTGGTAAGGAGCTGAGTCAGATCCCCAGTGGAGCCCTTGAATTTCCGTTGTTCGCTGAGAAAAAACCGAGTCAGCGTCATGCAATTGGTGTCCAATCCATGGCTGTCAGTCATCTAAACACACAAAAAAACACAATTAAAGTCAAAATTACCAATTGAATAAACAATATCGGAAAAGTATATATTAATATAAATTTTGTAAATAATTAATTGGTGTCATTTTGAATTAAAATAGTGCTACTTTTAAATAATACCGTGGGAGGAGGCATCCTTTTGGTTCAAAGAATCTACGTAAGATGAGGGTAACCAATCCTTAAGAAATATCACGAGATAAATAAGTTTTAAAGTATATAAAAATGAGACAAGTTTTTTCAACTGTATTATATTCTACTTGGCAAGGAACGCCGCAGACACTTAAGATAAGGTAGAAGATTGGGCAGGCCCAAGCTGGCTTCTTTAAACTCCTGCTACACAGAGGGGTTAATAAATAAAGAGAAATATATATCACATATGCTTTATTATTTTTTACTTCATTTAAAATACATATATTAAACGAATATGTTATGAAAAAATGGCCAAGGAAAGTACAACCTGTGAAGAAATGACCCGAGAAAAGATTAATATATTTTTTGGGATTGAATGACAGTTAAGCATTAATCAGTTGACTCAGAAATAATCAAAATATATATATGTTATTGGGACAATCACCCCCTGGACTAGCACCCCCCGTGCCAATAACCCCCGGGCATTTACCCCCGTTAGTAATATTTCTTATCTCATAAAGTCCACTTACGAAGTTGACTATGTTTTCAAGCTATTAGCACAGATGACGTCACTGGTTAGCACGCAGTCCCAATTCTTTAGAATTTGAATCTGCAAAAATTAAACGTACATAAATTTGCAATTTTCGTGTCTTAGACCTTATATTGGGCTATCTATGTACAAGTAGACAATCATACAGTTTGTAACCTATCAACTCAAGATATCTTATTTATCTCATATAGGTAGGTCCTAATCTATTTTCTAAGATTTCATCAAGGAACCACTTGTCCTAAATCGAAGACTATGATCAAAAACTCATCCACTCAAATAATTTGACATATAAATTTATTCTCAATTTATTATATTCATTTCTTCACACCCAAAAACGTGTTCCTGTGGCTTTTTTTAAAGATATCCAAGTCCCCATTAGTCTTCGCAAGCAGCGGAAAAGGAGATCAAGAAAGTGGATAATCAGTGACGTCTCCTTTGTTAATAGCTGGAAAGCATAGTTAACTTCATAAGTGGACTTTAAGAGATAAGAAATATTACTAACGGGGGGTAAATGTCCGGGGGGTGATTGGCACGGGGGGTGCAAGTCCAGGGGGTGATTGTCGGGGGGGTGCTAGTCCGGGGGTGATTGTCTGGGGGGTGCTAGTCCTGTTACGGTAGTAAAGAGTCTTGTATTATTTTATTATTTAAAAGTTTGAATAATAAGTGACAGTTTATATTTAAAAAATATTTGAGACGCATAATTGTATATGAGATGGGAATTTAAATTGAAAGATTAATAGCATTATACTGAAATTTGCAAAAATGTCTTTTCCGATATTTTCTAAGTTTTATATTAATATTAATTCTTTGAAGGACAGAAATGAGAGCATTTTAGTGCATGTATTTGTTCATGTTAGTGTTTGAGGGTAGGATCCATAGAGATATAAAGACATATAGAGCTTATTGGATTCTTCAGAGGCATACGTCATATTGCCCAAGATAAACAAATCTTTCCATCTCAATGATCAATATATAATATATTGAGCTTATTCCCTTCAATAGCACAGAAACATCGTCGTTCAGCTGTCACCTGTTCCCAATATAAACAAAGTAATTTATACTACGTCATCGATGATAGATTGATCGATGATATGACAGGTTGATCATAGTGATAGATTCTATCTCTGTGAGCACCTTACGATGACGTAATGCATATTACTTTGTTTATAGTGGACACACAGAATCAGCTGAACGATATTTCTCTGCTATTGAAGGCTCTCTATATCTTTAACATCTATGCTTCCAACCCCTTATGTCTAGTTAAACGCCCCAAACACTTGACAAAAGAATACATCAACCCTCCTCCTCTCCCCAAGCCTTCGTTTCCTTCATGTCCATATTAACTGAGTAGGAAATTATTCATATACATAGACACTTGCCGGTTTCCTTAGGCCAATGAGTGGAAGAGGGGGGAAAAAGTCATATGACTCCCATCCCTTTTGTAAAAAAGAAGGAAAAATAATAACAATAAAAAAGAAGAAGAAGAAAGAGAAACCTTGTCTGACTGGATTGTCTTGCCTTGCGTCACTACTGGCGACCAACAACAAAAACAAATCAACAGGTCTACTGGATTCTCGTCATCATGTGGGTTTGTTTTTTTTCAAGTCAAGGACACATGATTCTTAAGCTCTCTTTTATTGATAGTTGTCGTGAAACCCAACATTAATAATATTTTGTCTGTTGACAACCTAATTTTCATTATTTTTCTACCTCCGTTCGTCAGAGGTATGAACCAAGAGTGATAAAAACACTCGTATCAAGAAGTTTGTAAGAGCAAAGTCCCTATTTATCCATTATAACTTAATGACAAAAAAAAGACATGCTCTTGTTTTAACATTCAAAATCAGCATGAAAATATGGATGCTACTATGGCGGATCTCACAAACTCAGCAATTAAAATCAATGTCAGTTGGCAACACTTATTTTTTAAGTCTTTTTAACTGAAACATGATTCATCTATCCTCAATATCAATATTTCTATAATTTTAATAAGCTCCATTTAAAGTAATCATATGTGATAATGAGATATTCAATTCACATGATTCGGCAAAGATTAAGATCTTTTAGGAAAAACAAAAGGGTTTCAAAGGCTGATATTGTTATCATTGAGTGATGATGGACCCTCAATACTGTATTTTGAATTTTGATACCTTATTTCATAATGACAACTGCTTCTCTTCTTTCAGGCAATCACGTTTGAGAAAAGAGTCCCAGATTGACATCCTTCGTTATAACATATGATTTTAAAATATGTCTTATTCTGGAGATGTTTCAGCATACTCAAGATGTCGATGTAAAAAAAGGACAGAAGCATTTGAATAATTATGCTAAAGAAATATATGTCCACCAAGAACTGATGGCCAATTATATATGCTATGGATTGAACAGGATAACTGTTCAATCATACAACATATGAGCAAATACATAATTATTTGATTAAAATATATTTTTTAAACATATATTTTAAATACCACCATTTTCTCCCAATTACTTCACAATATGATAAATGTAGAAACCACAGAGTAAAACATCAATGAGTAATCCAGTTTATTCTTTATGTTGCTATGAGAGCACCATAAAATTGGATATTTAACTGAGAAGAAACCATAGATATATAAGACCTAGAGGGCTTATTGGATTCTTCAGAGGAATACGTTTTTGTGCCCAATATAAACAAATATTTCTGTCTCTATGATCAGCTTACAATGACGTTGTATAAATTACTTTGTTTACATTGGGCACAGGCGACAGCTGAACGACGATGTTTCTCTGCTATTGAAGGGAATAAGCCCTCTATGCCTTTATATCTCTATGGAAGAACCCTTCAAGCAACTATAAGATGTCAGTAATGTAGTTAAAATGGCTGCCACGCTACATTGTAACATAATACTATTGAATAGAAGAAGGGGAATTCTATGATAAAAACCAGTGACGTCATGCTATGCTTATTCAAGGAGTACTAAAGAGATGGAGGGAACACTCCTAATGTAAACAATATATTGTACCTATGTAGTCACACTTTACACAGTTTTATACTACTAAAAGAGATGAAATTAAGTTTCTCAACGACGACATTCGAGTCCAATAAAGAGGAAGAGGACTCCACGTCTACTTACAACCCCTAAGGATGAAGTTGAGGATTTGTGCCGGTGACTAATCAGTCCGTGGAGTCTATAAGCTTTTGGAATCGTCGTTGAGAAACTTAATTTCATCTTTTTAGTAGTATAAACTGTGTAAAGTGTGACTACATAGGTACAAATATTATTGTTTACATTAGGAGTGTTCCCTCCATCTCTTTAGTACTCTTGGCTTATTTAAAAAAAACGTTGATATTTATTGCATAACCATTGCGTCACTGGATTTTTATTTTTTGTTGCAATTTTTTCTTTAATCTACTTCAAAGGGCTTGTTAGTTTGGTTTAAACTAATGGAGGGGATAATAAACATAAATTTCTCTCCTCTTCTTTTTTTATGGAAAGGTACTGGAGGTACTGCAATACCTGGTGGACCCGTGACGGAGTCAACGCAAGCGTCGAAACAAAAAATAAATTGACACAATGGGTTTTCCTTTAAAATATATTAATTCAATTACTTATTATTTTTAATTATCATACAGTAAGTTTGGAGGATTTTTTAGTGCGTGACCTTGGATTACTTTTAATCCTAAAATTAATACAACCCTTAGTATATGAAAGGATCATTCTAATGGTTCTTCACTTATCAAGTAAGTAGTAGACAAATAAGCAATGTTACAAAAACATTAATAAAGAAAAGCATTTTTTAAATGTCTTTATTTCAATTAAATATTTTTCTTTCCGGTTTTACAGAAAAAAATATCACAAGAGTATGCAAACACAGGATCAATCTTCCAAAGTCTGAGCAATTTCAAAGGGTTTTTTAAAGACTTGATAGTGAATTTATAAATTTAGTAGCAAATAGATACACATTGTATATTATAATCAATATTTTTAAGCAATGAATATATTGATTTTTTTTCAGTATATTTCAGTTCTTAAAATTCCAGAGTAATTGCGTGAAAAAACATAAATAGACATTGTAGTCTAAAATAATTCTTTGGAGAAGAACGACAACAATTAAAACATAGAATAAAAATTAATCAAACATAAAATGGCACAATACATTCTTTAAAAAACGCTTCTCCAATATTTTAAATAATAAATCACTTTGAATATTTCAAAATCGAAGTAAAATCTTTGAATGAGATAGGGAACTTGATGGGAAGTATCGTACCTCCTCTGAAGCAAAGGTCCACGAGTCGTTTCGAAGAGACGGAATTTTCAGGGAAAAAGCAGTGTATCTGGCTGCAGCTGATAGCAAAATTGCTCGTAGGTCTGTTGGTTTCACATACTCTATTGATATTTTAGTTTTCCAAATAAACTAAATGTTCTTAAGAAAAATTTGTTATGGAATGATAAAAATAAATTATCAGCACAACAGAATGGTGCAGGAAGAACGTAAAAAAGTCAACAAAAGAATCAAAATAATAAAAAATACATTTTAGAGTCTATAATCGGCCTAATAATATCCATCAGAAAGGAATCCAATTCAAATAATTATTTATTAAACTAATAAAACATGTAATTCCCTGAATTTTAAAATTATTTAAAGGATCCCTTAACCTTTATATCACTTAGGGATGGTAATCTTTTTCAAAGCTGTCATGAAGTACATTTTAAATTTCTGAGAATTTAGCTACATATCTTACATAATTAAATTGCTTTAATACCTTAAGATGTCCAAAAAGGTATTAATGTTTAGGTATTAAAGTTTTTTTTCCTTCTAAATTTTGTAAGAACAGCAGAAAATTGGAAAATCTTAGTGGGCCATCCTTGACACAATCGTCCCCAAAGGGACTGATAAAACTATTATTATACCTATATATTCATAAACGATTCAGAAATGATGTATGTAAACCAGGTTATGCTTTTAATAGTGTCTAATTGAACAATACACCTCCAACCAATAAGGCTGGAAAACATCATTGTAAATTTTATGACGTCATAAATATATATTACTTACGATGATCCAAAGTTTTCCTTTGTTTTAAATATAAGGGCCTAAACGACGTTGCTGTGAAGCACTGACTACACTAAAGTCGAACCAGGCCGAGTCCCCCTATTTATAACTTTGATAGTTTTAACCCCTGGTGATAAATACACAGACACACACACCAAGCCCCACTCTGAAAGTTATCTCTGGGTGAACGTTCAGGCTTCTATAATGATGCGTAGATCAGCTTTTTTGTTGTGTGTGTGTATCAATAAAAAAATATATATATATTTCTATACAAATGTACTCCCTGGCAGTCACAAGGATCTCAAATATGATGTGGATTTTTTGAAGCTTTTTTTTTCTTCTTCTTTTCTCCTCCATATCATCATGGAGTCGTTTCTTCATTGTTATAATGGAATTTCCTACCTGTTATGCTTGCTTGCTAGGCACTATAAAAAGACAAGAAAAAAATATGTGATAATAAAATCACTAAAATGATTGTGAAATGCTTGAAATTACCACAAATGTTGTTATTTTTTGGTATCATAATAATTGTGGTTATACTTACACATATTTACATGAGCACAAGAGGGTATCAGACATGCAAGCGCGGCAAAAGTAAAGGGTTTAAACGTAAATACAGAGTGGTACAGCAAAAATTTGAAAATGACAAAGGCCAATTTGAAGGCTGAAATAGTTTATTTTAGAGCCTTTTAATGGCAAATTCCTGATACAAAATATGTTAAGGATACAGTAAGTTACAATTTTATTCAATGTGTCCTCCATTATTATTGATGATGGCTTCAATACGTGGACGAACGGAGGCACAGCTGGTCTTGATGAAGTCCTCCAACATGTTGTCCCACTCCTTGGCGATGGTAGCCTTCAGGGCCTCGACACTGGGGGTGTGAGGTTTTGTTGGTCTTGCCCTCCAGGAAAGCCCAGACAGAAAAGTCCAGAGGGTTCACAATCGGCGATGAGGAGGGCCAGAAGTCCGCCGGCCAGAAGGAGGGCATGTTCCCCTTGCAGACTCCTGAACCTTCTTGGACGTGTGAGCCGGGGCTCCGTCCTGGGTGAACACATAATTGTTCCTGGGGAATGTGTTCTTAGCCATGACAAGACCTTGTACCTAAGGACCTTGTAGTTGAGATCAGAGTTTACCTTCTCATTGGGCCTGAAGAAGTGTAGGGGCATCTTGTTGCCGTTGGAGGCCACGATGCCCAGGACCATGACATGGGCTGGATGTTTGGTCCTGTAATACCCCTCTATCTGACCTCTTGTTTCTGCAAAGAATCAATCATTTCTGCTGTTCAGCACTGCGTTTACTGTGAAGATCTTCTTGTCGGAGTAGATTTGACCGTGTCGCCGTTGTGCTTGAAGAAGTTGAGGACTTTTTTGGCTCTATAACCTTCTGGCCTTCATGGTGGCCGTCAACAGTTGCCTTGGTGTCCTGACAAAGCTCTTGAGGCCCAAGTCCTGGTGGACGGCCCTGTTGACGGTGATGGACTTCCTCATGGACTTTTGTGGGGTCCTTCTTGATGTCCTCCTGCAGGAGGTCCAGGAACTCACCACTTCGTTTTTGTTGTATCCCCAGTCCCAGGCTTCCTGGGTATCGGATCCATGCCCTCCATGGCCTTCCTGATGTTATAGACCGTGGCCAAGGATACCTTGATCTGGGTCGCGATCACCTTCGGGTCGACTTGGGCGCGGAGGAGGTCAACCGCCCTTTGCCTTTTCTTCTCTTGCTCGGACATTTTTGGTTAAACAAAAACACAACAGACACCAGTTTGTAGGATTTTGTTTACTCTTTCGAATGGCGCCAAGCTCAAGATCATACAACAAATAAAAATGGAGCTAGGGCCTTTAAAAGTCCATTCTAATTTTTGCTATATCACTCTGTAGATGGATTTGGGATGAGCTTCTCCACATTTAGTGACCAAGGGTTTTTATTGTTTCTGTCATTAATTTGTTATAAAAAAGCAAGATACATAGAGATAAGGTATATCACACAGAAGGAGTTCAGCCTGCTAGGACAGAATGGTGATTTGACGTCACAGATATACTCTTATGTTATAAATTTTGATAAGAATTACTAAATAAAGTCATTTTTACTTAGTATTTATTTTGAAAAACCCTAATATAAAACATAGATCGTAGAAAATTCATAGGATCTTATTTTAATGCAAACATCTACATTATAATTGGAGTTTGTCCGTCCGTCCGTCCGACTTCTATAGACGCCGAAACTACAGAAGCTACAGAGCTGAAATTTGGTACACAGTGAAATTTTAAAATTGGATGAAAAACAAAAAAGTTTTATTGGTAAGCATTATTTCATAAGTCCATATGCTACATATATATAGCATAGGAGTTGGCTATAATGTTAGTTCTTTTTGCTCCCTAGGGGGGTGCTCTAACTTATTAATCTAATGTAACCTCTAGGGAGACTTTTACTGCATAAGTGGTTTTAAATTATGAAATGCAAAATGAAGCCCTCGCAAAAAAAAAATCCGGCACCATATGACGTCATAAATTAACACCACGGTTCACCAAGGTCTGTATAATAAGGTCTGGGCAATACAAAAAACAAATATGTAATCCTAGCAGTATATCTACTCAATGACGTCACTGGAGAACGAATATATATATCTATATAATTTATATTTTCATAGATATTTATTTTATTAATTTATTTAAACACACACACATAAATATATATTTATATATGTATATATATACATTTATTTATAGATAGATAGAGAGATTGATGATAATATATATATATAGATATAATCGTTCTCCAGTGACGTCATTGAGTAGTCACACTGCTACATGTTTGTTTTTGTATTGCCCCAACCTTGGGTTCACCAATCTTATTAACCAGTTTGAATACTTCAAACTCATCCCCCTTTTCTCACAGGAGACACAGCTGAACGCGCTCCGAAGTATGAAGAAAGAGAAGGGAGAAGCTCTATGAATAAAATATTTGACATGTACTCATGAATACGATAACATCATGAAAATGGTTTCCAGTGCAAAGTTGGAAATGTCGATTTTCCCTCCAAATCATGAAGAAGGTCTTACCTTAAAATAACTTTATCATCTGGATATTTTTGTCATTACTGTCGCAACAAGTATTATGTATTGATGTTATTGAAGGTTACAGATATCTGTAAATGCTAATGTTGTTGATGCATATAATAAGGCTTCAAACGATATGGGAGCTTTTTATATAATACATCATTTTATGAAGTGAATATTTAAAGAAAAAAGGTATCTTAATTATTGTCATGATCTTTTATTTATATTTATGTAGGCAACATATGGCCCTGGAATATATTAAGCCTTCAAGCATGTTTTGGAGTATTTTTATTGAAAATATTTTAAATAAATAAAGAAAATTGATGAAAGGTCACCATGATTATGATCCCAGTCATAAATATGATGGAATTGACGGAAGGGCACCGCAATAATACATTAAACATATAAATACTATCACTGTTGACATATTTATCTACATTATTTATAAAATGAGATTATAAAGATATTGTTATGACTCTTATTACAAGACATTGTTGACATATGAATCATTGATCATCTTTTTTGAGTCTGACTTTTAAAATCATTTAACTAATATATTCTACATTTCTGTAGTTCTTTACCTTTTTATTATTTTCTCATCAGCACCGTTGTGCGAAAAGAAAAAGTACTCGGTCCTGTGTTACTGATATATCAATCTCTCTTTGTATCATTGTTTTCAAACATGGCGTCTGTCTCTCTGTCATGAGTACTTTGTTATGTCATTGCCTCTTCATTCTTTCCTCTTTGTTTATATATCATGACCAACTAGCGGCAAAAGAGCGAATGATCTTTGTTTTATTTCTTTTAATTATACATATATCTCTCACACCTATTGGTACAATAACTTCTCAACTACGGACATTAATTAAATTAAAAAAATCAAACTCGTTCATAACATTCATTTATATCAATAAACAAACAATTGTACTTCGTATACTCAAGTCATTTGTTATGTTTATAATTTGTATTGTGTTGCAACATAAAAAAACACAATAGTAAATAAATACTCTATAACTTTGTACTTTAATGTTATATAATTTATATTTCATATAATGTACCATGTTGCTAAGTATCTGTGCCCACTTTTTAAAAGAGACGATAACGTTATTTTTAAAGTAAGAAAAGGGAAAAAAAGAAAAATAAATATATATATATTTGTAGTTATAAGGAGAGGAACTTAATAAGTGGATAATATATATTTTTCCCTCTCCTTTTTTTGAAAACTAATCGCATCATTCTCTATTATATAACTACTTTCTATACGACGTCTTCATCATCAAAACAAGCTTAAAAACTTCATTGTTTGATGCAAGGTTCAATCCTTACCTCAACATATTATCCATAGATATGTTACTATGTATAAATGCTGTGGCCGTAGGCCACCCAACCGCCCGGAGGGCCTAGCCACAGCCGCGGAGTGGCAATGGGCTAGTCTACATTATAATTGGAGTTTGTCCGTCCGACTTCTATAGACGCCGAAACTACAGAAGCTACAGAGCTGAAATTTGGCACACAAATGCATCTTGACACTGTGATGGTTTTGGGCTAGGTAAGATTATGATCAGACCAGATTTGCGTCTGTGAGAGGGTTTTGCGGTTTGCATAGATTTTCGAGGGTTAGGAGAGCTCGGGCACTATCAAGGTGTTTTGTGGGCTTTGGCCGTAGGCATCTTTTGTCACAAACAAAATGTAGGCCTAGCGGTCTTCAAAAGGCCTGAAAAAAGGCTTGGAAAAGTTAATTGGTCCATAGCTCTTAAGTGAGATGTTCTAAAGACAGAACGCATAATAAAAGTTATCTGCATCTTAGCCCAAAGAACCTGGATCCGGAAAAAAATCCGGATCCAGACACTCCCGGACCCGGATTATGACATTTCCTTAACTTTTGATTTGTTTCCCATTTCGAAAAAAAGCCACTCCTAAAGTATATCAAGAATAGGGTTTACAATCGGATCCCAAAGAAATTCCCGGAAAAACCGGACCAGCCTGTCGGGAAATTCAAGAAAACCTCTGGGGCGCCTTTTTACAACAAAAAAAGTTCAAAACAAATAATACGAAATGAAGGCCTTGCAAAATAAGCATAGGTGGTTAACTCAATGTCCGGCCTCCGGGACATACTTGGGCCGGGATCTGGATTGTTTTCAATTTGCAAGTTTTCGTAATATATTTTTGCACAACAATATTTAAAATCGACCAGGGAGCAACTTTGATGTATTCAGTATCCGAATCCGAGGTCGTTAAGACCCTCAAATCCGGGATTGAATATTAGGTCCTATTTCATGGACGAAGCGGAATATTTTTAAAAACCTAAATTTTGGGGGGCCTTCTGTGGGTTGTCTGTTGAGTTGATCGCATCAAGTCATAAATAGTATCTATAGAGTTTTGCATTTCTAATACGTTCGTGTCGGATAAAAATGAATTTTGGTATATAATTTTTTGAGTTTTGGCATAAAAACTGGAAAATGGAAAAGTTTTTTTTTTTTTCCGCTCGTGGTGAACCCACAGATTTCAACTTGAGTTCATAAGAAGGAACGTGAAAAGTCTGACAATACATTATAACAAAGTCCTTCTCAAGTGTTTCATATTTTTCAGAAAACCCAAAAAACTGTTTTTTTCAAAAAAATTAAGGGGGTTGCCATGATTTTTGGCATTTTTATTTATTTTTAAATTTGTTAATATAGCTGTTCTCAATTGGGGAGACTAATGCAAATGTGAAGAAATTTTAAAATTGGATGAAAAACAAAAAAGTTTTATTTGTAGCATTATTTCATAGGTACATATGCTACATATATATAGCATAGGAGTTGGCTATATGTTAGTTCTTTTTGCTTCCTAGGGGGTGCTCTAAATTATAATCTAACGTAACCTCTAGGGAGACTTTTTATTTCATAATTGGTTTTTAAATAATAAAATACGAAATGAAGCCGTCGGCAAAAATGAGGTCTGTGAATAAATGTCTGGCACCATATGATGTCATAAATTAACTCCACGGTCCACCCAAGATCTGTATAATAAGGTCTGGGCAATACAAAAACAAACATGCAATCCTAGCAGTATAACTCATAGAGATATAAAGATGTAGAGAGCTGATTGGATCCTTCAGAGAAATACGTCATTGTGACC
The DNA here is from genome assembly GCA_013387185.1 of Caligus rogercresseyi. NCBI lineage: Eukaryota > Metazoa > Arthropoda > Copepoda > Siphonostomatoida > Caligidae > Caligus > Caligus rogercresseyi. Next base: position 6,348,158 of record CP045905.1, on the reverse strand, counting down.
GTAAAACTTTTAAAAAATATACAGTAAACCCTCGATATAACGAACTATATGGGGAGGGAGGGCAGGGTCGTTATATCTGAAAGTTCGTTAAATCCGAAGTTCGTTAAAGGGGGGCTCTGGAATGTATGGTATATCCTGCAGGAGTGACGACGAACTGCCGCTGGACACATTTGCAGATTAGTGGAGGAGGTCGAAGTCACAGACCACTGCTGGTCTCAGACTCTGTCCTAGACCTCTTCTTGGCTGGGGAGGGGCCAGCCTTGAATAAGTCAGATATCTTCGTCTGTTTCTTCCTCTGCTGCACCTCACGCATGAGTTCAAACCGCATGATAAGCAGCAGCTCATAATTCGGGTTCGGTAGCCTTAAATATAACGAACTTAGGTTCGTTATATTCGAAGCTTGTTCGGTCATGGACAAAAAAGGTTCGGTAGCCTCAAATATAACAAACTTAGGTTCGTTATAACTGAGGCTTGTTCGGTCATGAACACAAAAGGTTCGGTAGCCACAGATATAACGAACTTAAGTTTGTTATATATGAGGCTTGTTCGGCCAGCTCCAGGAAGTTCGGTATCCTCAGATATGACGAACTTAAGTTCGTTATATCTGAGGCTTGTTCGGCTAGCTCCAGGAGGTGTGTTGTATCCGAAGTTCGTTTTACAGAGGGGCGTTATATCGAGGGTTTACTGTAGAGAGTTTATTCTCTTCATCATTCATAGATTCTATCTCTAAGATCAGCTTACGATGACGTCGTATAAATTACTTTGTTTATTTTGCACACACAGAAACATTAGAACGCTGTTTTTCTGCCATTGAAGGGAATCAGCTCTCTATATTTTATATCTCTATTAGGGGGGTATTATATTATAGAAACCTATATTAAGATATCAAAATTTATCCCCCTGCGAAAGTTGCGTCATTAGAAACTAAATGATCGTAGAAAAATGGATTTTGGTTTGACCCCCCCCCTTAGCCCCCCAAATTGCGTTCAAAGGTTTCGTTATGAAGCAAAACTTTTTGTTATTACTTATTTTGCAAAAATTTAGGTTTACAAAATTTAGCTATGATTAATTTATGACTTTGTTATATTTTGCAAATTTTCGTCAAATAATATTTAGTGCCAATAAATGAACAAAAGTGCTGACGCACCAACATTTTTTATATAACGGCTCCTACTAGAGTTCTTTTATAGTTTCAAGAAGGAAAAAGAAAAGGAGGGTACTCATGTTGATGTTTTTAAGTTATTTTTAAATACGTTTGCTTAAGAGGATTTAACTTGGTTTGAAACCATATAGGAGTGTAAAAATTTAGTAAATTTTTTACAAGTTTTGTGAAATATAGGATCTTAAAATTATGTTGGCTTTGGTAAGACATTTTGCCTCATGTAATGCTCCTGGAGACCTGTAGCAAAAGCTTGAATTCGAAAATTTTCCTGTTTGTATTCCTAATGTAATTTCGTATAATTTTTTTATCTGAGCTTAAAGAATACAGTAAACTTTGATTTGCATATTTTACTTTTCCTACATGTATTTAAAAACTTTTTATTGAATTTTTGGTAAAGTCTGTATTAATTAATTTTCCTATGGTACCTTCATAGGTCCGAGGTCCTTTTTGTGCGCCATCTAAATGTTTAAAAACTTTTTTTAAAGGTAACTCATTCATGTGTAGAAGACAAATAATCCACTGAATTGGTCTTTTAAGACATAACTCGAGTCTTTTTATTACTCCTTACCATATTCTGACATTGGTGTTGCATTTGTGACACACAACAGTGACCAAAGTGTCAAGTCTTTAATGTTCTTCGACTACTGAAAGTAGTTATTTCGCTTGATCTTCCGCTATGCCACTTTTTAGTAATACGTGATCATGGTGGAGTTCTAAAAAAAATCCGTCATTATATTATTATCTACAAAAAGTTTATGGATATAATCAACGTCATAGATTTATATTCTCAACCATGTGAGGGGGTTACTGTATGAAAATTAAGATGTGAAAAGCAAACGTATTTAAAAATAACTTAAAAACATACATGAGTACCCTCTTTTTCTTTTTCCTTCTTGAAACAATAAGGGATCCCTAGTAGGAGCTGTTATTTAAAAAATGGTTGGTGTGTCAGCACTTATGTTTATTTATTGGCACTAAATATTATTTGATAGAAATTTGCAAAAAAAAAACAAAGTCATAAATTGATTATAGCTAAATTTGATAAAACTAATTTTTTGCAAAATAAGTAATAACAAAAAAGTTTTGCTTCATAACGAAACCTTTGAACGCAATTTGGGGGGGGGGGTAAGGGGGGGGGTCAAACCAAAATCCATTTTTCTACGATCATTTAGTTTCTTATGACGCAACTTTCGCGGGGGGATAAATTTTGATATCTTAATATTAGGTTTCTATAATACCCCTAATCTCTATGGTATAACTACTCAATGACGTCACTGGAGAACGAATATATATATATTTATTTTATTCATTTATTTATACACTTACATACATATATGTATATATATATATTTATTTATAGATAGATAGAAGGATTGATTGATATATATAGATAGATGTAATTGTTCTCCAGTGACGTCATTGAGTAGTCACACTGCTACATGTTTGTTTTTGTATTGCCCAAACCTTGGGTTCACCAATCTTATTAACCAGTTTGAATACTTACGATAACATCACGAAAATAGTTTTCCGTGCAAAGTTTGAAATGTTGATTTTCCCTCCAAATCATGAAGAAGGTCTTACCCTAAAATATATGAAACTTTATCATCTTGGATATTTTTGTCATTACTGTCGCAACAAGTATTATGTATTGATGTTATTGAAGGTCTATCTATAAATGCTAAGTTGTTAATGCATATAATAAGGCTTCAAACTATATGGGAGCTTTATATATAATACAACATTTATGGAGTGAATATTTAAAGAAAAAATGTATATTAATTATTGTCATGATCTTTTATTTATATTTATGTAGGCAACATATGGCCCTGGAATATATAAAGCCTTCAAGCATGTTCAAGAGTATTTTTATTGAAAATATTTCAAATAAATAAAGAAAATTGATGAAAGGGCACCATGTTTATGATCCCCGTCATAAATATGAGGGAATTGACGGAATGGCACCATGATAATGCATTAAACATATAAATACTACCACTGTTGACATTTTTCTACATTATTTATAAAATGAGATTATAAAGATATAGTTATGACTCTTATTACAAGACATTGTTGACATTTGAATCATTGATAATCTTTTTTGAGTCTGACTTTAAAATCATTCAACTAATATATTCTATATTTCTGTAGTTCTTTACCTTTTTATTATTTTCTCATCAGCACTGTTGTGCGAAAAGAAAAAGTACTCGGTCCTGTGTTAATGATATATCAATCTCTCTTTGTATCTTTGTTTTCAAACATGGCGTCTGTCTCTCTGTCATGAGTACTTTGTTATGTCATTGCCTCTTCATTCTTTCCTCTTTGTTTATATATCATGACCAACTAGAGGCATGAATGCAAAGGAGCGAATGATCTTTGTTTTATTCTTTTTAATTTATCTTTGTTTTCAAACATGGCGTCTTGCTAAGTATCTGTGCCCACTTTTTTAAAACGAGACGATAAAGTTATTTTAAAGTAAGAAAAGGGGAAAAAAGAATAATAAATACATATATAAATATTTGTAGTTATAAGGAGAGGAACTTAATTAGGATTTACTGGATAATATATATTTTTTTCCTCTCCTTTTTTTGAAAACTAATCGCATCATTCTCTATCATACATGTAACTACTTTCTATACGACGTCTTCATCATCATCAAAACAAGCTTAAAAACTTCATCGTTTGATTCTAGGTTCAATCCTTGCCTCAACATATTATACATAGATATGTTACCATGTATAAATGCTGTGGCCGTAGGCGATCCACCCGCCCGGAGGGCCTAGCCACAGCCGCGGAGCGGCAATGGGCTAGTATCTTTAGAATGACTTAATTAGAGGCAGGAATTGACATAAATTCAACGCAACCTCGTTAAATCATATAAATAATGAAGAATATTTCGGGATACTTTATGAAGGATAACATTGACTTTTCTTGTAATATTTGGGTCCCTTTCTAAAGATATTTTTTCTTTGAAATTTTTTTAAATAAAATATTCAATTTTATATTATTTGGACAAATTCTTCAAAGTATGGCCTCAAGACTTTTTTGGAGACTCATTCAAGCCAGGAAGATAAAGAATTCAAATTGATGAAATAATACACATGAATTATAAATGGAATAAGTTTAATATATTTTAGATATTACATTTATATTAAAATAATATATATGAATTCATATTTAAATCAATTAAATATTTTTCTTTAAATTACGTGAGGAGGGCATATTTTTACTTTTGAAATCGAAAATTTTGTTCTTCAGTGCCTTTATTATAATGAATGTCCTTAATCTGGCAAACTTTACTATAATATCTGAAGGGAGCTTCATATCAAAGTCTTCGTAATTATATTTTGAAGGACATCAATGAGCTTTTTATCACATTTGCGTCCCTTTTTATGCCATATTCTCCGTGAAATTGATTGAAGAGGGTATCCAGTTTCTTGATAGCTTGGACAAATTCTTCTGAGGGTTGTCTTCAGCCACATTCATGAATGTAGAATAAATATTGATTGCAATGTGAATTAATTAAGAGACACATTCCCCTTACCTCGACTTCGTGAGTGGAGTCCTACCTCTCGTCGGTCTTCGTCAGTCAAAGGAGTTCCTTCCCTAATCTTCGTTAGAGAGCTCCCCGTCCCTCCTCTTCGTGAATGGAGTCCTACCCCTCGTCGGACTTCGTTAGAATAGACTCCATTCACGAAGAGGAGGGACGGGAAGCTCTCTAACGAAGACGAGGGATGGGTAGCTCTCTAACGAAGTCCGACGAGGGGTAGGACTCCATTCACGAAGAGGAGGGACGGGGAGCTCTCTAACGAAGACGAGGGATGGGAAGCTCTCTAACGAAGTCCGACGAGAGGTAGGACTCCATTCACGAAGAGGAGGGACGGGGAGCTCTCTAACGAAGACGAGGGATGGAAGCTCTCTAATGAAGTCCGACGAGGGGTAGGACTCTATTCACAAAGAGGAGGGACGGGGAGCTCTCTAACGAAGATGAGGGAAGGAACTCCTTTGACTGACGAAGACCAAGGAGAATATAAATAAGGTGAGTCAAAGAGGAAATCTTTGACTTATGCTCTTGATCGAAAGGAAGAATTTTGTGACGTCACGAATGCTACAATGAAAAAACATTATTTTTTAGTGCTACGATTTAGTAATTATTTCTCAACTTTATCTTTCAATTGAAAATATTTCATTACAATATTGTTCTGTACTAGTGTACAGAACCCATGTTGCATGAAAAATTTGTTATGTAAATGATTTATCATTAGTATTCATTATTTTAAGTAACTAGCAAATAATAATTTCAAACAATAAAAATCATTTTTAAAATCAAGATTTTCATTTATTTCAATAAATTTATAAATCACAATAATATAATTCTACAAATGTACATATAAAAAAGGGGAACATAAGAATATCAATAGAATTACGCTAATTAGTAACCTGGCCGTTGTGTAAGTTTTCACTAGCATTTTTCAGTTTAAGTAGCTTATTAAGAAAATTGACTCGAATCCGTGTTCCTTTATTATTATTACAAAAGCAATAATAATTTCTTTTGACCAATTTGGATATAAATTGATAAGTGGCTTTAAAATTCTTAGAAAAACATGGGGTCTTTATCGATGGCTATTAAAAAAAATGGAAATTATTTTCTAAGAGGTGGCAGAACTTCAAAAATCGGGAGAAGGGGCGGTAATAACTCAATCCAAGGACTTTGTGTTTCTTCAAATCCTTCAATGTTACTCGTCTGTTTCCCCAAATGTGGGTGGAGGTCTTTAAACTTCCTGAGTATCCAGCAATATAGGAGAGCCCCTCGTTGGAACAGTCATTGGAATTTTCCTGTGTTTGCCGACTAGGCAGAGGAAGGAGTTTCCGTGAGCGCAAGTACTCAAAGGCCCGGGTACATATGCTCCGTAGAATGAGGGTGGTAGTTACATCTTCTTTTGAGTAGCCACGAACGAACTTTGTCAAAGGATTAATTAACCTTCTTGTTTGAATTCGCTGTGTAATTCTTTTCCAATGAGGTTCTAATTAAAGTTTCCTTAAAGTGTTATGAGCTAAGTTTGAGTCACTTAGCTTTGTAGCAGGACAGCTTCATTTTCGTGACTGAGAGTTCCTTATTCCTTCTCACTAGTCAACTCACAATTTTTTTCGTTCACGGGCTTCTTGCCGAACCTGTCTGAAGGACTTGGACACACTTGAGGAGGGTGATCCAGGGATGAAGAGTGAAGGAACAACTTGAGACTAAAGCTTCTTCCTATTCTTCCAGCCTGAATATTCCTTTGGAAGTCATCTGGAGTAAAATGACGATCGCAGATCTTCGCATTCTTTAGGCAAATCCTGTCGGATCTTCTGCATCGTGCAATCCACAGATGTTGGATATTGGGATCTGCGTCGGAAGTGCAAAATATTATGCATCTCGAGGATTAGAGCAAGAGGGGATGGCACAAACACCATAACTTCCTCGATAATATCGCATTTTCGCTTTACAATACAAACTGAACTAGAATTCAAGCGTAGCACTTGTGATATCACAACAAAATAGTCAGCTGTCGCCCTGCAATTGCCTACGTCGATTCCCATTGCCTCACCTTATTTATATTCTCCTTGGACGAAGACCGACGAGAGGTAGGACTCCACTCACGAAGCCGAGGTGAGGGGAATGTGTCTCTTAATGGGAGGGAGGGAGGGAGGAGACTCATTTCTTGGTTTCCAAGGCATTTATCCCGGAGTCCGGGAAGATAGAAGGAAGGATGGAGGAAGGAAGGGATCGAGGGATCTCCAACAAGTTTGAAGTCTAGGCCAGAATGCTTTCATGACACCCAAAAAAATAGATTCCCAACTATGATCAGTGGAGGCTCTATTATTTGACGATTGTTGATGGTGACGTCACTCTTGACTCTCTCTCCCCTCCTGATGTTTATGAATGTGTATATAAGGCGTGTGTTTTAAGCCGTGTAAAATTTGTTCCTGTGAAAATAGCTCTATCGCTGTCCATGAGCACAGTTGTATCATCAGTCCATCAGAGCAGAGTATTTTTTTAAATGCATTGAATGCAATTTTTTTATAGATGTAGCAGAGATCCCTAATATCTTATTCAATGAATTGATGGATTTACAAATATCATAATTATTCTTCAGGAAGTATCAACAAAACTTATTTTTGGTCAAAAGTAATGTGATACGACGTAAATTTGTTGAGATCCAATTTTATATTCTTTCTACTTGAGAAAAAAATAATTCAACAATGAAAGATCCATCATTTATTTTTCAAAGTCTTATAAATTTTGTAATTGTATACAATCAATCAAAAATCATTTTTTTGGATGATGAATTATATTTCTAAGCCTCAATTTCAGTATTTTTGGGTAGATTATTAGTTCTTTGTTTTTCAATAATTTGTCTTTGGGTGAGAATGATGATTTGCTAGAGTTACCTACAAGTCTCCAAATATGTTACGTGGGTACTGCACTTACAACACATGCGAGTTATGTAACAAAAGTATTCCGTACAATAATTTAATCTTATTTCAAATTATATTTTAAGGTGACAAAAATGATTTGGATGTTGACTTTTATAAAATATATTTCTCAAAAAAATGTAATTTCTATACTTCTTTGGGCTGTGGATGATTTTAATACCGACTTGACATAGAAAGAGAAAAAAAACTGAAAACATAGAGACATCTCTCTGGCCTCTCTTTTATTATAGTATTAAACCTCACAAACCTCTCCCTTTTTCATAACAAAGCTGTTATTATTACCTCCGCCGAAGGAGGTATTGTTTTCACTGGCGTTTGTTGGTTTGAGTTTGTCAGCAGGATAACTCAAAAAGTACTGAACGGATTCGAATGAAACTTTGTGGAGTTGTTGGAAATGCCTAAAGAAACAAGTGATTAAATTTTGGCATCTCTAAGTGCTTTTTTAATATGCAAAATGAGCAAAATACTAAATGAAATGTGGTCTCTATTCAGGGAGTAGGAAAGAACAAACGCTAAAAAAATATTCATTGACGTATTATTGTTCATATATCAGCTCAGGACTATGTTAACCCAGTGACGTAGCTTAAACTTCTTCCTCTTCCCGTCTCTGAGTGCTTTTTTAATATGCAAAATGAGCTTACTTTTTCATAACAGATTTTTTACTAAATATTTTATATTTTGACATTATTACAAAAAAAATCAATACATTTTGATGCGTTGTTTCTTTTGTCTTCTAGATGAATTATGAGGGGCGGTCTTACTGTCTTCCTCCTTCACTTTCGTCGTCAAATCGGCCAGAAAATGCTAAGAGAATTAATAAGCTTTGAGAGGAAGCCTAGAGAGCCTTCCGTGACGAGGGAGGCATTGAACTACTTACCATAAGAACAAGTCAATCCCGAAAGAGACGATGGAGTTCCTCTCGTCCAGGAATCCTGTCGAATAAGTGACTCCGGACACAGGGGGGAACTCGTATCAAGATTCCTCCACTAGAGTTAAATAACTCAAGCTGTTTAATGTAACGCAATAATAACTAGAGGCATCATATGTGTACCTCCGCCGATCCCCACAACATTCCCATTCAAACATTCTCCCTTTCATACGCCCGATTTTCTATCTCTAATCATTGTTTCTCCTCTCTGTAAGCTCATTTTGCATATTAAAAAAGCACTCAGAGACGGGAAGAGGAAGAAGTTTAAGCTACGTCACTGGGTTAACATAGTCCTGAGCTGATATATGAACAATAATACGTCAATGAATATTTTTTTAGCGTTTGTTCTTTCTACTCCCTGAATAGAGACCACATTTCATTTAGTATTTTGCTCATTTTGCATATTAAAAAAGCACTTAGAGATGCCAAAATTTAATCACTGTTTCTTTAGGCATTTCCAACAACTCCACAAAGTTTCATTCGAATCCGTTCAGTACTTTTTGAGTTATCCTGCTGACAAACTAACAAACCAACAAACGCCAGTGAAAACAATACCTCCTTCGGCGGGAGGTAATAATAACAGCTTTGTTATGAAAAAGGGAGAGGTTTGTGAGGTTTAATACTATAATAAAAGAGAGGCCAGAGAGATGTCTCTATGTTTTCAGTTTTTTTCTCTTTCTATGTCAAGTCGGTATTAAAATCATCCACAGCCCTTCTTTTCGACTTTTATGTTTTCATTCTAATAAGTATGTATTTTTGAATGCTATTTGCTCATAATCCGAAGCTACGTCTGAAATGATTCATGTATTTGGTTATTATGCTCCAGATAACACACTATCAATGTATTTGGAATAAAATTCCAAAAATGTATTGTGTCTACAAATGGTAATTGTCTCGCGATGTCCATGCATCTTAGACGAATTAATTACTCAGTGAGGTAATTAAAGAAACTAAAAAAAGAGACTTATTACAATGCAAAGATTGAGGCATTATATCTATACTAATAAAAAATTCCGTTTGTTCGTTTCCCTGTATCTCCCGAAAGGTTCATTAGATCCTGACGAAATTGCCAGTGAATAGTTTTGAGAGCTCTGGGAGTGTCTTGGTGGGGTTGTCAACTCCCAGAAAATTCGTTATCGCCATGCTTATTTTATTTGCAAACACGTTTTTGACGATTTTTTAAAATTGCCAAGTTAGATTTTGACCAAATTTTCTGTGGATAAGTCTTAGGTAGTAAGACGTGTTTTTATTTTTTTGAATGTTTACCGTAAAATTCGTTTTCCATATGATTACTTTAAAGTAAGTTTCTTTCTGTCCCTGTAAGTCACCCCGAATTTAGGTTTTGTGGAAAATAACAACTTTTTATAATGCAACATCCCGCTTTTCAAATTTTAATAATGCCAAGAATTGGAAGTGATGACAATACCCAGCTTTAAGGAATATAAAACGGAAAAAATGGCATTGACGATGCCATGACGACTTTTTAAGGAACTACTTTTCATAAAAAATAACATAGGCACTCAATGAATGACTTAAAATATAATTTCTTTTTACGTGCTTAAATACCCATCCTTAAGGAATACAAAACAGAAAAATGGCAATGAAAACCCAATGACAATTTTTTAAGGAACTGATTTTAATATGAAAAATCTCATGCGATGACATCACTAAAATTATTCTTATGATTTTTTTTCATTCCCGACTATTGTCAAGTTGGAAAATCCCGGGCAGGGCCGGGTAAAGTTCGCTAGTTTACACATAAAAATAATTCCGTTCGTTCGTTCGTTTCCCTGTATCTCCCAAACGACTAATTAGATTTTGACGAAATTTTCATTGAATAGTTTTGAGAGCTCAGGGAGTGTTTTACTGGGGTCGTAAACTCCCGGAAAAGTCGTTATCGCCCTGCTTATTCTATTCGCCAAAACGTTTTTTGTCGATTTTTTAAAATTGCCATGTTAGATTTTGACCAAATTTTCTGTGGATGAGTATGAGGTAGTAAGACGTGTTTTTGTTTTTTTGGGGTTTTACCGAAAAATTAGTTTTCTATATTTTGTATATTAATAAATTTTCATAAATCATTTTATTGTAAAGAATTTAAATAAAATAACTTTATCGACTTGTACAATACTGGCATAAATTTGTGGAACTACTTTTCTATAGAAGAAATGCGGCAGGACCTTAAAGGTTTGCAATTGAGTTTTGTCTACGATCAACTGCATCTATTTTATCAGACGGAAATGGACAGTGCTTTTTTAAATGCGATTGCACACAGTCGACCCTTTGTACTACAAACAGATGTATTTGCAAAAAACCCGGGCTGCTTTGCAATAGTAAATGCCACAATAGTAATACGTGTCTTAATAAGTGATATTATTTGATAATTATTTTGTATTAAAATTCAGGTAAATAAATAACAAAACAGAGATCGGATTGTTGAGCTTTAATGATTGTAATATATTTAAATTTATTTTGAATGAAAAAAATCATTTCAGAGAATGGAAATAGTGGTAAAAAGAGTCCAAAAATGATCAAAAGAACACCGGATCCGGGAGTTAACGGATCTTCATAAAAAACAACATATCAGTCCGTCCAGGGAAGTCGGATGATGCTCCAACGATGATGTCCCTAGGTCCCACAGAAGATTCTAGGGCAATCACCCCCCGTGCCAATCACCCCCATTAATAAATTTCTTATCTCTTAAAGTCCACTTATGAAGTTAACTATGTTTTCTAGTTATTAACAAAGATGACGTCACTGGTTAGTATGCAGTCCCAGTCCTTTAAATTGGAATCTGTATAAATTAAACGTGTATAAATTTGCAAATTTCGTGTCTTAGACCTTATATCTGGGATATTTATGTACAACTAGACAATCATACAGTTTGTAACCTATCAACTCAGGATATCTTATTTATCTCATATACATAGGTCCTAAGCTATTTCTAAGATTTCATCAAGGAACCACTTGTCCTAAATCGAAGACTATGATCAAAAACTCATCCACTCAAATAAGATAGATTTTATTCTCAATTTATTATATTCATTTCTTCACACCCGAAAACGTGTTCCTGTGGCATTTTTTAAGATAACTAAGTCCCCAGTAGTCTTCGCAAGCAGCGGAAAAGGAGATCAAGAAAGTGGTTTACCAGTGACGTCACCTTTGTTAATAGCTGGAAAACATAGTTAACTTCATAAGTGGACTTTAAGAGATAAGAAATATTACTAACGGGGGTAAATGTCCGGGGGGTGATTGTCTGGGGGTGTTAGTCCTGTTACGCCCACAGAAGACGGCAGACGTGTTGTTCCCAACGAGTTGAGATCCAAAGGAAGGATCCGACGGCCAAAAGATCCCGGAGTAAAGGGTAGGTGTCTCTATGAAGTGAAGTCCAAGGGCCGATATCTTTACCAAAAGGGGTCCTGAGAGTGATAAAGGGTGTCCAGACTGCCCGGGCAATATGAATAATTTTTATTTTACATCAACTTTTAACCAAGGTATGTATAATAATAATATTATACAGACCTTGCTTTTAACGGCTGTGGAGGATTTTAATACCAACTTGACATAGAAAGAGAAAAAAACTGGAAACATAGAGACATCTCTCTGGCCTCTCTTTTATTATATTATAAAACCTCACAAACCTCTCCCTTTTTCATAACAAAGCTGTTCTTATTAATATTGCGTTACATTAAACAACTTGAGTTATTTAACTCTAGAGGAGGAACCTTGATACGGAGTTCCCCCCTGTGTCCGGAGTCACTTATTCGACAGGATTCCTGGACGAGAGGAACTCCATCGTCTCTTGTCGAGACTGACTTGTTCTTCTGGTAAGTAGTTCAATGCCTCCCTCGTCACGGAAGGCTCTCTAGGCTTCCTCTCAAAGCTTATTAATTCTTTTAGCATTTTTCTGGCCGATTTGACGACGAAAGTGAAGGAGGAAGATAGTAACACCGCCCCTCATAATTAATCTAGAAGATAAAAGAAACAACGCATCAAAATGTATTGAATTTTTTTGTAATAAATGTAAAAAATAATAAAATAATTAGTAACAAATCTGTTATGAAAAGGGAGAGGTTAGTGAGGTTAATACTTTAATAAAAGAGAGGCCAGAGAGATGTCTCTATGTTTCAGTTTTTTTCTCTTTCTATGTCAAGTCGGTATTAAAATCATCCACAGCCCTTTTAACTACCTTGACATCAACTTTTAAGACTCAGCACAAAGACAAGAACAATAGCACAAACAAACAGTGAAAGATCAATATCAACACATAATAAAAATGGTTTTAATTATCGGACGGCAATTTTTGTTTTCAACAAAAATACACCTATAATTACCTTTTGAAGGACTCATAATTATATTTTAACCCAGAATTACGTTGATATTATTCATGGTTATACACACTAATTTCAAAAAATGAAGCATGAGCTTGTAAAACATGAATTATAATTATTTTTCATATTGCCCGCAGAGTCGGGCATTATTCATAATGCCCGTTTAGTAGGGCATTATTCATATTACCCGGGCATTATGAATAATTCCCGATTTTCCATATTGCCCACAATATATATATATATATATATGTATAATTATTTCAAAAACAGAGCAGTACAATATATATATATATATATATGTATAATTATTTTCAAAAACAGAGCAGTGAATACCTATTCATGACCGTTAGATCGGTATAACTAGCGGTAGAATTGTCAAAAAATTATGTAAGCCCCTCAAGATGATTTCTAGAGAATGGATTGCACTGCCCTCCTTAGATGCTTATTTTTAATACGTATAGTATATTATGTAGTACAAATCTACTGACCTACAAATACCTATTGAACACAGCTTTCTACAATTTCTGATTCTGCCAGTAGACTTTTTCTACCCTACTCATTTTAAAATACATCATAAATAATTGACTCATAAATGACTTAAATTTTTTATTCTAAGGATTAGGTTTCCAAATATATTATTTTTTGTTTTGTGTTGATATTTTCTAGCAATTGTTTGTTTGTTTTGCATCTTTTTTTTTAGTGTAAAATTTTTAAACTTTGGTGTTTATTTACTTACAGGAAACGACCGGGTACCCGGCCCAGTGACTATAAAATCACCAGGCCGGGACTTTAATATTTTCGTTCGTTCGTCATTCTGAAAGTGACGACGTTTTCTAGAAACAAATTTTGGTGTTGGCTTGAAAAATCTAAGTCCTGGTCCAGCCCGGGTCCCGGCGAAAACAGTGTCCCAGTCGTTTCCTGGTAGATGCATTTTATACTCATTTACAATTATCTCAATAAAGTCTTATGAGAAGGGGGAAAAATACGAATCAATGAGTTCGAATCTCTGACATAACCATTCAAGAGTTTTGAGCCCGATTCCAGTTCCTTAACAAACTGATCTGAAGTTCTCAATACGAGTCCTCCACAATATGAAGAGTGCTTGAGTTCCACAAATTCGAGTCTGACCCCCCGGATCAATACACATTGTATGAACACTCTAAATGAATTTAAGCATACAAATGTATGAAGATAAAAATTGCATCCATCCATGATTTTATTTCAGATAAAAATAAATATATACATATGCACTTAGCTCTTCTTTATTTGTCACTCATTATAAGAAACTTTTCACAATTGAAATGCATGTGCAATAACAACAATCAAGTCAAACTATAATATTACATATATTAATTAGAATATGATTGAAGGTGACTTCTCATTGGTTGATTATCCACCTATAAGAAATGGGTTTAAAAATTTGATTATTAGTATGAATAAATTGTTAGCGTAAGTCATCATTTACTTAGAAGCATTGCATTTAAATACTAAGCTCAATCATATACATTATTTGCAAGACACTTGCATAATTAATTTACTTGTTTTTATTTTAATGAAGCTTAAAAAAAAATAATATATTTAGTTTTTTGAGATACAAAATCAGTTGAGTCCCTTATTTCTTCTTTTTTATATATTTGCGTCAGGGAGTATATATCTTCAATTTTGATTTAAAAAATGTACGTGTTTAACGTACATTTATAAAAGACTATCGTTATACTTAGATGTTGCATTTCCCTCAGAAACCTCAATATCTTAAGTATGTTCAACTTACTTTCACTTTCAGTTTTCTCGACCTTCTCCAGGACGTCATCCACCAATTTCCATACGTAGGTAAGGAAACATCGATGTTCGTTAGGAGCCAATCCATTTTGAGTCTCGGAGAGTGGAAGGAGAAGTAATGGAATGAATCAAAGAGCTCCCCTTTGAACAACAAACAAAAAAGAGAGACGCCCTCTGAAATTAGAACGACGTATCTTATGCAATACCAAAAATCGCTTTTAATGACTCATAAGCCTTGTGGTTACTTAATCAAGCTTTTTAGTATTGAAGGATATCTACGTAGAATAACTCTATGTAACAGGATTTTGTCCCTGGGCTGAAATTCCTAATTTGAGTCCCATTTTCTATGTAGATTCCAAAAATGTCACTCAAATACCGTCCGAAAAAAGGTTTGGACTTTATGGCCTTTTTTTGAAAATCAAGATTTTCATCATTTTTAATGGTTCACGCCCAGTTATCTTCGTGCAAAGTAAAAATAACCACAAATGTCATTAGTATTTTTTTTTATGCCACAAGGCATAACTTTATGTAGTACCTTTAACGAAAATAATTATAACATAAACTTTCGACTTACAACAACAAAAACAAGGACAACATTTTGTAATACATAACACATAGCGGTCAATCTATATATGTATATATATATGTTCATAAAATTCCTTCTAAAATATAACAAATGTCATTAGTATTTATTTTTCTACTATATCTGTACATTTCAAATCCGTTTTTATAATTTATATATCTTTCGTACGAATCGAAAAAATTGGCTTCATATTTCAAAAAGTTGACCATATTTTAGTGTTCTATTTAAGTGGCGATATATTTTTGCTTCAAGTCTATTGACTATAATCAATATGTAATATATTTTTGGTATATGTCAATGCATTTCAGAACAGTTTTTATAGTTTTGATATCTGGGATGAAAGTAAAGAAAATATCAATTTAGTATGAACAAGTATTGATCATATTAAGTAACTACTTTAGGTGATTCATTGAGGTTGCATTAAATATTATTGTGATTTGTTACGAAGAAAAAAAACAGGTTTACCTTTTTATTTGTAAGTTCCTTAAATAATTTGATAACAATATTTGAATGCAATTTTCCAAATCACGGTAACTCTCAAAAAAATCAAATTATTTTTGACACTTGTTTTAATTAAATATTTATATTTAGTATTTGTTCAATTTATATAGTTTTATATATATATATATTTATACATTGTATTGCTTTTTTTTATTACTGACATCCCTGACTAGCCGAAGTGCTAGGATGTTTCTTGGGAAAAATAAAGACGATTACGCACACACACACTTGTATATAATCATATGTAAATAAAAAGGCAAACCTGTTTTTTTTCTTCGTAACAAATCACAATAATATTTAATAGAACCTCAATGAATCACCTAAAAGTAGTTACTTAATATGATCAATACTTGTTCATACTAAATTGATCTTTTCTTTACTTTCATCCCAGATATCGAAATTATAAAAACTGTTCTGAAATGCATTGACATGTACCAAATATATATTACATATTGATTATAGTCAATAGACTTGAAACAAAAAATATATCACCGCTCAAATAGAACACTAAATATGGTCAACTTTTTGAAAATGAAGCCAATTTTTTCATTCGTACGAAAGATATATAAATTATGAAAACGTATTTGAAATGCACAGATATAGTAGAAAAATAAATACTAATGACATTTGTGGTTATTCTTACTTTGCACGGAGAAAACTGGGCGTGAACCATTAAAAATGATGAAAATCCTGATTTTCAAAAAAGGCCATAAAGTCCAAATCTTTTTTGGACGATATTTTGAGTGGCATTTTTGGAATCTACATAGAAAATGGGACTCAAATCAGGAATTTTTAGCCCAGGGAAGAAAATACCTTAATTTTGTTACATAGTGTAATCATTAGTATGCAACATAATTCATTTTATGTGTAGGGTACCCACGTCGGTTAACGAAATGGCCAGATGGGCTAGGAGACTAATTAATTCACATTTCTTCTTTGGCGTGCTTTAAAACAAGTTAATTTTGTATTGATATTTTAAAGCATCTATATAATAAATAAAATTCAGCAACTAATAAACATATTTTAAGATTGAAAACTAGGATGATCTACATATAACAATATACTTGTACTACTTTACAGTTCGATTAACACGTCCCCCGGTACATCGCTGATTTTTTCAATAGAGATTGTGCAAAAAATATGTTTGTGAATATTTTGTTTCATCAACTAATAGTCAAAAACTTATTGTGTTCTTGTGGAGCTTTTGTAACATAAAGAGGACTGTTGAATCCCGTGCCATTGTTTTGATTCCCTCTTGGTTATTTATAAGGGCATCTTCAAATAGAAGAAAGATTAACAGTTGTTCATGCCTATGACTATGGTTTCTTTGCACTCTGGGCCAAATGAATATTCTTCTACGGTCACTGTCATTTTCTCCTCTATACTTTTTTTAAGTTTTACGCATTTTATATTTGAGTAAAATTATAAAAATACATTTAAGAAAAGTTTTGATCATCTTAAAATAAGATCAGTTTTAATAAAATTTAATTTTCGCAAAAGTAATTCAAAAACCATACCGGAAACTTTTGGCACGCTGTTATTGTGGATATAAACTAATATTGGAGGTTAAGTTACTTCACGGAAGCTCACATATCAGTGTCTATAATCTACGTTAGGCTGGAATTCACTGAATATCAATTTGTATGTATGAGTTGTAAATGTTTTTTATCCTAAATTTATTTATTGTGTGTCAACATATAGTTTGATTTCAAACTATATTAATTGAAGCGGCCTTTTTGACTTTACATTTTTGTACTTTCAATAATATACTTAAGATTTTATATTTAAAGAAATCCTGAGTCACCTTGAAAGAAGTAACATAGTGCTAAAATTCCTCTACTAGTGTGATGCCTGTTTTTGCAAAGTTACAAAAGATATCCAACTATTAACTTTTTTAATTTATGAAACCTATAATTTTTGGCTATATCCCAAAGAAAATTCGTACAAGGCAAAAATGGCAAGGGCGCTATTTTAAAGAACGAGCCGAAGCACAATTTTTTTGTATTTTGTACGTTCTGAGCATCAAATAAAGTCAATATAGAGGAATCTAATAGCCTAATAAGTTGGGCACATCTTTGGGCACTACAATAATGACCCATGTGCGTCTAAGTTACCTGAAATTTTGTACTAGGAGTTATATTATAGTGTCTAAAAAATGTAACAAAAATTATGTGATTGGCGATGGTTATGCCTCAAGGTGTATTCAGTTGAGATATAATTATCGCCTATATTTTATGAATTACTAAAACTTTTTTAATAAGCATAATATACATCTGATGATACAATTTTGTGTCCTAAAATACTATGGTCGAAGTAACGAGATAAACGCAGAGCACAAAATTAGCCTTAGAGTATTGTTTTTTAATGCACTATTTATGTAATAGAACTTAAATTCAGTTCTTAAATGTAACTAACATTGTATCAAGAAAAAATATAACTGGATAAACCATTGGTAACGGCTGTGAGTGTTACCTGGATAGAAAGAAAAAAAGAAGGGAGAAAGTATTTTGCCTCACTTCTCTCCCTTCTCTTTCTCTTTCTATCCAGGTAACACTAACAGCCGTTACCAAATGGTAATCGTATATTCTCATATCAAAAGATCAATTTTTGGGGGAGAGTACGTATTTGCTTATATCTTTTAAAGTATAGCGATTTTTAGAACACCAAACATATCAAATGAAAGCTTGGTTAACCAGCTTTAATATTTTGGTATACTAATTCATGTCAATTTAATAAGTAGAGAGTTATATGTACATTAAAAAAGCCTATCTCGCGTACAAAATGACGCATATAATGGATTATGTATGCGTCAGAGACAAAGTAAAACTTTGAGAGGATACCTTGACGCAAATCTAAGAAACACATTATTTTTATTTTTTTCATAATCGATTTCTTATAGGTCAATACAGGCTCTGAATCATATGATGTAAACTCAGATTGTACTGAATTCTGAATTGATAGAATGCAACCAATATCATTTTTGGATTTATCATCTAAAGGTTTACTAAGCTTAAGAGTACTATTTTACTCTGAATTTACTGAATTCTGATTGATAAATGCAACCAAGATCATTTTTGGATTTATCATCTAAAGGTTTACTAAGCTTAAGAGTACTATTTTACTCTGAAGCGAACAAATCATCTTCAACAGGCGAGTGAAGTTAATTGATACAAAAAAGCTATGAAATATGCTAACATTACACACTCCCTTTCTTGCTTTGTTTTTACTGAAAACTTTGTTTTATTAAAAAAAATCAAACATACGTCTGGTAGTAAATTAGATTTCCTTTAAATTAATAATTATTATTGAAGTCTGTAACGTCCACCATTTTGAAGAAATTTGAGGCAAACTATATTTTTACTAAATTTTTAAAACTTTGACCTCGTTGCGCGACCTCGTGATGTTGACCGATTTTGTTCAAACTTTGTATGTCGTCTTCTTTTATCACCAAGAACCAAAAAATCCACAATGTTGGTAACATTTTAAACATTTGAAAAATAAGAACAACCCTAATATATATATATATATATATATATATATATATATATATATATATATATAATATATATATATATATATATATATATATATATATATATATATATATATATATATATATATATATATATATATATATATATATATTATATATATATATATACATATATATAAATATATATTTATTATATTAGTGATGGATCACGAGTAAAACTCATTTTTTAATACTCGAGTTTTATTTAGTAAGTAAAATAAGTCTTTAAATACTCGACTCGTGAATGAAATCGACGAGTTTTTACTCGTTACTCGGGGGAAAACTTGCTACTCGGAGAAAAACTCGTTACTCGGAAAAAACTTGTTAATCATGTGGAAATTTGTTACGCAACGAAAAACTCGTCCCTTCAAATAATACGTCTGGACCAATCAAGAACCTCAAAAGTAATTGACTTTTAATAAAAATTATTAATGAGATGGTCTTATTAAGGTTATTTATGGACTGAGTATTGTTTTTGAATACATTTTACCGTTTCTTTACAAATCATACTAGCTTCATAAAAATAACTATACACAATATATCATCTATAAGTCCAAAACAATTTTTATAGTACTTACTCTTCTTGTCTTCATCAACTATGTACCATGCGACAACGGAAATCAGCTCAGAGAAAAAAGTACTATAAAAATTGTTTTGGACTTATTGATGATATATGTTTCTTCCCAAAACTTTATTAAGCATGTACAAGTAATTTTCTAAAGTTAGTCGTTTACTGCCCACTCTGTAGTCGGGATACTCATCCATGACTTGTATTTGGAAATAGAGAAGCAATTTTCGGAAATAGAAACTTCAGAAGAATTGCATGAGGCCACACTTCTTGATCCACGTTTTAAGGATTACTCAAAAAGCTTTACTGAAACCAGCAGAACATTTAAAAATGAAAATTATTGAGGATTACCAAAAGATTATGAATAATCCTTTAAATCATCCTTTCCCGAATTATGATATGCGTACCCCTAGGGGACGCAACGTGATTATAAGGGGTTAGTTAGTTAAGTATTTATTGCTGTTTTATAATAGTACATACAAGCATTACATATATACATTTATATAAGCAAATACATATATATTGATTGTAAAAGTTTGGGAAGGACTGCTTAAATTAAAACGACCAATCAATGACTAAAAAAATTATCTCAAACAAACTCAATCTAGTGTTTGGGGAGATTTTTTTTCTAAATCAAGACAATTTTGTTCAAAAAGTTCAAAGAGAATGGTGCAAGTATTTAAACGAACCAAAAGTTGGAGTAAATCACTCTTTCATGTGTGTTTGTTAAATATTTGATTGTACAAGAACATCATATATTTTCTACGATGTGGAAAATTCTAACTAATGTCGTAATAGATAGCTCACAGATGTTCATGCTGAACAATTGTTCAAATCAAACGCCAATTTACATTAGTCATTCTAGATTTGCTGAAAAATTATAAAACACATTTTTATTTAAAAACGTTGTATGTTTGTATAAGCTATAAGTTGTATTCTTTCTATTTATATATCTGTTAAATATCGCATTTACAATATATCGTTATTTTACCTTATTATACCTTTGTTCTTATTATTCTCGTTTATTTTATAACATCTTGAAATGTCAAGGATCAAAATATTTGCTGGTTGACACGTACAGTTTATTGTAAATCAAAAAAATTATCTTTGAGGTTTTTTATTTTAAAGACTAAATGTTGATTTAGAATTTTATTTATTTATAAATATTAATTCTAACAAAAAAAAACAACTATAAATCGGTTAAATATTACTAACGAAAATTTGTCAATTATTCTAAGAATGTACTCCAGGAATACATTTTAGAATTTTACTAAATGAAGCCCTTGAGCCTCATTTTTGACTTTTATAAAATTAAGAACAAAAAATTCCTGGGAGTATTAAGTTTTTCACGAGTAACTTCATTTTTGATTTATATTAAAATGAAATGAGCTATTTAAAGTAACGAGTTTTTATGAGTTTATTTTTTACTCGAGTTACGAGTAAAAACTCGTAAATACTCGAGTATTTTTTCTTACTACTCGCCCAAGCTCGAGTTGTAAATTTAAGCTCGTGACCCATCACTAATATATATATATATATCAGACTTGTTGACGTTCGCTAAAAATTGTCATTCGTCGTTGTAAAAACATTGACGACGTTTATTAAGAAAGGAATTTTTTCTAGACACTCTGAAAAAAAGTGGGCCGGGTACACAGTCGTTTCCAGATATATATATATATATATATATATATATATATATATATATATATATATATATATATATATATATATATATATATATATATATACAGTCAACTTCGCTTAAGTCAAAATTGCATAAGTCGAAAAGTCGCCTAACTCGAATATAATCAAAATTCCCATTTTTTCTCCATTGATATGTGTGTAATAAAATTGTACAAGTCGATTTTTGTAAGTCGATATTTCGCCTAAGTCGAACAAATATTTTGACAGTAACACATACATAACAAGAGAATAACTTGGCATAAGAGGGCGCTCACTTTCTAAAACACAGCCCGCATGTACTGCGCCTGCCGTTCACACTGTGTATTACAAGGAAGCAGACACAGATGGTTGAAGTGGAGAAAAATATTGAACACTTAAGAATCTTCGCCCACCTGCTGCCTCGCGATGATTTGCGACTGCATGTGAGCGAGTGCACACACACACACGCCTACCTGTATATCGAATTTTTCTTCGACTTAGCAATCAAAATTTGTAACTCGAATTCGCCTAAGTCGATTGTTTTTGCACAGTCCCGAGATAATCGACTTAGGCGAAGTTGACTGTATATATATCGCATTCCTATCCAACATAAGACCTAAAATAAATAATAATGATCACTGATAATAAACGATAATTAGTATTTTTATTATGAGAAATAAAAAGCTTCATTAGGAGACGTAAAAGGGATATAATAATATGCTGCTGAGTAGAGGGATATATTTTGAACAACTAATGAGCTTCCTTTTTGCTTTACATACACATGTACTGTACATATATACAACCAACATGTATTATTAGGTATATCATTACCCTTATTAATCATGCGTTTTCTTATTATGTGCTAAAGACGATTACATACTCAATGGCAAGTGGTTTCCATGTCAGTAGTGACAAAGTCTGTCTCATTCTCTTGTATTGACTTCAGTCACACCTAGAAAGTGCACATTTAGCTATGACCATTCATTATATTGAAGAAAAAAATACAATTTCTAAACTTTAACCCCTAAAAAGCCAATACAGAAGCATAATATAAAATATGTATATATTTCACTCCTTTCTTATTGACCTAAGCCAGACATGGGCAAACTAAGGCCCACGGGCAGTATACGGCCCGTTAGACAATTTAATCCGGCCCACCGAGCTTGTCCAGTAAATAAAATAATATTGCTTCATAAATCATTCATTACGTTTTGTCCATACAATACCACGTTTCACCAATAGATGGCGTGCTGACATTAAGGCTGCGTCTTACTTTTTATTTTTCTCTTTATTTCTCTCATTACCATTTGAGTCCCTCAGTAAAAAATGAGTGTATAGAAAATAAAGTGGACAGTCAATTGACTGCTGTGGCACCTTTTTCAATTTTATAGCCATAGGGAGCCCGCAAGTCAAAAGGTTTGCCCATCCCTGGCCAAGGCATTACCTACTCTGCCTCACTTGAATACATGTCACTGAGTGTCACTCTCCACCGCATGATAGCGTCGTAGCATAAAAGTGCTGTAGGAGTCGGTTAAATGGCTCTTACTGCATGCTTCTCTTCCTATTTCTCTGCTTAAAGATCTCAAGGAAAAAGTGGACAATAATAAAATATGTTATTGTACAAATCAGAGCCCAATAAGAACAGTTACGACAATAGATTGGAGCCTCACCTGGTGAAAAAAGTATTTCGACTCAAAACAATGCATTGAATCAACATAATGATTCTTGTTCAAATATGTTATTGTTAGGATAAATAAATTGGAATCTATGACAAAACATTTGTCTATAGAACCTTTCATTTATTGGAGGATTTTCCATGAGTAAAAGAGAGGCTCCTGAGCGATTTGTATAATCCAAGGAGGAATATTAGTGTTTTTAATAGATCTTTACAATTTATATTGTTTTTATACTTCGAAAAAAATATATCCATAGACTATTTATTTACAACTCTCTCGATAAGCTATGAATGTTTTGAGCCTGACTTTTTGGAGTCAGTTGCTACACAGACAATTCTTACGACGTAACTCTACTTATAAGGCTATAGTAAAAATGAAAGAAGGCGGACAAAAATAGATGTTAACCCTGCATGAGTAGATTAGATAAAAGGGAAAAATGACGCTGATGAGAAGTATGACATCACTAATCAGCTTGAAATTTTATTATTTTCTCTTTCTAAATAAATAAACCCCAAATAACAAATGTATTGCTCCTCATAAAATATGATATTAATACTTATAACTACAACGTGTCTAGTTCTGTTGGGAAGATTGTATCATTAATGAAGAGTTACATTCATTTTTCTTGCTTCATTTTTTGCTTATCTTTTAACAAGTTACTAAAATTTCTGCCTAATATGATTTGCTCTTTCGTGTCCAGTTGATATTGTTTACAATATGATTGAAGTATTGATTCATTTTACAAAATATGACGTATGTACATATATCAAGCATGAATCCCTAATCCCTATGAAAATTAGTCCGCTGGCATCCAAATCCTGATGAGTTTATGTTTGATTTGCTTGAAATATCCAATACTCTTCTTCAATACACTTTATATAATTTTTATGTCAAAAGTGAAAGGACGCTCAGTTTAAAAAACTATTTTGAGCAGTTGATCAGTTAATTAACTAGTAATTACTTTTTGTACTGAAATGTAAGTATTCCATTGGGCGAAAAAATTAACCAACTGATCCAGTCTTTCTTTTTTTCTTTGTCTGTCTTTATGATTATACTGACTGATGTACTTCTGGTGGATTTGGTTCGCATCAAATAAAGCTCTTAATTGTTTTTTTAATAATGTGCAAATAATAATTTGATTTCAAAATGCATTCTCAAATACATCTCAACCCCAATAGAATAACATTTCCATAACTTCAGAATGTGTAATTACGTTCTTATAGTATAATCATCATAATGTAACGAAGAAGAACCGTTTAATATCTAATAAAATCTATGTTTTTCTTTTTATACCCACATTATACTACATTTTTGCATCAAAACTCATTTTGAAGATGTTACATAACTAAACAGAAGTTTTGACCGGAATTAGCCCTTTACATTTTTCCCGGAGGAAAAAAAAATTGTGCCTCATCGAGCCTCAACTCATCCAATAATTGCCCAAGATACACATTATAATGCAATTTCATGTACGGAAATTAATTTTTTGATTTTTGAGTAATCCATATTAAATCAGCTAACACAGATATATTTTTTTCAATCACATTTACAGGCTCTATAATTTAATGATTAATTTTTGCGCATATAATTCGATAGAATTGCATCCTTGTGTATATAAATACTAGCATAGTAGTGTGTAAATTAGTTCATCCAACCTAGGATCTTATCAATGAAGTGAACCAAATATGACCTCCTCTCTCGGGAGTATTCGAACCTGCACCATTAACATCGAGAGTTGAACACGCCTAATGCACATGGCTATCACACTCCCTTAATTATTGAAATTTTCATTAGCATCAAATTTTTAAATCTATATTATAACGTAGATAGGGTGTAAAAGCAACTTTTTCAAATCCTACAGTCATCCAACTGCTTGCTATTGATTTTCAAGAAACTCCTTTATCTCCTGAGGGTTAAATGTAGTGTTATGGCGGTCCCAATTTATTCCTTCCGGTCCAATCCAATCTTATCGGTCTTAAGGACCTTCGGTATTTGGGATCTGTCCTTGGGATTGGTCCTTGAGATTGTCTATAATTTGTCCTTTATTTTTTCATAAAATGTTTAGAGTATTTATTTTATACGTTTTAACTCCAAGATTATATATATATATAACTTGGTTTTTACTCAATAGCATCAAAAGGGTTTTAAATTATTCATATCAAATAATTTGGAAAAAAAATCTCACATATAGGCTTTTCATATACGATCATCGGTCATTACTCATGAAATGTTTCTATAAAAATAATTCCTTCACAACCCTTTCGTTTTAACCACTATCGGCTCATTTTTAGACATTGTCAACAAGCATCTATTGTTTTGATAATAATCATATTTAATCTATATAATAATTCACCAATCTCTGTCCGTCCGTCTGTATGTCTGCACGCTATCTCCTCCCACATTTATGATCAAATTTGAACTTTGAAGGTACCTATGGAATCCTTGGGTCAAGGCGGACCTAATAAAACTACTACAAAGTGATGGAACCAGACAAATTACCTTTTCTGATTTTACTGCCTACTTTTCAAGGTAAAGAGAGGAAAAAAGAAAAAAGAAAAAGCATCTCATGTGACTTAAAACATATTCTTTGTACCAAGTCAAATTTTATGAGGAATGTTTGTACAGTACAAAAATTATTGTAACTCATTTGACATATAGAAACCTATTTCATCTCCACAAATCCATGATACAAATTTTAAGAAACTTATATGAACTTATGGGCGCCGTAGGCTCCCAAATATCCGAGTACTTATCAATAACATAAAAAAAATTATATAGCTCATGGAAGATGTTACTTTTCTCATTTAAAGGACTTTTCCTTTTCATAGCATAAAGAGATGTTGACAACATAACGTAGGTTATGACGTCATAAAAACTTTTTTTTCTTTTTTTTTAAGGACTGGACCGGAGTCCTCGGTCCTAGATCCGGACGAACACAGTAGTCCATGATAAGGATTAATACCTTAAAGAACCATTTTTCCTCACCAGTATATGTACATAATGTGTAGTACTC
Source organism: Caligus rogercresseyi (assembly GCA_013387185.1). Taxonomy (NCBI): domain Eukaryota; kingdom Metazoa; phylum Arthropoda; class Copepoda; order Siphonostomatoida; family Caligidae; genus Caligus; species Caligus rogercresseyi. The sequence continues at coordinate 6,321,952 of CP045905.1, read as the reverse complement.
ATAGGGCTGCAAAGGGCTACCAGGGTTATATTATTGTACAGTATGTAGGCCCTCCTTTATTCTGTTTACATAATGTGTACAAGATGAATGGAGAAAGGGGGGGGGGGTTATCTTGCTTGCAAAGATAAGGATCATTGAAAAAGAAACAAATTAACTATTATATTGTATATTTTTTTCTCTATGGATTTCCATTGTACAATACTTCCTCTTTCATCCAATGGATCTTGCATTATTCAATGAGCCTTCCCTTCAGTGGCCTTCACGGATACACAATATGATCAAAATTTGATGGTGGTATTATAAAAGTATGTTTTGGGGAATCTTTTCCCAAGCTATGGTACGCAACGTGACTGTACGTGGGGGGTACGCGGTATTATATTGAAATAAAATGAAATGGTAAAGTATAGTTTCAACTTAATACAAGAAAAAGCAACCTGCCTATCAGTCCCAGCGCTTACGCAAGCATGTTTTCCAGAGCCATAGATAAACAGAATTGCGACACTCTGAATAGACACCTGTATTAAAAAATTTTCGAATGCTACTTCCGGGTATTTGCGTTGTTTCAAGCACTACTGTTTCTATGGTGGAACCTCATTCCTTACATGGCAGTGCATCCAGCAGTTACAGGGTAATTTGCTAAAATATCGACCTCTTTTTATGTAAACCGTCTTTATCTTATCAGACGCCCTTTGTTATGCTCGTTTTGATCTTATTTGATAGATGAACATTCTAACTATAATTGTGTAATCTTGGATGTTACTAGCAATTTTCAAGCACTGCCTCATAGCTAGCAAGCTAGTTACCAGCGAACTTTTAAGGTAGCTAACAAAGAGTTCAGTGGATAAAAAAGTGTCATACAGACCATAACCGTCATGGCTGTGGCAGTAGAGACCTGGAAGGCTTCCACTCCAACGATGGGGGATGTAGTGCCAGAAACCCCATTGGCGATCTCGTCTTCCCAACCCCAAAGAGACCGACGAGGTCTACGACTTCGGTGGCGTGTCCATTAAGGGCGGCACAGACACATTTGCGTCCCACGCAGTGTCTGTGTGGAACAATTTTGAGTCCCTGAGGTCGGCCAGGACACTAGCTGCGGCAAGGGACGTAGCAAGGACCATTGGCCGCAGTACCCCAATTAGGCGGATTTATTTATTTATTTTAGTATTTTTAATTGTATACGTGTTTTTAATGTTTATATATATATGTGTATGTTTTATACACAGGAATGATGTGTTTTTATATTTTATTTTTTTATATCTAAAACAGACCAGCAAAAAGCTGATAATTTAAATCAATAAAGGATTACACACCATCAATAAACAACACTGTCTCTCGGCATATCAGTTTTAAAACATAGTCAGTGAATTTTTATTCAATACAGCTGACGAGTCAACGGACGTGACCGGCCTGGCACAGCTCCTCGCATACGTCCGTTATATCCATGAGGGCTCAGTCAATGCGGATTTGCTGTTCTGCAAACCACTCGAAACGAAGAACAACAAGGAAATTACATTTTCCATTTGCTAGATACTTTCAAGACATCGAGTGAACTTTTTTGCGACTAAATGTGTAGGCATCTGCACAGTGGTGTGGTTATGTGCGTCCAAGTGTTTGCCCCCGATGGCACTTCGGTACACTCGCAGCATCCACAGAGCGGTCTTGGCTGCTACGGGCATGCTTGCAGTCTTGAAGAACGTCTTGGACACAACTGTAAAAAATGTGAACTTTGTTAAAGAATCGCATATTTACTGCACTCTGCAATGAAATAGGCAGCACCATACATCTCTTTTACTACTCACGGAGATGGACTGGCTGTAAAGGGGGAAGTATTGACACACGTCATTGAATTAAAAGATGAACTAAAAATATTTTAGTTGATCATACATATCACCTGTCTGGCAATTTGCATGATGAAGGGTGTCTTTTACGACTAGTCTATCTTGGGGACATTTTTTCTTGGCTAAATGAACTTCATCTTGGATTACAATGTTTCTCCGCAAACTTCTTCATGTGCAAGAAAGAATCGAGGCAATGATTCGGGGTATGCGGATGAAGACGAAATGCTCCAAGAGGACGTGATGTCAAAAAGCTTTGGAAGCACTGTTTTAGGGTTATAAAAACATGGTTGAAATAAATTAAAATTTGGGGGATGGTATCACAAGGCAATACGATTTTTTATCACACAGTAGCTTATGATAATTCCATCATACATCTACATATATAATGGGTGTCAGAGTGTGCACAAAAAATGTTTGTATTCAATATCAAAAATTGTTAGAGAGCATAATCTGGAGATCAATGCGTAAAGGATAACGCATCATGCATTAGACGTTGCTCAAAGGTTGGGATTCCTCTACGATTATTCAGAATAGGGGGAAGAAAAGAGAGAAGGACGGAACACCCTAGCACATATAAAGGCTCGAGTAAGGAAGGAAATACTGTAAGGTTCCCAAGCTGGTCATTTCAAATATTTTACCAAAAAGAGGTAATCCACAACACAAAGGGCTGTCCTAAATCTGAGTCATCTGTCCAGAACTGTCCAAGACATTCATTGATGCTTTGCAAGCTTCATCGGAAAATCCCGATTTTGTAAGTACAAAGAAAGGCCCTCCTAAAACTCTGTTGAGAAAAGCATTTTATTATAGATGGCTAGAAATATCCTCCTTTTGGGTCTGATCTGTCAACAGCCTTTATTTTGTCATTGTCTGTAAAGTGAATATAAACTGCATAACAATTGAAGAACTTTAAATAAGCTACTTTCGGAATGTCTGTAGGAAGGGATAACAATATGCATTAAAATAATTAAGCTAACGGTCGTCATTTTCAGAAGTAATTCAGCTCTTTGTTAGGTTACTTATTGATTGTTTAGAAGCAAAATCAATGTTTGGACATACTTTATATATACATATATATAAATTATATATATCTGTGTATATATATATTATATAATATATGTGTATATATCTATATATATATATATAGCCTGTCCCGTTTTCAGGTCAATCGCTCCGATTTTTTGCTCCAAGCACTTTTCTGCTGCGTAGTGATGAAAAAATGAGATTGAGAAAGTTTCAGCCTTCAAAGGCCATTTTTGTGACTGTACAAGCCACTTAAAGTTTCAAAAAGGCCGTTTTTGGGGTCAAAAATGGCGATTTTCAAGTGGCTTGTACTGTCTGAGTTTTAGTGATATCGAGTAAAAAAAAAGTTCTAGGGATTGCTTGAAGTCTTATCTTTCAAAAAAAATTTGGAGCACTCAAGCAAATAAATATTTCTATAGTTTTTGGCTTGTTAAAGAGGCCTATTTGGACCCAAAATAGGCCTTTTCGGTTTTTTGCTAACATTTGTGTTATAAATTATTTTAGCATTTTTTTTTGCTTTTACAAATTAATTATCTCATAATAATGCATGTCTTGTCCAATTTTCATAATGGTCACACTGATAATGACGTTTTAATAGAGAATTATGTGTTCAGTCTTATGAAATCTTATACCATTGCCGAAAGAAATCGGTTTGTATTTTTGTCAATATTAAGAATATCCTCATGTTATAAGTTTTTCCAATAGTATTTTTTTTTAAACTTTAAAATAATATTTTTAGTTATTGTCCAGATTTGTAAAATAATCTTGCATGTAACACGTAAAAATGATAATACTCTTTCCACACCGCCCAGGAGGCAAGTATTTAAGTGCACTACCCTTTTGTGTGGAGGGTTCCCCAAGAGGTCTATTCATACCACATGACTTATTTGAAAGTTATTTATTTATATTTTTTAGGTTTTCTTCCGATTTTTCTTTCTTTATTTATTGACAAAAGAGTGTCTTGGCGCAGAGTTTCATCATGACTTGAACTAATGAAATCTTGAATCATTTTAATATTTCCTTCAGCATGGAAAATGTTGTGTTTTTTCTAAGCAAATCTTTATGTATTGCCGTAACAGAATGCCTTTGTTAATTCTATTAATAAAATTTCAGGGTATGTATTCAGTTTTCCTTCTATGCTTTTTTTTTTTTGTTTAAAAATCAAAGAACAGATACTTAAAAACGCAATTAATGCAAACAAAGGATGGAGTAGAGACACATTAAAAAATATAAATGCGTTTGCCTCAGTTAAACGTTTACAACCAAATACAACAGTCGATTTCTTTTTATTGTGATTTTGTGCATCATATTTTGTCGATATGTCAAAAACACGGATTAAAAAACTTATTTTTCTTGTTGGCTCTCCCAAATCAGACATTGATCGAACAAAACTTCCTCGGAATCAGGATATTCTCCAATATTTTTACTTTATAAAGGAGAAACCCCTAAGTTAAGTGAAAAAAATATTATTTTATGCTCTTTAAATCATGATCTGGAATTGTCGTGTGAAAGTGATTGCATTTGTATTTAAAAAAGATAGTCGAAATTTATAAAATAGCTGGATATCCAATTATTAGGCATGATCATATTAGAGATAGGGTGAAGAGTTTAATTCAGTCACACAAAAAAATAAATTTATTGAAACATCGAAACACAGAAGGAGAAAAGAAAAATCGAATTTATTTTTCAGAAGATATTCTTCCAAAACTTTTAGAAGTAGTAAAACAAAATACGGAGACTTTGATTGAACATGACCGAAAAAGAACACAAGAAAACAAAGCGGACGATATTTTATTTCTTGCCGATCAACGAGGCCCTAGGCTCTTAAGCATAGGAGAAATGGACAAACGATACATGAATTCTGTGACTAGATCGGAACAAAACCATCAAAGGATTAATAGGAATACGCCAACAAAATTGTCATTGCCGATTGATTTAATTTCTTCAAGTGATACTGAAGAAAATAGTTCTGATTCATCAGAAATGTCTACAATAGAACAACAGTCACTTCAAAAACAAGAATGCAAATCGGGAGCTCAAATTGTGAAAGACACAGTTTTAATTTCAAAAAGCAAACATGTCAGTGTTCGAGCTCAGTCACAAATTTTAATGCAAGCTTCCTCATCTTCATCAATGACTAAATCCAATGTGCACAGAATAGGAACTCGCGTTTTAAAAGAAACAGCCAATGAACAAAGAGAAAAAATAAAAAAATATTGAAGATCACCTAATGGTTCTACATTACGACAGTAAGAAAATAAAAGAAATAACTCATGGAAAAGGATTATCAAGAGAGCGTATTGCAATTAGTATAAAAACAACTGAAGACGAACATCTCTTAGGGATTCCCTCATGTGAAAATTCAACTGGAGAATCCCAAGCCAACGAAATTATAAAACTTGTAAAAAAAATTGCTATTAAAGAAAAAATTGCCGGGCTTGTATTTGACACAACAGCCTCAAATACCGGGAGCGAAAGTGGAGTAAATGTTAGGTTAAACATATTCCTTGAGCGACCCTTGCTACATCTTGCTTGTAGGCATCATATATATGAGTGTCATATAAAAAATTCATCAAAGTTATACAGGATCACGACTGGCCCCGAAAATGACCTATTTAAAAAATTTAAATCAGAATTTCCAAACATTAAAATAAACTCATCTAAATTTAAAAAATTTAAATATGGACTCAATCTTCAAAATGATCAAGCGGCGGATAAAACATTAGAAGATTTGAACAAAATACTGACTGAAAATAAAATGCCAAGGGGAGACTATCGGGAATTGGCAACCTTGGTACATTTTTATTTGTCTCCAAATTTAAAACAACTTGACATAAAGCTCCCTGGACCAATACACCATGCTCGATTTATGTCGCAGGCAATTTATTACATGAAGTTGGAATTACTTGGCCATTTAACATCCTTAATTAATACGTCAGCACTACAGAAAGAAGTAAAAGAAATGTCCGAGTTTATATCTTTATATTATGCTCGATGGTTTTTGACGGCACACCAAACTACGTCCTCGCCAAGAAGAGATTTAGAAGCTGTTTGGGAAATGAAGCTATATTCTCGCATCAATCCATCTCTTTCCCAAAATGTCTGAAGAGTATGTTTAACCATACTTGGTATTTGCATGGGAGTATAATTCCTTTAAGTCTTGCAGACGAAAGCTTACCGGACCAAGAAAGGATGGACATTGCACACAAAATACTAGAGGAAATAAATAAAGATACTTCGCACCCAGATATGAAATACGAAAAAATAAAAATAGAAGCAATTATTAATGTTGATGTAGATCAGCGGCCAAGCTTATCCAAATTTGTTAACAAAAACTCTCCTCTTATATTTAACTTGCTTGGGATGGACAAGGAAAATATGGAATGGATGAAACTGCCTCCACAGTATTGGCATCTTATGTCTCATTATATGGAGTTTAAAAAATTTATTACTAACTTACCAGTAGTCAATGACACAGCCGAAAGAAATATTAAAATGATTCAAGATTTCATTAGTTCAAGTCATGATGAAACTCTGCGCCAAGACACTCTTTTGTCAATAAATAAAGAAAGAAAAATCGGAAGAAAACCTAAAAATATAAATAAATAACTTTCAAATAAGTCATGTGGTATGAATAGACCTCTTGGGGAACCCTCCACACAAAAGGGTAGTGCACTTAAATACTTGCCTCCTGGGCGGTGTGGAAAGAGTATTATCATTTTTACGTGTTACATGCAAGATTATTTTACAAATCTGGACAATAACTAAAAATATTATTTTAAAGGTTTAAAAAAAATAATATTGGAAAAACTTATAACATGAGGATATTCTTAATATTGACAAAAATACAAACCGATTTCTTTCGGCAATGGTATAAGATTTCATAAGACTGAACACATAATTCTCTATTAAAACGTCATTATCAGTGTGACCATTATGAAAATTGGACAAGACATGCATTATTATGAGATAATTAATTTGTAAAAGCAAGAAAAAATGCTAAAATAATTTATAACACAAATGTTAGCAAAAAACCGAAAAGGCCTATTTTGGTCCAAATAGGCCTCTTTAACAAGCCAAAAACTATAGAAATATTTATTTGCTTGAGTGCTCCAAATTTTTTTTGAAAGATAAGACTTCAAGCAATCCCTAGAACTTTTTTTTTACTCGATATCACTAAAACTCAGACAGTACAAGCCACTTGAAAATCGCCATTTTTGACCCCAAAAACGGCCTTTTTGAAACTTTAAGTGGCTTGTACAGTCACAAAAATGGCCTTTGAAGGCTGAAACTTTCTCAATCTCATTTTTTCATCACTACGCAGCAGAAAAGTGCTTGGAGCAAAAAATCGGAGCGATTGACCTGAAAACGGGACAGGCTAATATATATATTAGGGACAATTATAGAAACTAATATAAAAGATATC
>CP045905.1:6253014-6314568 GCA_013387185.1 Caligus rogercresseyi | reverse complement strand
GTCCGGAAATGTCTGAACTTCATCTTAAAAATGAAACTGACCTTTAAATCGAATTTTAAATATTAAAATTCTATTAATTCCATAAACATCTTCTAAAATACCAAGGTGAATTCTAGAGACTCCAAACAATTGCCTTTATGTTCTTATGCTGCGTGTGAGAAGAAATCCTTTTTGACGTAGCCAATCTCATGCCAGTAGTAATCACAAGGAAACTCGAGGCTGAAACTTTTTTATTGTTGATGGTGACCATTAGTCAAAGAGAGAATTTGATCTTCGTTACAAATGGATTCAACCACCGAAGTAACTTCTAAAATATTAAAAGTTTAAAGCAGTTTAAAATAACTAAGAATTTAAATACAGTTTAACCGAAGGATTAATGAATTCCCTAATAAGTGCAGATTGAGTTCCGAATTCCGTCCATCTGGTTGAGAGTCCTCCGTTTGGGGTCTAATGTTTTCTTAAGTGTCCAATCTAGAACCAAATGAAATATCAATAAGGGTTAACAGTGCAAAGCATAAATATAATCACAAGAAGAGGCATAAGAATGGTCTATCTGTATCACAATATATAAATATGTGACGACTCACAAGATTGGTTGGGAACATTGTATCATCACCAAGAACTATTCATGGATATAGATTAACCAAATATTAAAGGATATCTGGACTTGATTGAATAATCCTATTTCTCGATTTTGCCATTTTGAAAAGACAAACTTACATGGACCTTGTTTTAGGACACTTCCTGTTTCGAATCTTCTCAAAAGTTAAATTACTTTTAAAATGTGCTCCGAGTACAATACATGAGAGTCTTTTCCAGATAATTTTTCATCCTCAAGCTGTGTTCCAAAGTTTTTCGTAGCTGGAAGTCTTTGCGAATCGAAAAAAAGATATATCTTTATTTTAGAAGTGTCGATTTTGGCATTCAATTGCTGAACAAGAAGGCATTTTTGCATACAATAATGACTTATCAATAAAAATATTGAAGTCTTTTTACTAATACTGAGTTCAGACTTACATAAAAAATATACAGCTATTTTTAAACCTTACAGAACATGGCTTAATAAATAATAAATTCTGGAAAACATATCCTTTTAAATTCAAATTTCCTGGAGTCGCGGGGCTTGCCAGAGTGATGACCATAGCTTTTGTAAAAGCCAAAGACAGATATCTTAGAGGAATATATAATTTGTTCTATTGTATCGAAAAGGTTTTGGAAGCATTATAAAGATGACTGAGGTAATCTTGATGGACTCAATTTTTTTGAGCACAATAGATATGAAAGGCGACAATTATAAGCCATAATTAGTGTTCATCAATGTAGAAGATGCTAAATCTATATTGAGTGAGGAGAATCTTGAAAGGAAATTAAGGGTATTCCACAAATTTGAAAAATTCTTAAGGCTAAAATCAGAGCATATCGGAAAACCCTCATGCTAGTTTTTTTTAACGCCAGCAGCTTTGGGATCGAAAGCGAAGGATATATGAAAGATGTCGTCAAAATCACAGTCACTCCCAATTAAGGATCAATTTTGATTCCCAGAGATACGTTATATGCCAGAAGATATGGCTGACGACCTCCTACTTTCAACCTCACTAATGAATAGGATGGGCTTGATTAGCGTTCCAGGAAAGATTGAAATGAATCTAAAAAAACTTCAAAGACCACTGGATTCTTTAAAATAAAAACGTAAATTACTTCAACAAAAAAGCATGGACTTTACAAATTATCAGAGCTGTGACAACCGAATGTAAATCGGTATTATAACTGTAAGCGTTGTTACCTGGTGTGAAGAAGTTGAACTTTGCAAAATAAGACAACAACCCCGGAGCTGAAAGCGCATTTGATATCGGACAACGTATAACCAAAGACAGTTAAAGAAATAATAATTTGTTTGCCTTTGCCTTCCATTCCTTCAAAATCCGAGTGCATATATAATTTATATAAAAATAACAGCTATTAAATTTCAAATAATATCTAAAAAATTATAAAAATATGTACTTAATTGTTTGATACCAAATGAACAAGTCACAGAACAGATACATATATAAATTTATATTTTTTTCTTATCTACTATACCGATCAACATTCGGTATTCGGTAGATATATAATAAAATCTATCGAATACCAAATCGGCGGTACCAAATCTCAGCTCTGCAAATTATACGTTCCGATAATAATGACTACTTAGCTAATAGGTACAAATCGACGGTTTTTAGAGTAAAAAACAATCTTTAAAGCATAAGAGCGTCTTTTGGAAAGCTATAAATAACATACACTAAAGGAGTATACTTATTTTTTTGAACTACCTTAATATCATTATTGGCAAAAAAATAATTAATAAAAAGTAAATCCATCATTTCTCACCCTCACTCAATCAACGAAAATAAAAAATAAGATCTAGTTTTATTAAATTCCTATTATTCAATTTATGTCTGAGCATGACAAGAGGGAGGACTTTAAACTATTATTACAAACTTTAAAAATTTGTATTTGGATTGAATATGATTATAAACGAATCTCATAAATGAGTTTTTGAGGATTCTATATTCATTTTACCACTGAGAGTTTCCTTAGAATAAAGCACCTTATAAAGCGAGTAGTTCTTTAGAAAAATTGGATACAATATTTATATAAAATATTGAAATCATTATGGCAGATTGTTACGAAAATGTGGCTGAAATTTTATAATAATATTAATTTGGTTTCACTCTAACTTGTTTACATCAAGCCTCTTTTGCAGCCTTGGAGAACAAAGTGTTTTATACACATTTTACTCTGATAAGTTTTATCGAGCACAAAACTGTGTTTTTTTCTCGTCTGAAGCCTATGTAGATACTTTTTATAGAATAGACTACAATTTTTCCGTGAATGAATTTAAATAAATAACGCACTTGTCTATTTTATTACGAATATTAATTGATTCTTCAAAATATTATTTTTTAAGTAAAACATATGATGTCTCACTTAGCTTCCTGTTGTCTGTCCTTCGAAATATTTATAACCATGAATGAGACAATAAGAAAGAAGACCCCATAAGTAAGACTCTTCGGTACTCTAGACCAAGGTATATTGAAAAATAAGGCGCACCCATATTGGCAAGACAGCTGACTTTTCGCCTGTCGGTGATTTTTAATGACATCACGCCGGCAAGCGGGAAATAATTACATTTTATTCCTTCTTGCGTGATCAAAAATATATAGCTTGAATTTTTTTTTGTTGATACGTCACAAATAATAGTCCGAATACTAACGTTTAGCTGTTAATGGAAACATCTAATAAATTTACCTGGTACTCTATATACAATTCTCTTGATCAGTGTTTTTATCGTTTTTGATGTCAAGGCACGTTACTTTATTTAAAAAAGTATCTCGACACACCACCAGTAGAAAATATTGATAGAGTTTATATATATATATATATATATATATATATTAGGTGCTGTTCTTATTTTCAAAGTTTGAAATGTTAGCAACATTGTGGATTTTCTGTTTCTTGGTGATAAAAGAAGACGACATACAAAGTTTGAACAAAATCGGTCAACATTACGAGGTCGCGCAACGAGGTCAAAGTTTTAAAAATTTAGTAAAAATATAGTTTTCGCAAATTTCTTCAAAATGGTGGACGTTACAGACTTCAATAATATTATTAATTTAAAGGAAATCTAATTTACTACCAGACGTATGTTTGATGTTTTTTAATAAAACAAAGTTTTCAGTAAAAACAAAGAAAAAATGGAGTGTGTATTGTTAGCTATTTCATAGCTTTTTTGTATCAATTAACTTCACTCGCCTGTAGAAGATGACTTGTTCGCTTCAGAGTAAAATAGTACTTTTAAGTTTAGTAAAACTTTAGATGATAAATCCAAAAATGACCTTGTTGCATTCTATCAATTCAGAATTCAGTACAATCTGAGTTTACATCATATGATTCAGAGCCTGTATTGACCTATGAGAAATCGATTATGAAAAAAATTAAAAATAATGTGTTTCTTAGATTTGCGTCAACGTATCCTCTCAAAATTTTACTTTGTCTCTGACGCATTATAATCCATTATATGCGTCATTTTGTACGGGAGATAGGCTTTTTTAATTTACATATAACTCTCTACTTATTAAATTGACATGATTTAGTATACCAAAATATTAAAGCTGGTTAACCAAGCTTTCATTTGATATGTTTGGTGTTCTAAAAATCGCTATACTTAAGAGATATAAGCAAATACGTACTCTCCCCGAAAATTGATCTTTTGATATGAGAATATACGATTACCATCTGGTAACTGCTGTTAGTGTTCCTGGATAGGAAGAAAAAAGAAGGGAGAGGAAGTGAGGCAAAATACTCCCTCCCTTCTCTTTCTCTTTCTATCCAGGTAACACTAACAGCATTACCAGATGGTAATCGTATATTCTCATATCAAAAGATCAATTTTTGGGGAAGAGTACGTATTTGCTTATAGTAATTTGTTGATGCCACAACTACTGCTACAACATGAATACTCTGCCAGTCACTTGAATGTACTGGCACAAAACTTGATAATTTCTCCTAGCATGCCATGAAAATATTGAAAACCAACCTTCTAGACATCTATGTTGAATGTTTTTGAAGCATATTCTTTCTAAAATTATAAAGTTAAACTGAGTAAAAAGTAAACAAATAATTCGATTTACTACAACTTTGTTTGAGATAGAGAAAGTTTGTTCTCAACACAAAAATATTTTTTTTCATTAGGATACACTTTTTATTTTTTTCTACATCTGATAGTCATAATATTTATCAACAATATGTGCAAACCAAAATAAACTTCTTTTTTCCTTGAGTATGAGGAGCTCCTTAATTTAATTAATGCGTGGAATAAGATAGTCCATTAAAAGAATTCGACAATGAAGACATGGATGTAGGCCCATGAGTATGTAGAGACAATTCGTATCCCTTCTCTCTGAATTTGTGATTCCTCTTCAACAGCAGCCGATAGTGAAGTGATACTTTTTTTTGTACACAGGTACAACTTTATTTTTTACCATTCTTTCTCATTAAAAAAACTTATAACAAACTTATAAAACACTCAACATCCATGTATTTATAATACTTTATAAATCATTGGGGAGGGGTACCCTGTTACATCTGAATTTATACATATAAAACTGCATTTTAGTTGTTAAAAAATTATTTTTTCTTGATGTGGGCCAATATAAAAGAAGACAAATTCTCTAAGAGGTAATATTGGATTAAAATTCTCATAAAACAAATTTATCAAACGTCCCAGTATTCTGACCATCTGTCCGCATTCCATTAAAAAGTGCCTCAATGTTTCCCTTGCATGCCCACAAAAGAAGCAAAACCTTTCTTCTGTGTAGACAAAGTGTTGGTCACTATTTTGTACTTTAACCAAGAGAAACCATTGATCAATAAATTTGATTGAAGACCTTTTATTATTTGTTGTGTAGACGCTTCTACTCTGTATTCCTCACGTCTTCTCTCAATCTGGTCAATAAAGAATTTACTTGCTCCCCTTTCGAGTAAGCTATTCCGAATCTTACTGTTTTCCATCATTGAAATAAATTATAAAAAATGTTCCTTGGCCCATTTTCTCTTCTTCCGAAACTAATTTAAGTAGGATACTCCTCCTCTCCAGACATTCATTTTTGTAAAAACATTTTTTTCGTTATAAATATCCCCAATGTTGCAAAGTTCCGATGCAAATAAGTTTCTTTTTAATAGAAGTGTTCTTTAGGAAAGTCAATCTTGTATTGTTTTCAATTGGCTCCTGCCACTCCATTTTCTCTAAAAGTTTATCACTTATTTCTTTAAATATACATCCGTTCAATTTCCAAAAAATTCCGATTTCCTGAGATGCCTCTATAACTTTATACGGCCCTGTACCCATTCTTCGTCTAGAGTAAGGTTTTTACCTTCAAATAATCCCTTTTGAAGCATTTCTTTCCATAAAGTTCCCTGTACTGTAATTCTCCTGACCATTTGTATATTACTGCCTTCCAGAAACATTTTATCCCCAGCAATCCTAATCCCCCCAAAAAAATTGGTGTGTGAATCCGTTTCCATGAAATCGCTCTGGGGCGTTCATTTGGGAATAAAAAACCCACACAATTTCCTCGATCTTCTTACATAAATCCTCTGAATATGGGGTTAATTTGAAAGCGTGCGTTATTTTGGGTAATATAATATATTCCATATAAAAACTCTAGAAAAATATCCTTTTTAAAAATTTGCATACTTGCCGTGTTTTGTTGGATATATTCCTCCATTAATTTACTATTTTCTAAAATATCTTTGTTATCTAAAGTTATGTATGTTCCAAGAATCTTTAAAATATTTTTTTCCTGTATTCCATTTAAGTTGAACTTTACTTTAAAATTTGCCATTAAATGAGTCTTTTTAAAATTTATTTCAAGACCCGAGTCGTGTTAAAAATATTCCAATAATTCCAAAGTTTCTTTAAAAGAATCTTGAATTTCCGACTGACTACCAGAGTAGAGTGTTGTTATATCGTCTGCAAAGGCTTCTACTTTAGATTCAAACTCTCCTACCTTAATACCTTTTATTTTGGAATTTGCGCATATGTTCTCCATAAGGGCATTGAGGCACATTATAAATAATGTTGGTGAGATAGGGTTGCCTTGTCGACACCTTTATCACTTAGAAATGTTTTCTTCACTGTCGAAGAAGGTAGCCGTACTACAAAGACTTACAGCTACCATCTTGTAAAACCTTCTCCAATCCCGCTACCATTTAAAAATTTAAAAATAAATTGATGTGACATACTATCAAAAGTTTTCTTAAAATCTACCCCCATTACTGCCATAAATACGTTTTTCGTATTTGCATACTCAATAGTGTCTTGAGGATAGTAATAAAACTATGTGATATCAACTTTGCACAATCATATACAGGATACAAGTTAATCCGGACTAACTTTGATTGGTTATGTCGTCTTTGTTTTTTGAGATATTGCAACGCACATATGTACCTTATTGCGCTTGCATCTTATCTATCTGCCAAAAAAAACCAGATTGAAAATCAGTCAACATTTAGCCATGGAAGAGGAGAAAAGGCATGCGATGTTCGCTTCCTTCCGCGCCGGGAGGAGTCCAAAGGAGGTGATAGAGTTCTTCAACTACCCCAAGTCGACCGTCTACGACCAGTGGAAGGCTTGGAACTCTTTCAAAAAGAATGATGTTCATCGCAAAAAGCGTTCTCAGTCCCTTGGGGCCACCAGGACCGACGAGTTTGTCACCGAGGTGAAGAGGAAGGTCAACGAGGACGGCAACAATCCTACGCCGAGATGGGCTGCTCCAAGCAGACCATCGCCAACACCATCAACAAGGACCTGGGCTACAGTTCGTACAAGAAGAGGAAGTCGAGGGAGACCCAGGCGTGGCTGTTGGAGAACCTCCCCTACCACTGGAGCCCGGACTTGTGCCCCCCCAGCTCCCCTGACTGCAACCCCCTCAACTATTTCTTCTGGAGCATGGTCGAGAACAAGACCAACAAGCACACTCACAACACTCTCGACTCCCTCAGGTACCCATCGTGGAGGAGTTCACCAATATGAAGAAGGACGTCGTCGCCAAGGCCTGCGGCCGCTTCAGGCACCGCCTCGAGATGGTCGTCGCCACTGATGGGGGCTATATTGAAAAATAAATATCTATATATGTGTGCCTTTCATTTAACAAAAATTGTTGAAAAATATCGATAATAAATAAGTTATCAACATTTCAAAATTTGTTTAATTAGTCCGGATTATACGTATACGCCCTGTATATTTTTAGGAGTATTCAATTTTAAAACCCAAGGCTTAGCAGGGCAATAATTATTATTAGCACGAGAGAGAGGAAAACGGAACCTAGTTTAAACATTTAAAACGGAGTCGACATTCAAATTATGAATAGTAAAAATCTTATGATTGATAGAAAATATCTCTAGAATCCTAGATCACTAAATCTCTGGAAAAATGGTTTATTTCTTTATTTGGTATAAATATCAATAGTCGGATCAGAATAGAATTTGGGCTCTGACTTCCCAACCAATCATTGAAGCGAAGATAAAAATGGAGAAAAATCTTCCAACTCGGGGTTAATTAAAAGTGATCCCATCTGTATCCAATTAAAAATTCTGAGGACGTTTTAATAAAACCTCTATTCTCTGTTATGATAAACACCCATGTCAACCACTACTTTGTTATAAATTTTGGTAAAATATTCCTAAGGAGGCACAGCCCTCCACCAATGCAGTTTTAGGACGTTTTGGAGAAGAAATATATGATTTATGAAAGAGAGAGTTAAGCCGACGTTCTTGATCCTCTAATGCTAATTCAGCCAGAGATGAGACAGAAGTAGCCCTATATAAAACAAGAGGAACAACTCTAAAATTTAGAGATCAATTCTTTTTGACAAAGAGAGACCTCGCCACTGCCACAATTGCCCATATATCTTAGCACTCATTTGGGTCCAGTTACAATTTGAAATGCCATTTCTTGTCCACACAATGCCCAAGATATTGATTGAACTAGCGACTTTAACGTTCTGAACAAAAACAGAACTCTCCGGAATCCAGGCACCCAAAGGAAGTATTTTACTTACTGCTATTAATTGAAAGACCGGATTTGATTTCAATTTTTTTGAAAAATGACAAGTGAACATCAATTCTTTTAATGAGTTGTGCTTCAGTGTTAGCCTCTATCATCAAAGTGACATCATCAGCATATAGGTCAATTAGATGTCTCTGTCCATTAAAAGAAACACCAAATCCAGCGTACTTCTAAGTTAAAGCCATAGTTAAAACGTTAATTGCCGAAACAAACAGAAGAGAAGCTACGGGACAACCCTGTCTACAGCTCTTCTGAAGTTCGATAGGAGCACTGTTGATGCCATCCAAAGATATAACATAAGAGCCATTCAACAACACAGCCCTAAATGGATTAAAAAATCGTTTTGGAAGGAGTCTTTTTATACATTTTAAAATATGATCATGCCGTATAGAGTCGAACACTTTGCTAAAATATATGGCAATCAGAGCCCCAAACTGTTCCTGTCGCTTAATTGATCCATAGCAGTAAGAATGTTCCTTGAAATATCAGTGATTTTTCTATTTTTAAGAAATCCTCTCTGTTCAGACTTGACCTTAAAATTAAATAGGCTCAATTTGTTTCGCTAAAATACCAATTGCAATTATGTATGCATTGTTCTAAATAGTTATTGACCTCCAATTATTCAAATCAGTTCCGTCACCCTTTTTAGGGATCAGAGCAATACGACCTTTTGAAAGTGTATTAGGCATTTTCCCTGTCATTTCAATGTATTGACTATTGATAAAAGATAAGGTGCAATTTCTTCAGGAACAAGAGTGAAAATCTGTCCACAAATGCCATCAGGACTAGATGCTTTTTTGTCCTTAATTTTTTTTGATATACTCTATAATGTTTTTATGTGTAAAAATTTGTTGTGAAGTATGGCATCTCTTCTTCAGAAAATTCAGTCTTACGCCACCTAAAATGTCCGAAAACTTTTTATGAAAATAGTTCAGTATTTCATTGGGTTCTTCAAAATTCTATTATTATCAACTATGCATTTGATGGTAAAAGCAGAACTGCTCTTGGAACAAGGCAGATTATTATATTTCAAAGTCACATTGGTTTCCCTTTCTCTCTTTCTCTCCATCTCAATCTCAGCAATGTCCATTACTCTATACTGATTTATAAGATCTGCAGATATTTTTTTGACGAAGACAGAGGAATCACCCAGTGCCTTTTCAATATCCTTCTGGAATTCGACAGCTATCTTTTTTCCAAATTGTTTAACAGTATGAGTAATACTCTTAATAGCAACCTGTATGCCCCTTTGTTAGTTATAAGAACGTGGTTTGGAGAAAGGTTAGATCTCAATTTATTTAAAAAATTATCCTCAGAAAGAATCCATTTAGGTATTTTGAATGAGGAATGCAACCGTTTATGGCGCAGACAATGTGAATAATTTTATGGTCTGAGGAGGCTCCGGAATGTACCGGGCCTCTTTAATATTATAAACTAAGACTGACGATATAAAGGCAAGATAGATTCTGACGACTTGTTTCCACAACACCACGAAACATTATCATCAGGATTAAAAAAATTGTTGTTCAGTGTTATCAGAATATCCTACATCCATGTCAGACCATTGCGCAATAGCTATGACCATAACCTTTCCCAGGCTCATTCAAAAAAAAATGGAAACTGAATTCATCTTTATTGGAAAACTGAATCAAATTGACAATTTTTTTGGGGAAACTCCGTTAAACTCAGAAACGGAAAAATAAAATCACTATCTCAGCGTTAAAGTTGGGTTTGGATTGTTAGAGAGGGAGTATATAAAATTAGGGGTCAAATTGAGCGAGGAAAGGAAATTAAGAATAAGGGAATTAGAGAGGAGTAAGGAGGGAAGAAAGAAGGAGGTGGAATACTCCAAGATGAGAGTTACAGGAAATTAGTCATACTTTTACAAAAGGCCATTTAATTCGATCTGGTTTCAACTTAGTACCCAAAGAACAAGTATTGTTAGACAGGTTTAAAAACATAGAACAATGTAGGGCGGAGTTGAAGAAAATACGAGCAATTTATGTAAAAAACGGAAACTTAGTGATTAATCTATAAAGATCAATGAGATGGTTAGAGAATTTTGTAAAAGCTTTACGCTTGTGGTGAATCTAATGAAAATTGGGTGATAAATGTTTTAAATGTATTTATAACTCAGCAGATTTTGTGAGACACATAAATGTGAAGTTGTTAAAAAGGGTTCACACTGGAAAGTAATTGCCAAAAACTTCATTATTTGTCTTCAGACATTAAAACAGAAGTTTTTTCAACATGCCTTAAAGGCTGTAATCATGTCTCCCTAGTTTGTTTCACCATTTTTTCTCCAGATCAGGAAAACGAGGGGTTATAACATTTGTCACTACGCCTATCCTAACCATTATTCGTTAAGGAATATTGTGGAGTTAGAATTTGGCTTCAAATCATCATTTCTACATCTGTTTGTACATTCTCCTTATAATGCTTATGGTCCGAATTCTAATCTATCTTTTTTCAAAATATATTAGAATATCAAGAACATCAGAAGCTCCCTCTTTTGTTGATTGGGGACCTAATGCTGATATCAATAAACCATCAATAAATATCCCACTCAGGAGCCCTTAGGGAACTCGTTTGCAAACTCAGGTTTCTCCAGGTGACAGAAAGGAAATTAAGTTGATGCTCATATATGCATTTTACTGCTTTTAGCTCACAAACATACTGTTTACAAGCTTCACATAATTGCTTGACTTGTTGTTTCCAAGAAAATTATCCACAAACAAGACAAAGGAACTCCAAGCATTATACACAATCCTGGCTCATAATAAAAACCAAACAGATGATCATTCATTAGTTTTCGGCTTTGGTGACATGGGCAACTGGAATGGATCCTATTTATTTCCATTATGGGACAGAACAACTTTGAAACTGTATTTATAACTGTCTAT
The DNA here is from genome assembly GCA_013387185.1 of Caligus rogercresseyi. Taxonomy (NCBI): domain Eukaryota; kingdom Metazoa; phylum Arthropoda; class Copepoda; order Siphonostomatoida; family Caligidae; genus Caligus; species Caligus rogercresseyi. Next base: position 6,303,057 of record CP045905.1, on the reverse strand, counting down.
GAAAAGTCTCCACCTCTTGAGAATTGTAGTTACTTATTCCAAACTTATCCAGGAGACCAGGAATGTCATTACAGTCATCTTTCTCAAAGAAAAACTCTGATCTCTTGTTCTGTAGAAGGATTTTGTTGTACCACTTTAAAGCAGATTATTCTCACTTAATCTAGAGGCCATAAGTTCTGCTTATTTTTTGAGTGAGTTTAAGTCTCACGCAGGTCATTTAATTCACCCTGGTTGCACTGCTTCGGCTAGGATATTGTACCTTCAAAGTGTATATCATCACATTGTGTGAACTATCACATTGCAACTGCTCAGTCGTACTCTCATCATCTGTAACATCTGGAAGTGACTAGAACACTGGAATTGGAACATCTTCACTGTGGAGCACTGGGGTCTGATAGCAGAATCCAAGTTTGAATACTTTTAACTCTTTATGCTTTTTTATTTATACCTATACGGTTTATAGTGCAACAATGACAATCATCTGAGTGTATTTTTTGGTTCTCTGCACACCATAGGTATACACAAACCTGAGTTCTTCTTCTTGCCTTTAGACCATTCTCTAAGTTGTGTAATGCAAGTACAAACACAACACTCTTTTATCATTCTTTAGGAGACACAATTTTAAATATTAGAAGCAATTTTGCAAAAAACTGTTTAAGAAAATATATGTTGATTTATCTTTAATTTATCATCTCAAAACCTATCTCAGCCCCCACTAACATGAGTAGGCCATTTCCAAAAACATCCATTCGAATTTTATAGCTCTATAAACAAAAGTTACAAAAATCGCACGAAATCGGTCAAAATATTTTTGACTTTTTGGGCCTCTCTGATATTTTTTATAACTTAGCTAGTCTCCACCCCCCCTAATATGACCATGCCTTTCCAAAAACACTCATACCACTTTTGTAGCTCAATAAACAAAAAGCTGTGATTTTGTCTAAAAGTTTAAAATCGAAAACAAAAAATAAAGTTTAAAAAAATTCTGACCTGATTGAGCAAAATGGTTTTTAATTTAGTTATCCGGGACTCATTAGGTATTCAAATCAGTTGATATATCCCAAGAAACTTTTTCACTGTTCCCCATTGTATAAATGATTTTTGTAAATTTGATTGAAATCCTGACTTCTAGGCAATGGGAATATTCCTGTAACTAAAAATCCTGACGTGATACTGCAAAACGGTTTTTGATTTTTGAAATCAGCGTACCCAAATTAGTCTAAATCATTTTTCACATCGCCATAAAAAAAAAATTAAATTTGTTATTCAGTGTTAAAAATGAGGGCAAAAATTTCGTGCGTACTAAGGCGTGTTCAACTCTCAATGTTGGGGGCGCAGGTTCGAATCCCGAGAGGGGATGGTCATTTTTGGTCTACCTCATTAATAAGATTCTAGGTTCGATAGACTAATTTTATGCTATAATGCTTATTTATATCCTATCGGATGCAATTCTATCGAACCATATAGTAAAAAAAAATCTTCAGACACGAAAAAATAATCTAACCTAGAGCTTTAATAATGTCACCTTTATTTTTTACATAAAATTGGTTCAGGACTACCATTAAAATTTATTGCTGTATCAGTAAATCTATTTTTGTATAATAATTTTTCAGCACATTTTTTGACTTGTTATTTATTTTCTTATAATTTAGCGTATCTCCCTCCTGGTCGATTGATACATTAAATCTCCCTTAAAATTAGAAGACCAAATTTTTAAAAGCGCCTTTGTTAAAAAATTTGATCTAAAAAAATTGAAAAATCTGGGTTATTAGATTTAGTCCATATATCGATATAATGTTAAAATGCCTTCCTCTCCAGTTAATTTTAAGCACAACGTATGTAGTTCCCCTCTTTGTGTTTAGCTATTAATTGAGGTTTTAATTTGCTTTTAATCAACACTAAAATCCCTCTTGAAGGATGATTTGCCTTTTTTAACAGCAGGTGATAATATACATTCATAAACCAACTGGATGCCAGTTCTCTGACGTTAATCTTCTTTTTTTTGTCTTTTTTTTAATAGGTCTTTATTTCATTTGTAACAGAAGATACAAAGTAAAAAAGGCAGTAGAATTGTGTATAAAAATAATACATAAATAAACATTATAGTTTAAAATTAGACTACTACCAGAAGACCTAGCTACAATAAGGACATAACAAAGCGTTAAAAAGTTTCACAATATATATATACTAATTTTGTTGACACGTTACAATACATAATATAAAATAACATTAAAACAAAAAACAACAATAATTTAAAACTTTCGGTTGTAATAGTAAAAATACTGTTTAACAATTTTCTTTAGATGGCTAAAATATCTGTAGGAGTTCAGCCAACTGAAATTCACCAAGTCGATGGCGTAGTTCCATGAAGACCCGCTTTGCTCGGGAATTTTGAGGTCAAAAATGGTGTATCTCGCCGAAGCCGAGATTAAAATGCCCCTCAGATCTTCTCGAAGTAGAAACTCCCCAGACGTCAACTTAGAACTAATCAGAGCTTTGGCACTTAAGAGCGCAAAGTGAATGGCTTCAAGTTTTCGCGATGTTTTCCTTTCTTTCTTAGAAAACCCATATAGTATTACTGCCTTAAAATCTTTGGAAGACGACATGTTTAAAATCAAAAACTCAGTTAAAATTGAGGCATATGGACAGTCAACAAATGCATGGATTGTAGAGTTAAAAAGTTTCCCACAATCTTTACAAGGACCATTAAAAAAAAGAACACCGGTCGAGATTTGGAATTGTGAAGTGAACTTCTTTCCTTCCATCACTCCAAGCAGAGACTCCTTTATTTTTATGACCCAATCCTCAGAGACTTTAAGGTCTTTAATCGTTTTTTGGCAAATCTTACTCACCTCCTTATCATACAAAGACAATACATTTACTTTAACGTGCCAAGGACATGGAGGACGATGATAACCGCACGCTTTCATGAGAGGGTATTTAAATTTCCCGTGGCTAAATGAAGAATAAGATTTCTTCTGGAGGTCGTGGAAAGTAAGAATGCCTCCCATTAGTGCCTCACCTTCCAAGGTTATAGGGTCTTCATTTTTCTTGAAAAAAGCCTTTTTGTCCCTGTTTTGTTCGATAATATCTACCGTTGAACTTGAGTCAAAAGATATAGGGCAGACCCAAATAATTCTTTGGACAGCGGCCCAAGTAGGAGATACAGATGAAAGAAGAGGATTGGAATTGACGGTACCCATCATTAAAAATGTATATACGGAGGAATTTGAGACGACAGATCTCCACTCAAGGTCGGGCCTTGTGGACAAATCAATTAAAACTTTTATATATATCTTAGGAATTACTCTGGATAAAACTACTAAACCACCCCCAAGCTGATTTCTTGGCCGTTTTAATGGTTCTATATACGATTTATGAAAGAGAGTTAAAATCCATTTTTTCTCTTCTTGTATTGCCTTATCAGCTAAAATCGGTAAAAGGGAAGCTTTATATAAAACTAAAGGCACTATAAAATTATTATAAAAATCGATCCGCGTTTGAAGGTTAAAGCTTTTAAAAAGTGAAAGCCTCTTATATACCGCTGATTTTAAGGAAGTCCATTCACTATCTAATTCTCCTTGTCTTCCGTATTCCACTCCAAGAATGCAAACTTTGTCTCCAATCGGACAATTAGCAACTCGTAAATTGTTAATGGGACGCCAAGCTCCCAGAGGTAAAATCGATGTTTTTGAAGAATTAAGTTCAAGTCCTTAACGTTTTTTAAATTTAGTAAAAAAGGCCAGCAAAATTTATATTCTTTTTATTAATTGACTCTCAGAACGGGCTTCAACAAATAAAGTCACATCATCGGCGTAAAGGTCAATGATATGTTTCTCTTCGTTAAAAAGAACTCCGAACCCATTGTATTTATGTTTTATCTGAGTAGCCAATTCTTCAATGGCCATCACAAACAAAAGAGGAGCGGCGGGGCAGCCTTGTTAATCTTCTTATTTTAGTGTCAGAGATGGCCAAAATATCTGGTCAAAACGATACTAAATATTTTAAAATATTATTTCCTTATCTTTATTTAAAATTGGATTTGCAATTGCTACTATTATTTTAATATCCATACCAAACAATTACTAGATAGTGATACTTGGTTTGCATAATACCCACTGTTTTTTTTCATTATTCCCTCTTCTCTTCTTTCAACCAATCACATTAAAAAAGACACCTTTTCTTTATGTCTAACAGTGTCGAGTTTATTATTTTTGCTTTTTTTTCTCATTCTCCTTTAGCGCACGCCTTAATCGCATGCTTTTTTTCATTCTCCTCTAGCGCACGTCTTTATCATCGCACTCTTATTTGGAGTGAGTATTGTTAAAGCGTTGCTTAATCGTCGCTATGTCTCATCATTTTGCTTTATATAATTGCATGCTTCATCGTCGTAAGCTTTTTCATCGAAGACTTCGATGCTTTACTTAAAACTATGTAAGATGCACTACTCCTAAGTATGTTGTATTTTAATACCATATCACCTATCCAGGATTATACTTACATGTTCTTAGAGATGCTTGCTTCAACGCAAACCATAGCAAGCTCACTCTCATCCTTCATGTTATATTGTGAATATACTGAGATTAGATAGTATCTCCTTTTTATTGTGGTTTGTTATGTAAACAAATAGTCATAAAAAGGCCTCACTTCAATATATTATGAGGAAAATGATAATAGGATTTCCCCAAAGAAAATATAATATAATTATAAGAGCAACGCATCTGCCAAAGGAAAGTGGGGAAGAATAGATAGAGCAAAGAAAATATCACCTTAAGGTGTTTTGATGAAGCTACTACGTATTTCTATTTAATAAAAAAGATTGTTCGTACGATAAATAAATTAATATTTTTAATCTTTGAGTAACATTGATCAAATAATACATTTAGGTATTATGATATTATCGTAAGCCGAAGAGCGCATGACCTTTTTATATATTCAACAATTTTTATCAATAAATTAATGGACATTTTAAAACTTTTTATCAAAGATTATATTTCTCCAAGAAATAAATAAAAAGTATTATTTTTAATGGCTCTTTTATAAACTCCTTGTCCGTTTAAAAATATTTTTTAAACTTTGATGTTAACAATTTTATTTTAGATGAATCTTCTAGTATTATTTCTTTTTTTTAATTTTTTTAACCTGTGAATAAGAACAAAAAACTATTATAGGCTATTATAGTACTTTTTAGAAGAATCCAACACATTTTATAAAAAATAATGGAAAACCTTTTAAAGGGTTCTGTAGATTATAATTATGCATATTGGGGCATGGAACCCATCGCCAATGGGGCCTCAGATCTTGCCGGTCACACCGATTGTAAATTGGGGTTTTAAATCCATCGTCAATGAAACCTCAGTTTCTGCCGATCATACCATTGGTATATTGGTATTGAAATCCCACCACCATTGGTTTCTTTGGTGTAATCGGTGGAACCTGAGGTTCCACTGACGATAGGTTTGGAAAGACAATATGCTTGAATAATAACCGGTGGAACCCATACACCCATTGACGGTGGGTTCGAATTCTCAATAATTCATCTGTGGGATTTGCGAGGTCTCATGGGCATCGAATTGAAACCCCAATATGGTATAGCTGTAATCGACAGAACCCGAAGGACAATGGCGAGTATATATATATATATATATATATATATATATATATATATATATATATATAAAAGATTAAATTTTTTTATTTTGAAATTGAAGGTTTTATTTTGCATAGTTAGAATAATCTGATATAGGTCAAATATGCACCGTTTTGTTCGATAACTAGTTGCCATTTTGAATGTAATTTCATAATGCCTCTCTCATAGAAACCCTCGTCCCTATTGGCAAAAAGTGGGATATTCGATTTACAAAAGCTTCTCTTGAGGCGACTTTTCAACAGCAAAATCATTCGCCATAGACAGGAACAGGTATAATCACTTGGTGCCAGGCCCGGACTATAAGGTGGATGCAGAAGAACCTCCCAACCAGCTCCCGGAGCTTGTGGCGAGTCACTAACGATGTGTGTGGCCTTGCGTTGTCCTGATGGAACACAATTCCTTTCCTATTAACCAAAGCTGCCCGTGTCTAGGCGATTGCTTCCTTCAGACCATGCAATTGTTGACCGTACAGTTCGAATTGAGAGTTTGGCCGTAGGGGAGCACCTCAAAGTAGATCCCTGGTTGGCCACCGTTTGCGTTGGCTCCCGGGATCAGACAACGACCGTTTTTCGCTTGATGTTGTCGTAAGTGACTCACTTTTCATCACCAGTAACCATCTGCTTAATAAATGGATCGATTTTGTTGCGATTTAGCAGTGATTCGCAGATGGACATTCGGTCTATGAGTTTTTTTTTGTGTTAACTCGTGTGGCACCCATACATCGAGTTTCTTTTTGTATCCAGCCTTATTTAAGTGGTTCCAAACGGTTTTTGTGCAATTTTTAGCTCCTGGGCAATCGAAACAGTGCTTACATGACGGTCGGACTCGACAATTTCTATTATTTTATCGATATTTTCGACAATTAGCCTTCCAGAGCGTGGTGCATCTTTGACATCAAAATTACCGGAATGGAATCGACAAAACCAAAATCGGGTGTTACAGTATCAGGACCATAAACACTATTTACATTTTCAGTCGCCTGGCTTGCGTTATCGTCTTTATCGAAGAAAAACTGCAAAAAATATGGCGTATTTTCTCTTTGCTGATGTCCATCTTTGACACGTGCTCAAACAATACAGAATCAAGCAATCGTAAAACGGCTAAGTTTTTTTACTACGAAATCTTATCTTTCCAACGCCATCTAGTTTAACCCGATCACACTTGTACAACCCTAGATACACATTACTAAAGCTATCTATTGGAAAAATAATGGATTTTTTTACTACACCTATATATATATACATATAAAGCAATGAAATACTTTTATCTCTTTATGGTTGACAATAACAACCTCTAAACAATTGACTATTGTTAAAACTAAGCGATTTAATTTTCTGTGCTTCAAAATATCAAAAATATTTCATGCCAGATTCAAGACTCAACCCTTTACGTCACTAATATACTTAATATACATTGAAATTCTACTTTTTGTGGATAATAGGCACCGAAACCACTTGCCAATTGTGAATCTTATAATCCTTATGTTACCTGTTTTCACTGACCAATTACGATTTGTCACTATAGAGTAGCAATGCAATATAAAAAGTGTATATCCATAGTTTATGATATATTTACTTTTTACATTTTTAAAAGCGTATTTTCAAAAAAAGATCTTTAAAATATTTTTCATCGCAATTGCTGAATCTCTATGGTGATTCAATTATATAGTTCTAGCTATAGGTATTGTGCCTTTGGCTAAGTTGAGTAGCTCTTGAATATTATGTAAAGTTTCAGAAGAACACAGGTTATATCATAAAATTGTAAAAAAGTAAATATTAAAGTCAACTTTCTCAAAAAGTATCGAATTAATTCACGCAACCAATTACAAAATATATGTATTGAGGACGTGAACGCCAAATAGTGAAGTAACGGAAGTTCATTGTAGTTTAATCCATTAACATCATTGAATTAAGCATTGATAGTTAGACCTTTAGCTTTCATAGGTATTGTCAGTCATTCAATAACAAATCTCTCATTTGTGAGTACTGTTTCTGCCAGCAGAAGAGATGAGACGTCTTATCATTTGTTGAATGAATGGGAATTATTTTTTAATAAATGGGAAACCCTCTAAATTGCTTTCACCAGAATCCCCCCAAGCCAGTGTTAATTCCGTTGATTCCTTGGAAGTACAACATTGGTGGTTTTCAGCTTGTCGTTCCGATGTTGCGTAAATATATCATGGTTAAATAAAGATTTGTGTCAAAGGAAGGAGGCTACGAGGAGTATATTACAAATGAATTCTGGCACATGGTCCTTCCACGATACTACCCTTGAACAAAAAAAATGCATGAACGAATGCTGACTCACTCATATAATTGCACTATTTTTTTTAGCCCCTGCTTTCACTCCATGTTCTTTCACATCGAATGTGACATGGAAAACTATTTGTCATTGGATCCTTACACTTCTACGAAAACAATATAGTTTTATAGTTGTGTGCATTCTATTCATTAAAATAACATTTTCCTATCATAAATTTCATAATTGTGATGGATGTATTGCACCCGTTGATTTCCTTATTGCATGCTTCCACTCATTTAATGAGCCTCAAAATAATCTTGCAAAAAAGGTCTTTGTTGTATATAAAAACTAGTTTATTTATGGAACAAAGGCCTTTGAAGCCTTGAAACTCATTATAAATATACTTACAAATAATTATGACATTATAAAATATTGTTTTTTATGGCCCGTTGTTATTCTATTTGATATATATATATAGCTTTAACGAATGTCGTTCCAATACAAAAGTTATACAATTAATATGATTCTGTATATTCTTACGAGCCAATACACATTCACATGGTTTACATAAGATTGAATAACCAATCAAGAAACTTGGGAAATAAGAAACCCATGAAGAAAGCAATCACCTTTCTAATTGATCCTTTTTCCTGAAAAAAAACCTTCAGCATTCAATTAGGGAGAGGATAAATTAGGTTAAAAGTAGAATATATATATTTTTGGCAACCTGAGACCCAATCAGCGGGTGGCCAGGGAGTTGATTATTATCATTAAATTAACCATCATTAAGTTACATATATGGGAGAATCAGTTTATCTGTGTAGAATCCTGATTCGTTAGGGGTACATTACATAATGGCCATTGATCACTTTATACCCGACCAGACATAGAAACAGAAAAAAATGCTGTCGATTAGAAACATAGAGACATCTTTCTTGCATCTCTCTGACATCTCTTCGATTATACTATCATATTAATCACAAACCTCTCGATTTTTTCTACTATAAAAAAGCTGTTGGTGTTATTATTATTGCATTTTATTAAACAGCTTGAGTTATTTTATTCTGGAGGAGGAACTTTGATACGGAGTACCCTCCTGAGTTTGGAGTTACTACTTATTCCACAGGACTAATGGACGAGAGGAACAAACCTGTCCTTTTTTAACTATTAATAGCATTTTAAAAGAATATAACCAAAAGCTGGTTAAACAATTAAAACAATATAAAGCTTCTATTCTATATTTGAGGGTTCCTCCTCAAGAGTAGAAAAAATCAAGTTGTTTATTATAACGCAAAAGTAATAATAATAACAACAGCTTATTATTAATAGAAAAAAGGGAGAGGTTTGTGGTTGATACTATAATAAAAGAGATGCCGGATAGAATATGTCTCTATGTTTTCTAATCGACACCTACTTTTTCTTTCTATTTAATGTCGGGGTTAAGTAATCCCTAGCCTTGCAAAATATTAGTAATGAAGAGTAAGCATATGAATTTGTGTGAATAAGGATACCATACCGGGACTTTGTTCTCGAACGAGATTGGTTGAAAGTGAACAAGCCATAATAATAATAATAAACAGTCAGCATAAATGAATAATCTTTAATCGTGGCTTTTTAAATAGCAAGTCAAAGATAGCCATGGTTTAATTATTAAGAACCTACTTGAGTGTTTTTCTCGTGAGCTTCATTGAATTGCAGTTACAAATCCTTTTAATAGACGAAAAATATTAATTTTAACATTACCTAATAATATTAATTAAACAAAAACAATCCTAAAACGAAAGAAAAGAAAAAATATTTATTATAAGAACGATAAGTATATAAATAACTAAATATATATATTCTAATATATATGTATTTATATATATCTATACTAATAAAAAAGAATTCCATTCGTTCGTTCGTTTGTTCGTTTGTTGTTCGTTCGTTTCCCTGTATCTCCCGAACGGGTCGTTAGATCTTGACGAAATTTTCAGTGAATAGTTTTGAGAGCTCAGGGAGTGTTTTAGTGGGGTTTCCAACTCACGGAAAATTCGTCATCGCCATGTTTATTTTATTCGCCAAAACGTTTTTTGTCGATTTTTTAAAATTGCCAAGTTAGATTTTGGACACTTTTTTTGAGGATGAGACTGAGGTAGTAACACGTGTTTTTGTTTTATTGAGTTTTTCCCGGAAAATTCGTTTTCTACATGATTACTTAATTTTTTTTTCTGTCCCTGTATGTCCTCCCAAATTTAACCTTTGTGGAAAATAACAACATTTTTTTTATTGTAACATCGTGCTAATCGAATTTTAATAATGCCTAAGATGGAGAGTGATGTCAATACCCAGCCTTAAGGAATACAAAACGGAAAAAATGCCAATGACGATGAAATGACGACTTTTTAAGGAACTACTTTTCATTAGAAAATAACATTAGCACTCTATGAAATGGCTTAAAAATAACTTCTTTTTATTATATTTAAATCCCCAGCCTTAAGGATACAAAACAGAACAAATGGCAATGAAGACCCGATGATAACTTTTTAAGAAACTGATTTTAAAACGAAAAATCCAATGCGATGACATCACTTAATTATTCGTGTAATTTCTTCTTTTTACGATGTTTAAATACTCAGCCGTACGGAATACAAAACAGAAAAAATAGTAATGAAGAGCTATGACAACTTTTTAAGGAACTGGTTTTAATATGAAAAGTCACTTACGATGACATCACTGAAATTATTCGTGTGATTTCTTCTTTGTGCGATGTTTAAATACCCAGCCGTAACGAACATAAAACGGAAAAAATGGCAATGAAGACACTATGACAACTGTTGAAGGAACTGATTTTAATATGAAAAGTCACATACGATGACAATACTCAAATTATTCGTGTAATTTTTCTTTTAACAATGTTTAAAATACCCAGCCTTAAGGAATACAAAACGGAAAAAAATGGTATTGAAGACTCAACGGCAACTTTTTAAGGAACTCGTTTAAATATGAAAAGTCACATGCAATGATTTCACTGAAATTGTTCGTGTGATTTTTTCTTTGTGCGATGTTCAAATGCCCAGCCTTAAGGAATACAAAACGGAAAAAATGCCAATGAAGACCGAATGACGACTTTTTAAGTTACTTATTTTAATATGAAAAGTCACATGCGATGACTTCACTAAAATTATTCGTGTGATTTTTTTTTTCATTCCAGACTATTGTCAAGTAGGAAAATCCCGGGCAGCGCCAGGTAACATTAGCTAGTATACTAATAAAAATGAATTCTGTTCGTTCGTTTGTTCGTTTCCCTGTATCTCCCGAACAGTTCATTAGATCTTGACGAAATTTTCAGTGAATAGTTTTGAGAGCTCAGGGAGTGTTTTGGTGGGGTTATCAACTCCTGGAAAATTCGTTATCACCATGTTTATTTCTATTCGCCAAAACATTTTTTTTTCGATTTTTTAAAATTGCCAGGTTAGATTTTAACCAGATTTTCTGTGGTTTTGAGGTAGTAAGACGTGTTTTTGTTTTATTGGGTGTTTACCGGAAAATTCGTTTTCTATATGATTACTTAAAAATAAGTTTTTTTTCTGTCCCTGTCTTTCCCCCCAAATTTAGGTTTTGTGGAAAATAACAACTTTTTTATAGTGCAACATCGCGCTAATCCAATTTTAATAATGTCTAGTGATGTAGAGTGATGTCAATCACTCATCTTTTCTTGATAAAGATATGAAATTGCAGTCCATCTTAAGTTTTTTCTTTTGCTATTTTCCTCCATCAACGGAGATCAAATTAATGATCTAATATTCATCACTACCATACATATCTTCGGCACTCTATGTTATTTATGAAATGGCTTCTAAAAAATTTTTCTTTATGAAGTTTAATACCCAGCCTTAAGGAATAGAAAACGGAAAATTGGCAATAACAACTTTTTAAGGACTATTTTCATAAGATAATAACATAGCACTCTATGAAAGGACTAAAAAATAACTTCTTTTTACGATGTTTGAATTCCCAGCCTTAAGGAACAAAAGAACAGAAAAAATGGCAATGAATACCCAATGACAATTTTTTAAGGAACTGATTTTAATATGAAAAACAACATGTGATGACATCACTAAATTATTTGTATGATCTTTTTTCTATTCCAAAGACTATTATCAAGTTGGAAAATCCCGGGCAGTGCGGGGTAACATCCGCTAGATATATATATATATATATATATATATATATTAGGGGTATTATAGAAACCTAATATTAAGATATCAAAATGTCGCCCCCCCCCCCCTCCGATAGTTGCGTCATAAGAAACTAAATGATCCTAGAAAATGGATTTTGGTTTGACCCACTCTTACCCCCCCCCCCCCCAAATTGAGTTCAAAGGTTTCATTATGAAGCAATACTTTTTTGTTGTTACTTATTTTAAAAAAATAGTTTAACTAAATTTAGCAATGATCAATTTATGACTTTGTTATTCTTTGCAAATTTCACTCAATAACAAATTTCAATTATTTTTTTTTACGGGAGATGTGAAAAATTATTTAGACTAATTTGGGTACGCTGATTTCCAAAATAAAAACCGTTTTGCTGTATCACGTCAGGATTTTCAGTTACAGAAATATTCCCATTGCCTAGAAGTCAGGATTTCAATGAAATTTACAAAAATTCATTTATTACACTGGGGAACAGTAAAAAAGTTTCTTGGGATATATCAACTGATTTGAATACCTAATGGGTCCCTGATAACTAAATTAAAAACCATTTTGCTCAATCAGGTCATAATTTTTTGAAATTTTGAGTTTTTTTGTTTTCGATTTTCAACTTCTAGACAAAATCACAACTTTTTTGTTTATTGAGCTACAAAAGTGGTATGGTGTTTTTGGAAATGGCATGATCATATTAGTGGGGTGGAGACTAGTTTAAGTTAAAAAATTATCAGAGAGGCCCAAAAAAGCCAAAAATATTTTGACCGATTTCGGGCGATTTTTGTAACTTTTGTTTATAGAGCTATAAAATTCGTATGGATGTTTTTGGAAATGGCATACTCATGTTAGTGGGGCTGAGATAGGTTTTGAGATGATAAATTAAAGATAAATCAACATATATTTTCTTAACAGTTTTTGCAAAATTGCTTCTAATTTTAAAATTGTGTCTCCTAAGAATGATAAAGAGTGGGCCCCTCCCATTGTGTTTGTTACTTGCATTACAAACTTAGAGAATTGTAAAGGCAGAAGAAGAACTAAAGTTTTTGTGTACCTATGGTGTGCAAGAACCAAAAAATACACTCAGAGATTGCCATTGTTACACTATAAACCGTATAGGTATAATAAAATAAACAGAAAGAGTTTGAAGAATTCAAACTTGGATTCTGAGTGGATGAGAGTGCGACTGAGCAGTTGCAATGTGATGTTCACACAATGATGATGATATACACTTTGAAGCTACAATATCCTAGCCGAAGCAGTGCAACCAGGGTGAATTAAATGACCTTGCGAGAGACTTAAACTCACTCAAAAAATATGCAGAACTTATGGCCTATAGATTAAGTGAGAATAATCTGCTTTAAAGTGGTACAACAAAATCCTTCTACAGAACAAGAGATTCAGAGTTTTGTTCCATTCTTCTCTGAGAAAGATGACTGTAATAACATGCCTGGTCTCCTGGATAAGTTAGGTATAAGTAACTACAATTCTCAAGAGTGGAGACTTTTCATTGACAGTTATAATACAGTCTCAAAGTTGTTATTCCCATATGGAAATAAATATGGATCCATTCCAGTTGCCCATGTCACCAAACTAAAGAAACCGAAATCCCTTACTTTATCTTTCACTGGGATAATAGGGCAAGGGGGAACACTGGGTGAGGAAGGAGGACTCTTATACTGTTTGAGAGAAATGTTATTGTTGAGCCTCTGTGGAAAGATCAATGATCATTTTCCCTCCTCTTCACATTAAGGATTAATGAAACAATTTGTCAAAGCCCTAGACAAAGATGGAGACTGTTTTAAATACATTTGTGATGCTTTCCCTGGACTGAGTAAAAAAGAAGGCTGGAATTTGTGATGATCCTAAGATCAATATGTATACTGATACAAATATACAAAATTTGGTCATTTTACCAAAAATATATGTATTTTTTGGACCTCTCTGATTATTTTTTCAACTAAACTAGTCTCCGCCCCCACTAATATGACGATGCCATTTCCAAAAACACCCATACCACTTTTGTACCTCAATAAACAAAAAGTTGTGATTTTGTCTACAAGTTGAAAATCGAAAACAAAAAACTCAAAATTACAAAAATTCTGACCTGATTGAGCAAATGGTTTTTAATTTAGTTTCAGGGACCAATTAGGTATTCAAATCAGTTGATATATCCCAAGAAACTTTTTCACTGTTCCCCAGTGTAATAAATACATTTTTGTAAATTTCATTGAAATCCTGACTTCTAGGCAATAGGAAATTTCTGTAACTTAAAATCCTGACGTGATACAGCAAACGGTTTTTATTTTTGAAATCAGCGTACCCAATTAATCTAAATCATTTTTCACATCGCCAGTAAAAAAAAACTTGTTGCTCAGTGTTTTTCATCAAAAAATGTTTAGTGCCAATAAATGAACATAAGTGCTGACGCATCAACCATTTTTTAATAACAGCTCCTAGTAGGGTTCTTTTATAGTTTCAAGAAGGAAAAAGAAAAAGAGGGTACTCATGTTGATCTTTTTAAGTTATTTTTTAAATACGTTTACTTTTCATATCTTAATTTTCATACAGTAACTCCCTCACATGGTTTAGAATATAAATCTATGACGTTGATTATATCCATAAACTTTTGTAGATAATAATATAAAGACGAAAATATTTTCTCACTGATAAAGAGACGCATTTAGTCATTGTTAAGGGTAACTTTAATAATATCTTTAAGTTTATTATTTCTAGGATCATTTAGCTTCTTACGACGCAACTTTCGCCGGGGGTGTCATTTTGATATCTTTATATTAGGTTCTATAATTGTCCCTAATATATATATTTTTATATATATACACATTATATATATATATATATATATATATATATATCTATATATTATAAAGTATGTCCAAACATTGATTTTTGCTTCTAAAACTCAATAAGTAACCTAAACAAAGAGCTGAATTTACTTCTGAAAATGACGACCGTTAAGCTTAATTCATTTTTAATGCATATTGTTATCCCTTCCTACAGACATTCCGAAAGTAGCTTTATTTAAAGTTCTTCAATTGTTATTGCAGTTATATTCACTTACAGACAATGACAAAATAAAGGCTGTTGACAGATCATGACCCAAAAGGAGGATATTTCTAGCCATATAAATAAAACGCTTTCCTCTCAACAAGTTTTAGGAGGGCCTTTCTTTGTACTTACAAAATCGGGATTTTCCGATAAGCTTGCAAAGCATTCAATGAATGTCTTGGACAGTTCTGGACAGATGACTCAGATTTAGGACAGCCCTTTGTGTTGTGGATTACCTCTTTTTGGTAAAATAATTTGAAATGACCAGCTTGGGAACCTTACAGTTTTTCCTTCCTTACTCGAGCCTTTATATTTGCTTAGGTGTTCCGTCCTTCTCTCTTTTCTTCCCCCTATTCTGAATAATCCGTAGAGGAATCCCTAACCTTTGAGCAACGTCTAATGCATGATGCGTTATCCTTTACGCATTGATCTCCAGATTATGCTCTCTAACAATTTTTGATATGAATATAAACATTCTTTGTGCACACTCTGACACCCATTTATATATGTAGATGTATGATGGAATTATCATAAGCTACTGTGTGATAAAAATCGTATTGCCTTGTGATACCATCCCCCAAATTTTTAATTTATTTCAACCATGTTTTTATAACCCTAAAACAGTGCTTCCAAAGCTTTTTGACATCACGTTCCTCTTGGAGCATTTCGTCTCCATCCGCAATCCCCGAATCATTGCCTCGATTCTTTCTTGCACATTGAAGAAGTTTGCGGAGAGCCCCTGTAATCCAAGATGAAGTTCATTTAGCCAAGAAAAAATGTCCCCAAGATAGACTAGTCGTAAAAGACACCCTTCATCATGCAAATTGCCAGACAGGTGATATGTATGATCAACTAAAATATTTTTAGTTCATCTTTTAATTCAATGACGTGTGTCAATACTTCCCCCTTTACAGCCAGTCCATCTCCGTGAGTAGTAAAAGAGATGTATGGTCGCTGCCTATTTCATTGCAGAGTGCAGTAAATATGCGATTCTTTAACAAAGTTCACATTTTTTACAGTTGTGTCCAAGACGTTCTTCAAGTCTGCAAGCATGCCGTAGCAGCCAGACCGCTCTGTGGATGCTGCAGTGTACCGAAGTGCCATCGGGGGCAAACACTTGGACGCGCATACCACACCACTGTGCAGATGCCTACACATTTAGTCGCAAAAAAGTTCACTCGATGTCTTAAAAGTATCTAGCATATGGAAAATGTATTTCCTTGTTGTTCTTCGTTTCGAGTGGTTTGCAGAACAGCAAATCCGCATTGACTGAGCCCTCATGGATATAACGGACGTATGCGAGGAGCTGTGCCAGGCCGGTCACGTCCGTTGACTCGTCAAGCTGTATTGAATAAAATTCACTGACTATGTTTTAAAACTGATATGCCGAGAGACAGTGTTGTTTATTGATGGTGTGTAATCCTTTATTGATTTAATTATCAGCTTTTTGCTGGTCTGTTTTAGATATAAAAAATAAAAATATAAAAACACATCATTCCTGTGTATAAACACATACACCTATATATAAACATTAAAAAACACGTATAAAATTAAAATACTAAATAAATAAATAAATCCGCCTAAATTGGGGTACTGCGGCCAATGGTCCTTGCTACGTCCCTGCCGCAGCTAGTGTCCTGGCCGACCTCAGGGACTCAAAATTGTTCCACACAGACACTGCGTGGGACGCAAAATGTGTCTGTGCCGCCCTTAATGGACACGCCACCGAAGTCGTAGACCTCGTCGGTCTCTTTGGGGTTGGGAAGACGAGATCGCCAATGGGGTTTCTGGCACACTACATCCCCCATCGTTGGAGTGGAAGCACTTCCAGGTCTCTACTGCCACAGCCATGACGGTTATGGTCTGTATGACACTTTTTATCCACTGAACTCTTTGTTAGCTACCTTAAAAGTTCGCTGGTAACTAGCTTGCTAGCTATGAGGCAGTGCTTGAAAATTGCTAGTAACATCCAAGATTACACAATTATAGTTAGAATGTTCATCTATCAAATAAGATCAAAACGAGCATAACAAAGGGCGTCTGATACGATAAAGACGGTTTACATAAAAAGAGGTCGATATTTTAGCAAATTACCCTGTAACTGCTGGATGCACTGCCATGTAAGGGAATGAGGTTCCACCATAGAAACAGTAGTGCTTGAAACAACGCAAATACCCGGAAGTAGCATTCGAAAATTTTTTAATACAGGGTCTATTCAGAGTGTCGCAATTCTGTTTATCTATGGCTCTGGAAAACATGCTTGCGTAAGCGCTGGGACTGATAGGCAGGTTGCTTTTTCTTGTATTAAGTTGAAACTATACTTTACCATTTCATTTTATTTCAATATAATACCGCGTACCCCCCACGTACAGTCACGTTGCGTACCATAGCTTGGGAAAAGATTCCCAAAACATACTTTTATAATACCACCATCAAATTTTGATCATATTGTGTATCCGTGAAGGCCACTGAAGGGAAGGCTCATTGAATAATGCAAGATCCATTGGATGAAAGAGGAAGTATTGTACAATGGAAATCCATAGAGAAAAAAATATACATATATAATAGTTAATTTGTTTCTTTTCAATGATCCTTATCTTTGCAAGCAAGATAACCCCCCCCCCCCCTTGCTCCATTCATCTTGTACACATTATGTAAACAGAATAAAGGAGGGCCTACATACTGTACAATAATATAACCCTGGTAGCCCTTTGCAGCCCTATGAGTACTACACATTATGTACATATACTGGTGAGGAAAAATGGTTCTTTTAAGGTATTAATCCTTATCATGGACTACTGTGTTCGTCCGGATCTAGGACCGAGGACTCCGGTCCAGTCCTTTAAAAAAAAAGAAAAAAAAGTTTTTATGACGTCATAACCTACGTTATGTTGTCAACATCTCTTTATGCTATGAAAAGGAAAAGTCCTTTAAATGAGAAAAGTAACATCTTCCATGAGCTAACGACAAATATAATTTTTTTTATGTTATGATAAGTACTCGGATATTTGGGAGCCTACGGCGCCCATAAGTTCATATAAGTTTCTTAAAATTTGTATCATGGATTTGTGGAGATGAAATAGGTTTTCTATATGTCAAATGAGTTACAATAATTTTTGTACTGTACAAACATTCCTCATAAAAAGTTTGACTTGGTACAAAGAATATGTTTTAAGTCACATGAGATGCTTTTTTCTTTTCTTTTTCCTCTCTTTACCTGAAAAGTAGGCAGTAAAATCAGAAAAGGTAATTTGTCTGGTTCCATCACTTTGTAGTAGTTTATTAGGTCCGCCTTGACCCAAGGATTCCATAGGTACCTTCAAAGTTCAAATTTGATCATAAATGTGGAGGAGATAGCGTGCAGACATACAGACGGACGGACAGAGATTGGTGAATTATTATATAGATTAAATATTGATTATTATCAAAACAATAGATGCTGTTGACAATGTCTAAAAATGAGCCGATAGTGGTTAAAACGAAAGGGTTGTGAAGGAATTATTTTTATAGAAACATTTCATGAGTAATGACCGATGATCGTATATGAAAAGCCTATATTGTGAGATTTTTTTCCAAATTATTTGATATGAATAATTTAAAACCCTTTTGATGCTATTGAATTAAACCAAGTTATATATATATATAATCTTGGAGTTAAAACGTATAAAATAAATACTCTAAACATTTTATGAAAAAATAAAGGACAAATTATAGACAATCTCAAGGACCAATCCCAAGGACAGATCCCAAATACCGAAGGTCCTTAAGACCGATAAGATTGGATGGACCGGAAGGAATAAATTGGGACCGCCATAACACTACATTTAACCCTCAGGAGATAAAGGAGTTTCTTGAAAATCAATAGCAAGCAGTTGGATGACTGTAGGATTTGAAAAAGTTGCTTTTACACCCTATCTACGTTATAATATAGATTTAAAAATTTGATGCTAATGAAAATTTCAATAATTAAGGGAGTGTGATAGCCATGTGCATTAGGCGTGTTCAACTCTCGATGTTAATGGTGCAGGTTCGAATACTCCCGAGAGAGGAAGGTCATATTTGGTTCACTTCATTGATAAGATCCTAGGTTGGATGAACTAATTTACACACTACTATGCTAGTATTATATACACAAGGATGCAATTATATCGAATTATATGCGCAAAAATTAATCATTAAATTATAGAGCCTGTAAATGTGATTGAAAAAAATATATCTGTGTTAGCTGATTTAATATGGATTACTCAAAAATCAAAAAATTAATTTCCGTACATGAAAATTGCATTATAATGTGTATCTTGGGCAATTAATTGGATGAGTTGAGGCTCGATGAGGCACATTTTTTTTCCCTCCGGGAAAAATGTAAAGGGCTAATTCCGGTCAAAACTTCTGTTTAGTTATGTAACATCTTCAAAATGATTTTTTTTGCCTATATGGTTCGATATAATTGCATCCGATAGGATATAAATAAGCATTATAGCGTTTAAAATTAGTCTATCGAACCTAGGATCTATCAATGAGGTAGACCAAAATGACCATCCCTCTCGGGATTCGAACCTGCGCCCCCAACATTGAGAGTTGAACACGCCTTAACACGCACGGCTATCGAAATGAGTTTGATGCAAAAATGTAGTATAATGTGGGTATAAAAAGAAAAACATAGATTTTATTAGATATTAAACGGTTCTTCTTCGTTACACATTATGACATTATACTATAAAGAACGTAATTACACATTCTGAAGTTATGGAAATGTTATTCTATTGGGGTTGAGATGTATTTGAGAATGCATATTGAAATCAAATTATTATTTGCACATTAAAAAACAATTAAGAGCTTTATTTGATGCGAACCAAATCCACCAGAAGTACATCAGTCAGTATAATCATAAAAGACAAAGAAAAAAAAGAAAGACTGGATCAGTTGGTTAATTTTTTCGCCCAATGGAATACTTACATTTCAGTACAAAAAGTAATTACTAGTTAATTAACTGATCAACTGCTCAAAATAGTTTTTTAAACTGAGCGTCCTTTCACTTTTGACATAAAAATTATATAAAGTGTATTGAAGAAGAGTATTGGATATTTCTAGCAAATCAAACATAAACTCATCAGGATTTTGGATGCCAGCGGACTAATTTTCATAGGGATTAGGGATTCATGCTTGATATATGTACATACGTCATATTTTGTAAAATGAATCAATACTTCAATCATATTGTAAACAATATCAACTGGACACGAAAGAGCAAATCATATTAGGCAGAAACTTTTAGTAACTTGTTAAAAGATAAGCAAAAAATGAAGCAAGAAAAATGAATGTAAACTCTTCATTAATGATACAATCTTCCCAACAGAACTAGACACGTTGTAGTTATAAGTATTAATATCATATTTATGAGGAGCAATACATTTGTTATTTGGGGTTTATTTATTTAGAAAGAGAAAATAATAAAATTTCAAGCTGATTAGTGATGTCATACTTCTCATCAGCGTCATTTTTCCCTTTTATCTAATCTACTCATGCAGGGTTAACATCTATTTTTGTCCGCCTTCTTTCATTTTTACTATAGCCTTATAAGTAGAGTTACGTCGTAAGAATTGTCTGTGTAGCAACTGACTCCAAAAAGTCAGGCTCAAAACATTCATAGCTTATCGAGAGAGTTGTAAATAAATAGTCTATGGATATATTTTTTTCGAAGTATAAAAACAATATAAATTGTAAAGATCTATTAAAAACACTAATATTCCTCCTTGGATTATACAAATCGCTCAGGAGCCTCTCTTTTACTCATGGAAAATCCTCCAATAAATGAAAGGTTCTATAGACAAATGTTTTGTCATAGATTCCAATTTATTTATCCTAACAATAACATATTTGAACAAGAATCATTATGTTGATTCAATGCATTGTTTTGAGTCGAAATACTTTTTTCACCAGGTGAGGCTCCAATCTATTGTCGTAACTGTTCTTATTGGGCTCTGATTGTACAATAACATATTTTATTAATTGTCCACTTTTTCCTTGAGATCTTTAAGCAGAGAAATAGGAAGAGAAGCATGCAGTAAGAGCCATTTAACCGACTCCTACAGCACTTTTATGCTACGACGCTATCATGCGGTGGAGAGTGACACTCAGTGACATGTATTCAAGTGAGGCAGAGTAGGTAATGCCTTGGCCAGGGATGGGCAAACCTTTTGACTTGCGGGCTCCCTATGGCTATAAAATTGAAAAAGGTGCCACAGCAGTCAATTGACTGTCCACTTTATTTTTCTATACACTCATTTTTTACTGAGGGACTCAAATGGTAATGAGAGAAATAAAGAGAAAAATAAAAAGTAAGGCGCAGCCTTAATGTCAGCACGCCATCTATTGGTGAAACGTGGTATTGTATGGACAAAACGTAATGAATGATTTATGAAGCAATATTATTTTATTTACTGGACAAGCTCGGTGGGCCGGATTAAATTGTCTAACGGGCCGTTACTGCCCGTGGGCCTTAGTTTGCCCATGTCTGGCTTAGGTCAATAAGAAAGGAGTGAAATATATACATATTTTATATTATGCTTCTGTATTGGCTTTTTAGGGGTTAAAGTTTAGAAATTGTATTTTTTTCTTCAATATAATGAATGGTCATAGCTAAATGTGCACTTTCTAGGTGTGACTGAAGTCAATACAAGATAATGAGACAGACTTTGTCACTACTGACATGGAAACCACTTGCCATTGAGTATGTAATCGTCTTTAGCACATAATAAGAAAACGCATGATTAATAAGGGTAATGATATACCTAATAATACATGTTGGTTGTATATATGTACAGTACATGTGTATGTAAAGCAAAAAGGAAGCTCATTAGTTGTTCAAAATATATCCCTCTACTCAGCAGCATATATTATATCCCTTTTACGTCTCCTAATGAAGCTTTTTATTTCTCATAATAAAAATACTAATTATCGTTTATTATCAGTGATCATTATTATTTATTTTAGGTCTTATGTTGGATAGGAATGCGATATATATACAGTCAACTTCGCCTAAGTCGATTATCTCGGGACTGTGCAAAAAACAATCGACTTAGGCGAAATTCGAGTTACAAATTTTGATTGCTAAGTCGAAGAAAAATTCGATATACAGGTAGGCGTGTGTGTGTGTGCACTCGCTCACATGCAGTCGCAAATCATCGCGAAGCAGCAGGTGGGCGAAGATTCTTAAGTGTTCAATATTTTTCTCCACTTCAACCATCTGTGTCTGCTTCCTTGTAATACACAGTGTGAACGGCAGGCGCAGTACATGCGGGCTGTGTTTTGGAAAGTGAGCGCCCTCTTATGCCAAGTTATTCTCTTGTTTATGTATGTGTTACTGTCAAAATATTTGTTCGACTTAGGCGAAATATCGACTTACAAAAATCGATTTTACAATTTTTATTACACACATATCAATGAGAAAAAATGGGAATTTTGATTATATTCGAGTTAGGCGACTTTCGACTTATACAATTTGACTTAAGCGAAGTTGACTATATATATATATATATATATATATATATATATATATATATATATATATATAATATATATATATATATATCTGTAAACGACTGTGTACCCGGCCCACTTTTTTCAGAGTGTCGAGAAAAAATTCCTTTCTTAATAAACGTCGTCAATGTTTTTACAACGACGAATGACAATTTTTAGCGAACGTCAACAAGTCTGATATATATATATTAGTGATGGGTCACGAGCTTAAATTTACAACTCGAGCTTGGGCGAGTAGTAAGAAAAAATACTCGAGTATTTACGAGTTTTTACTCGTAACTCGAGTAAAAAATTAAAACTCGTAAAAAACTCGTTACGTTAAATAGCTCATTTCATTTTAATATAAATCAAAAATGAAGTTACTCGTGAAAAACTTAATACTCCAGGAATTTTTTGTTCTTAATTTATAAAAGTCAAAAATGAGGCTCAAGGGCTTCATTTAGTAAAATTCTAAAATGTATTCCTGGAGTACATTCTTAGAATAATTGACAAATTTTGTTAGTAATATTTAACCGATTTATAGTTGTTTTTTTGTTAGAATTAATATTATAAATAAATAAAATTCTAAATCAACATTTAGTCTTTAAAATAAAAAACCTCAAAGATAATTTTTTTGATTTACAATAAACTGTACGTGTCAACCAGCAAATATTTTGATCTTTTACATTTCAAGATGTTACAAAATAAACGAGAATAATAAGAACAAAGGTATAATAAGGTAAAATAACGATATATTTGTAAATGCGATATTTAACAGATATATAAATAGAAAGAATACAACTTATAGCTTATACAAACATACAACGTTTTTTAAATAAAAATTTGTATTATCATTTTTCAGCAAATCTAGAATGACTAATGTAAATTGGCGTTTGATTTGAACAATTGTTCAGTATGAACATCTGTGAGCTATCTATTACGACCATTAGTTAGAATTTTCCACATCGTAGAAAATATATGATGTTCTGTACAATCAAATATTTAACAAACACACATGAAAGAGTGATTTACTCCAACTTTTGGTTCGTTTAAATACTTGCACCATTCTCTTTGAACTTTTGAACAAAATTGTCTTGATTTAGAAAAAAAATCTCCCCAAGCACTAGATTGAGTTTGTTTGAGATAATTTTTTAGTCATTGATTGGTCGTTTTAATTTAAAGCAGTCCTTCCCAAACTTTTACAATCAATATATATGTATTTGCTTATATAAATGTATATATGTAATGCTTGTATGTACTATTATAAAACAGCAATAAATACTTAACTAACTAACCCTTATAATCACGTTGCGTCCCTAGGGGTACGCATATCATAATTCGGGAAAGAATGATTTAAAGGATTATTCATAATCTTTTGGTAATCCTCAATAATTTTCATTTTTAAATGTTCTGCTGGTTTCAGTAAAGCTTTTGAGTATCCTTAAAACGTGGATCAGGAAGTGTGGCCTCATGCAATTCTTCTGAAGTTTCTATTCCGAAAATTGCTTCTCTATTTCCAAATACAAGTCATGGATGAGTATCCCGACTGCAGAGTGGGCAGGAAACGACTAACTTCAGAAAATTACTTGTACATGCTTAATAAAGTTTTGGAAGAAACAATATATCATCTATAAGTCCAAAACAATTTGTATAGTACTTTTTCTCTGAGCTGATTTCCGTTGTCACATGGTACATAGTTGATGAAGACAAGAAGAGTAAGTACTATAAAAATTGTTTGGACTTATAGATGATATATTGTGTATAGTTATTTTTATGAAGCTAGTATAATTTGTAAAGAAACGGTAAAATGTATTCAAAAACAATACTCAGTCCATAAATAACCTTAATAAGACCATCTCATTATAATTTTTATTAAAAGTAAATTACTTTGAGGTTCTTGATTGGTCCAGACGTATTATTTGAAGGGACGAGTTTTTCGTTGCGTAACAAATTTCCACATGATTAACAAGTTTTTCCGAGTAAACGAGTTTTATCAGAGTAGCAAGTTTTCCCCGAGTAACGAGTAAAAACTCGTCGATTTCATGCACGAGTCGAGTATTTAAGGACTTATTTACTTACTAAATAAAACTCGAGTATTAAAAAATGAGTTTTTCTCGTGATCCATCACTAATATAAATATATATATATATATATTAGGGTTGTTCTTATTTTCAAAGTTTAAAATGTTAAACAACATTGTGGATTTTTTGGTTCTTGGTGATAAAAGAAGACGACATACAAAGTTTGAACAAAATCGGTCAACATCACGAGGTCGCGCAACGAGGTCAAAGTTTTAAAAATTTAGTAAAAATATAGTTTTCCACAAATTTCTTCAAAATGGTGGACGTTACAGACTTCAATAATGATTATTAATTTAAAGGAAATCTAATTTACTACCAGACGTATGTTTGATTTTTTTAAATAAAACAAAAACAAAGGGAGTGTGTAATGTTAGCATATTTCATAGCTTTTTTGTATCAATTAACTTCACTCGCCTGTTGAAGATGATTTGTTCGCTTCAGAGTAAAATAGTACTCTAAGCTTAGTAAACCTTTAGATGATAAATCCAAAAATGATATTGGTTGCATTCTATCAATTCAGAATTCAGTACAGTCTGATTACATCATATGATTCAGAGCCTGTATTGACCTATAAGAAATCGATTATGAAAAAAATATATAATAATGTGTTTCTTAGATTTGCGTCAAGGTATCCTCTCAAAATTTTACTTTGTCTCTGACGCATACATAATCCATTATATGCGTCATTTTGTACGCGAGATAGGCTTTTTTAATGTACATATAACTCTCTACTTATTAAATTGACATGATTTAGTATACCAAAATATTAAAGCTGGTTAACAAGCTTTCATTTGATATGTTTGGTGTTCTAAAAATCGCTATACTTTAAAGATATAAGCAAATACGTACTCTCCCCAAAAATTGATCTTTTGATATGAGAATATACGATTACCATTTGGTAACG
Organism: Caligus rogercresseyi; assembly: GCA_013387185.1. NCBI lineage: Eukaryota > Metazoa > Arthropoda > Copepoda > Siphonostomatoida > Caligidae > Caligus > Caligus rogercresseyi. Next base: position 6,277,410 of record CP045905.1, on the reverse strand, counting down.
GCTGTTAGTGTTACCTGGATAGAAAGAGAAAGAGAAGGGAGAGAAGTGAGGCAAAATACTCTCTCCCTTCTTTTTTCTTTCTATCCAGGTAAACACTCACAGCCGTTACCAAATGGTTTATCCAGTTTTATTTTTCTTGATACAAGGTTAGTACATTTAAGAAACTGATTAAGTTTTTTACATAAATAGTGCATTAAAAAACAATACTTAAGGCTAATTTTGTGCTCTGCGGTTATCTCGTTACTTTGACCATAGTATTTTAGGACACAAAATTGTATCATCAGATGTATATTATGCTTATTAAAAAGTTTTAGTAATTCATAAAAATAGGCGAAATTATATCTCAACTGAATACACCTTGAGGCATAACCATCGACAATCACATAATTTTTGTTACATTTTTAGACACTATAATATAATCCTAGTATAAAATTCGGTAACTTAGACGCACATGGGTCATTATTGGGTGTCCAGTAATATAACGTACATATTATTATCGCGCACGCCTTAATCGCAGCCTTTAACATCGTATGCTTTTTTTCGTACGTTCCTTTATCGCACGCCTTAACATCGCAATCTTTTTAAAGGGAGTATTATTAACGCGTTGCTCAATTGTCGTTGCTGCTTATAATCGCCCGTTTAAACATCGTGGTCATTATCATCGTAGTTTTACTTCAATGAATTCATGAATCCAAAAGAGGAAAAAGAGAAAAAAAAGAAAAAAGAAAAGGGGGCTGAAGGGAAATAATAATAATAAAAGATATCATCTCATCATCAGTCGTGAGTAAAAACAACAACAACAAACATCTCGAAATTTCTGAAGAATTGTAGTGCTGTTTAAGTCATGGAGAATCCAGCATTATCTTTGCTTAATTTCTTCGAAGGACTTGAAGCCAGGTCTTTGTGGTAAGTGGAAAAATGCATTTATGGACAAATATATAAGAGTCGTGTCCTACTCGTCCAGTTTTATAGGACTTGGATCCGGACTCTTGGACTCCAGGACTCTGATTCGGATGTGATTGGTCTTATAGTACTTGAATTCAGATTTTTGGGACTCAAGGACTCGGATTCGATCATTTTTGAGGACTGAAATCGGACTTGGGAATCCTGAATGATTATATTCAGGATATGGACTCTCATTTTGGCTGTGATTCTACGTGTCCCATCCAAGCTATATATATTTAAGTTTGTATTATAAGTAAGTAGGTTGTAGTAAAGATATGGAATATATGAAATACCATTGCCATTAATATCAAATAACCTTTCATGATGCCTATTAACAGAAAATCCTTTACGTAATATGTAAAATATTATAGAAAAAGTTATTGTTTATCGTTACTAGTTTTATTTTATTTTCAAAAGTGCTTTTTCATTTTTCATTCTACTGTTTGAATCGATAGATCACTTTTTATATGTTTAGAATATATTTACGTCACAATTTCAGGAGTTGAAATCCTGGATTTATCGGCTCCTTACTTCAACGACGACACGAGTTTATCAAACATAAACATTTGAGCTCCATGGACAACGGGAATAGTTATATTAAGTCATCAGGATGATGAGTTACTAGTAAGAGTCCATTCACGGGACCTTTTGGCGTTAACACACTCAAGCTAAAGACGTTTACGAGCACTACCAAGACGAACTTCTCTACGGAATTAATCTTTATGCAAGAGGAGTTCAAGCAATCCAAGACGAAGGAAAGAAGATTGTATACTGCTACAAACACTCTTTTGCGGCAAAGAAAGTCTCCGCTCCTCGATGAGTGACGTGGAGTACAGGTGGACCTGGCCATGGAGAGGTAGTGTCGGTAGAGACCCAGCTTTACTACCGGAATCCAATACTATTGTACCCTTCCCTCGCCGTTCTCGAGGAACCGAGTTGCCTCCGTGAGTGTCGTGAGACTGTAAGGCTATTGAAATCCTCGAAGCATTGGCATATGAGTGTAAAAGTAGAAGAAGACTTCTAAACACAAATGCAACCCAATTCACAAGCAAAGTCTTCTGATCTAAAATTAAGGATTGAAATATATCCTCTCTTATTTGCCCCCTCACTATCTTTAATTGACAGAACGAGTAAGATATCATACCATTAACAATTTAGTAAAACAATCAATCTCTTCAAATGAAAAAAGAATGTATTTTTATATATTTAAAACATTTTTTTTTTTTTTTTTAAATCATGTTCGTTTATTATGTATATAAAATAAGATAAATACATAAAAACCAGAGCAAATGCGTAATAAAAACATAATTAAACATTTTAGTTTAAAATTTTTGCTCTGGGGTTGAACGCACAAAATAAAATAACACATAATATCAGGTAAAGGTTATCAAATTAAGACAATATTTTGGGAAGCAACTATTAAGAATTTTAAAAGATGAACATAATAAATGTAATTAAAACATAATAAAATTATGCTAAGTGCTAAAAATTACTAAATCTTTTTGAAATTATTTTTATAAGTCTTTGGTGTTGGATGGAGAGGCTTGGATAATACTTAATTATCCTTCCGGCGGACGTCCACGTTCCTCCTTCGTCTGGCGAGGGGATTTTTAACGATAATGCTGCATATCTTGCCGCCGCAGATATAAATATGCTTCTCAGCTCTTGAGGATGGAGAGGTTTGTAGGAGGTCAGCTTATGACAAATCAGCGACTTAGAGTTCATAATACTGAAGGTCAACGCCTTAGTTTCCGGAGACTTGTTGCTTTTCCCAAGGCCGAAAAGGATAATGCCTTTCCAAGCATTCGAGGACTCATACTGAAGGGTAGGTAGGTTGAGCAATAGGAAGTCCTTAAGCATTTTTACTGCACGACATTCAACAAATAAATGAATTGTTGAGTTAAACAAAAGACCGCAATCTTTGCACGGCCTAGAAAAAAATAAAAGATCAGCCGAAATCATCAGCTGAGCTGTGAATTTTCTTCCGTCGTGGATACCTTGCAAAGATTGTCGAATCCGATTGTTCCAAACCGAAGGAAGACCAAGTATTTTCAAATATTTATTACTTATTTTTTCTACCTCTCTTTGATGCGATGGAGGAGACATTTTTAAGTGCCATGGCTTCGGAAGAATGTGTTGCAGAGACGTCCTCGTCAAAGGATACACAAATCTCCCATCAGAAAATACGTTATCTTTGCAGAGATCATGAACTGTAAGAATTCTTGACTTAATAGCCATTTCCTCCAAAATGTCCGGTCGAGGTATATTTCGAAAATATAAATGCTTGTGAGCGTTTTGTCGAATGACATCTACGGTCGTATTGGTGTCGTAGATAGGGCAAAGTTTCCATAGTATACGTTGAGATGCACCCCAGACCCGAGAGAGTCGTGAAGTTAAATGGTTAGTTAAGTCTGAGCCGAACATTAACCACCAGTAGATTTCGTCATAAGCTACAGATCTTCTCCACTCGATGGATGGGTTTTTTGCAATTTCATTAAAGATTTTGATATACACCTTTGGTATAATACAACTCAAGCGAGAAATACCTCCCCCGAGCAAACGTTTTGGTCTTAGAATAGATGGAAGATAATGATGGTGAAATAAGGCACGAAGCCATTTTTCCTCCTCGAGAATGACTTTTTCGGCAATTAATGGATGAGAGGACGCCTTATATAACATTAGAGGAACAACTTTCAAATTATAAAAGTCAATTCTTCTCTGAATGTTGAAGCTCCTCCATTTTGCTATGTTTCGAGGGATGATTGAAAATGCATTCGTCCAGTTCTTCTCATCAATTCCTTTATTATTCCAGGTAATTCCCAGAATGTCCACTTGGTTGCTAATTTGGCACGAAGTAATTTCACTTTCTTTAGGGTTCCATTTTCCAAGAGGTAGAATCGTTGTCTTTGCCTTGTTGATAGCTAGGCCTGATATTCGTTCGTATTTTGAAAAAAAGTTTAAAACGATATCTACTCTTTTGCTCAGTTGAAGTTCTGAATTTCCTTCTACCATAAGAGTAACGTCATCGGCGTAGAGGTCTATTAAATGTTTTGTGCCTTTGACGTCCACGCCAAACCCTCCGTACTTTTTCAAAACCATCCGAATTAGATCCTCAACCGCTGCAACAAAAAGTAAGGGAGAAGATGGGCATCCTTGCCTACAGCTATTCTTAAGGTGGATGGGATCACTTTCCATTCCATTAAGTGATATAGTCGAGGTTCCATTTAGCAATAATGCCCGAATGGGATTGAAATATTCCTTCGGTAAAAGTTTCTTAACCGCACTCATAATGTGAACATGCGATATAGAATCGAAGGCCTTTTGAAAATCAATAGCAATTATTGCTCCGAAAGTTTCCCTTTCTTCCACTGAATCAATGCAAGCTTGAATATTTCTGGAGACATCGCAGATTCTTCTTTTTTGAGAAAGCCCTTTTGTTGAGTGCCAATCTTGGTGTTAAGAATGGGTTCCATTTTTTGGGCTAGCACTCCCGATAATATTCTATATGAATAATTGAGAATGGTGATGGGCCTCCAGTGACTAAAGTCTGACCCATCACCTTTCTTCGGGATTAAAGCGATCCTACCCTTTGTGAGTTCCATAGGCATCTTGCCCTTTAATTCCATGGATTTACCTACTTTTAATAGGTATGGAACGCTTTCCTCCAAAAAGTGAACAAAAACTCCACCACTTAACCCATCTGGACCTGATGTTTTTTTATAATTAAGTTTATGACGAATATAGTTTGTCATTGATTCCTTGGTGAATATTTTATTTTCTCCGATCCTTGACCATTTTTTCCGCTGAGGAAAGTTTTTCCGTGATCCTCCAACGACAGACTGGAATTTTTGATGGAAATATCGAAGAATGTCTTTTGGGGCATTTAAGACCTTCCCACCCTCAATAATTCTTTTAACGAAAGGAGATGGTCGTTGTTCAATATTTGAAACACGTTTAACTCTTTGGGAGGCACTTTTTTCGAGAGATACTTTCTCTTCCATTTCAGCCTCCACAACCTCGGACACCCTAAATGCGTTGAATGTATCCGCCATTAAGGACCGGGCAAAAATTGAAGACGAACTAAGAATGTTTTCAATATCCTGCTGTCGCTTTTTCGAGGCTTCTCTCTTTTCTCTCAAGAAAGAAGTTGTGGTGGATTGAATAGTTTTTGTGAAAACCCTCATTGCCGTGTCCGCGGAGTATTTGGGAGAAAACGCCTCTCTTATATGTGATTGCAACTTTTTTTTAGCTTTGCGTCCTGAAGAACTTGAAGAGGGAGCTTGAAGCGGCGTTGAGGATATCCTAGGCGTAGCTCCAAATCAATTAACTTATGATCCGAGAAAGGTTCTGGTCTGTAAGTGGCATTTTTAATCCGTTTAACAATACTAGGAGAAGCTAAGGCCAGATCAATTCTTGATCTATATTTACCTCGACACCACGAAAAACTATCAGGGGAGAATCGACCCATTATATCCACAAGTTTGAAAATGTTGATAGCCGTTTGAAGACTTCTCCTATTAGAGTAATAAGCACCCTGCCTGTCCAAATCCACATTCAAGTCTCCAACCATTATGACTGGTAGATTGGTTGCTTTCACACTGTCCGTTAGGGTTCCAACAATGGATTCATAAAAGTCCGAGCATTGCACATTGGGACCATAAGCATTAATGAGATAGAAAGCCATACCACTTGTCGAAATATATATTTGATGCCAATCACTCATTTCGGATGCTTCTTTAACAAATTTTGCCGTCTTTATATTTTTCGAGATAAACGTCTGAACCCCTCGATTTGAGTTATTACCCGTAAAGAACGTTTTGAAGCGTCGAGGTTTGCATAAACAACAGTTTGGAGGACATGTTGATGACACCTCACATTTTACATCTTGTAGGCAAACAATGTCGGGATTTTTTTCAAAGATGGAGTTCAATAGAGCATGTCTCTTTAGTCTGTTCATACCACCTCTTGTATTGAGTGATATGATTCTTTTTATGCCCATATTTGCTTTAATTTCGTTGGAGGAGTTATCTTCGAAAAAATCGGTGATCTTCATTTGGGAATGTTTATCTGAAAAAACACTCATAACTTGGCTGAATAAGAAGTTAAGATTAGTTTCTTTTTATTTTCGTCGGGTTTTTTCTGTTATCGGGTGATGGACCTGAGAAAGATCTTACTCTTTTCGATGACTGAGACCGAGTCCTCTCCAACAGAATAGCATTCGTGTCCAGGTGAGAACGCTGATTTTTCGGAATTGTTTTCGCTGTTTGAGGTGTATTTGTGGCTACTATGTTAGTGTCCGAATTTGTCGCAGTTTCAATGGAAAGAGCTGGAGGGGATACGTTGACCAGTCCTTGGTCCTGAGTCTCAGAGACATGTATAGAAACGGGAGCTTCCTCACTGACAAGAGGTATGCTATTCCCATACACACTATCCTCGACGTTAGTCTCCAGAATTTCATTCCCAGAAGTCGCCACAGCACCAGGGACCTGAACTGATGTTGCAGTAGAACCATTTATGTTTCCTCCACAGACTTCTTCATCCTCGACAGGGATAGATATTTCACAGTCGGAAATATTTATTACAGGAGCAGGTGATTGTTGTTTCTGCGATTCTGTTGTATTAGAGATCTCCTCAGGTTGAGGAACAGACTTTTCTCCAGCAGAATTGACCTCATTATTTAATATCCGTTCATCTAATTTTTTTTTCAATAGCCGTTCATACTCAGTAGTTTTCATTTTATTTTGGTCGCAATATTGCTTTAAATGCCCAAAGTTAAAGCACCTTTGACATTGCAATTTAACACCCAGAAACTTAAGTTTAACTAAGTAACCCTGGAAAGGTACTATCTGGGGAATGTTGGAAGGATCTGCAGTGATCTCAACAATATAATCACTATCCCTCCAAACTTCGCGATAGTTTTGATACTTTTTCTCCGCGTTTTTATCAAAAGGATTACTTTTGGGATAGTGATTGTTAATCTCCCCAAATTGTTCGAGCCACTTGACTAGGAGGCCTTCGTTAACTCTTTTAAATGTATTAACCAGAGTAATGGTGAACTTCTTCTTCTTGTCAAGAGATATTTTATCAATTCCCTTGAGCTTGCAAATTGCCTCTTCATAAATGCCGTCTTTATTTATAGTCTTTATTTTCAATTCTTTTTTTAGGTCCGAAAGTCTTGATCTAACATCGATAGGAAACTTTGTGTAGATACAAGATTGTCCTAAACCAAATCTGGGGTTTGCTCCAGCCACTTCATGCTCATGGAATCCGAATTCCATAGCCATATCGTACACTTCAATGTGCTTCAATTTGTCCGTTTTAAACGCATTTCCATCAGAGTCTTCCATTGTAATAACGAAGGTTTCCCATTCGTAATCTAAATTCAGGTTTAATCTTTTCTCAACAACATTGTTGCTCTTCTTCTTTTTCAACACGTCTGAATAAGCGCTCCTCAGAAAAGTCGATTTGCCCTTATCATGATAATCATAAACATTTTGTTTTAAATTAGGTCTCCAAACAAAAGTTAAAATACAAAAATTAAATGTTGAAAAAATAATCATAATAATAAACATGATCTTACGATATCAAGCAAAAACAATCAGTCAATAAAACAATAAATCGACCATAAAAGATATTAAATATAAAAGACAAACCAATAATACACTAAGGACTTAACTCAGACCTAGGATAAGTGAGGACAAATCTCCACTTTTTTAAAATAAAATGAAAACTAACATAATTAATTTTAAAAATTTAATAAATACACTATATTTATTAATTTAATGAGCATTATTTTTCTTGTTTTTTAGGATCATCCAATCATGGAGGATGGAACAAATAATCGTATGTCTTCCTAATATCACGAAATCCAAAGGATCTTATCAAGATTAAACATGAAAGTATTTATTGCTCATGTAAATAAATGGAAAAGCGCCAATGTTTCTCATGTGGGGCTTATAATATCGCATAAAACATTTTGATACAAGATCATTCGCCCCAAAAAAGTTTTTTGTTCAATAGCTTTTTGCATATCTGAATTGAGTTTACTTTTCAACAAATCATATGTTCTGTTTATATGGCTTCTCGTCCTTTTTTTTTTTTTGTTGTAGATTTTAATGAAAAAGTGTATTAAAAACTTTCATAGAACTAAATATAAGCCTTGATCTATACCCTATTTTCAGATACACTTAGTCGAAGCATTTATTTGTAAAGTGTGTGTGGTTCGTCGAAAATCTTTTAAGTAACGATCCTGTTGCAGAAAGTTTTATGCGAAATTATCGGGCACGGTCCCTCACACAGGAAATGTTTAAGAGAATATAAGAAAAAATGTAGAAATGTTATTTCTATAAAATAAACAAGCACAGCTAACTTATCAAAAAAGGTGGAACAAATTATTTTTAATAGTGTTTTATTCAACATTAACTTTGTTTCATATGCTTAAAATTTAAAATCTTCTGTAATGATTTATTTGATTTAAAAACTATATATTATTTCTTATATTCTCTTATATACTCCTGATAATTTTGCATAAAACATTCTTGCTACAGAAACGTTACCTAATTTTTTTTAACTCTTTAAAACGAAACGACCCTGGGTTGGAGGTTGTGTCATACAATTTATTCCATTGGCAAAATCACCAATGTAAACAAAAAGGGAGAGAGAGTAAAGGAAGAATCAGTTTAATTTGAATACAATGGAGGCAATTATCAACGTTCCAAAGGATGCCAAATCATCCAGGCAAATTCTACAAATAAGGGTTCGCCTACGGTCTAATCCTCCTTCGTGTCCTGAATGTCTGTGTCCAATGAGGCGGTGGAAATGTGGTACCCATGGAAACGGGACCATCAGCGAAAGGAGTGGCTCCCGTTGGAAAAACTACAAACTCCCTTTCAACAAATTCAGACGATTGCTTTGGTCCTGGCCCTTTAAAATGTCCTGAACGGTTCACCATGCCTTGGGAATGTGTGCTCCATCAGCCGTGTACTAGAAAATTGAGTTCTAGTGTATGCAAAATTTGAGGCCCAGGCATGGTGCCTTGAATTGATGAATCCCTCATGACAAAGAGGAAGTATAATCTAGGCCATCTCGTGCCTTAGAGCTGGGTGTTTGGGGAAGATTGCACGGCAACAAAGGAGAGATTCTTCAAGATGCTGAAGGTGAAAATAATTTATTATTATTATATATTTGCTTTAATCACTTTAATTTATTCTTAGGATCGAAGTGCCGCACCACTTAGTTATGGAGAGCATAGACACGGGATCCACAATATATATTGATTGATAGGCGGCCTATAATGGAATCCGTTAATTGCCTGCCCATCCTCATTACCTTCACGACGTCGTGAATCATTCACGAAACTTCGTGGGTCCTAGGACGAGCGTTCATACTAATAATGTGCTTTTGACTTTAGTCCATTACTTGTTGGAGATCCCTCGATCCCTTCCTCCATCCCTTGATCATCAACCCTAACAGGACTAACCCCCCCCCCCAGACTAACGCACCCCGGACTATCACCCCCCGTGCCATTTAAACCCATAACTAATATTTTTATTCCATGAAGTCCGCTTATTAATTTAACTATGTTTTTTTTGTGACAATTGACCAGTTTAAAATTTGTATTATAAGTAAGTAGGTTGTAGTAAAGATATGGAATATATGAAATACCATTTGCCATTAATATCAAATAACCTTTCATGATGCCTATTAACAGAAAATCCTTTACGTAATATGTAAAATATTATAGAAAAAGTTATTGTTTATCGTTACTAGTTTTATTTTATTTTCAAAAGTGCTTTTTCATTTTTCATTCATACTGTTTGAATCGATAGATCACTTTTTATATGTTTAGAAAATATTTTACGTCATAATTTTAGGAGTTGAAATCCTGGATTTATCGGCTCCTTACTTCAACGACGACCCGAGTTTATCAAACATAAACATTTGAGCTCCATAGACAACGGGAATAGTTATATTAAGTCATCAGGATTGATGAGTTACTAGTAAGAGTCCATTCACGGGACCTTTTGGCGTTAACACACTCAAGCCAAAGACGTTTACGAGTACTACCAAGACGAACTTCTCTACGGAATTAATCTTTATGCAAGAGGAGTTCAAGCATCCAAGACGAAGGAAAGAAGATTGTATACTGCTACAAACACTCTTTTGCGGCAAAGAAAGTCTCCGCTCCTCGATGAGTGACGTGGAGCTACAGGTGGACCTGGCCATGGAGAGGTAGTGTCGGTGGAGACCCAGCTTTACTACCGGAATCCAATACATGAAGTCCGCTTATGAAGTTAACTAATTTTTTTTGTGACAATTGTCCAGTTTAAAATTTGAATGTAATCAGATAAAACAATAATAATACTTTAGTTTATCATTATTTAATAAATCTTATGTTTCTCATTTCAAATCTCGCAATAATTGTAACTGGTCACCAAACTTATCAATTTTTTTAAATAAAAAGTGCTAATTAATTTTTATTTATTTTCTAAGATATGTCGTTAAAATGATTAAGCTAATAAAATTTTACTTTAACATGATTTGAAAGAGTTTTTACTATGGATATATGGTCTCTTACAAAATTTCTTACAAATCCAATAAGTTATAGGCGTCTCTTTGAAATAAATCATTTAAACTACTTTTTCACTAGTATTTTATCACTATTTACACTTCAGATAGGGAGAGGTCCTCTCGGAGCAGGAGGGGAAGTACCGAACGATGTCACCCGCAAATCGCCAACTTGAAACCTACGGAATCCTTATGTAGAGCTGCTGCTGATATGAATAATGGCTTTTAGGTCTCCCTCATAATTAAGATATTATCTTATCAATTTATTATATTATAATACAGACATAGATTAAATACTACTATAGATGAGAAAAAAACAAAACATTTTAAACGAATTTACTGTTCCTACACTTTAATTCATGAAAGTAATTAATTTATATTAGATGGCTAATAAATTTCATTCACAATTTCTTATATCATAATACAGAAAAAAATTCAATATTACTTTAGATGATAAATAAATATTTTAAACGAATTTACTTTTCCGACAGTTTTATTCCCCTTCATTCTTTCTGAGGGATTCCAAACATTAGAAACGTTGACCTTTTTACTCTTCTTCGCGCTACTGAAACTCAAACATGTGCTGAGTCGGTCATTGGCTTACTTCCTGGAAAAGGTCTATGGCCTATTGAGTAGTCTTAAGGGTTGTTTCATCTTCAAACTTATAATATATTTACAATAGTACAACCTACTTACTTTTAACATAAACTTATGAACAATGATATGAACAACTTTTGGTAAATTAGTTACCGTGAATAATTTAAAATTATTTATGATACGATCACAACAAATTAAAAGCCCAAATATTGTATTTTTTATATATTATTAAAAATCACTTAGAATAATAAATTATGAAAATTCAAAATAAAGACAGAATTAGATTTCACGCAATTATTGTTCATTAATCACCATTCACAAATCAGATTAATTTTGTGTCAAAAAGTATATTGATAAAAAAAGATGATACCCCTTCATAATGTTCAAATAAATATGTTTCAATCAATACTTATTATATAAACCTTCCATGATCATGGGAAAAAATATTAATGTCTTCTATAATAATCATTTAAAAGAGACGCTTAAATTGAAAATAAAATAATTTGTTCTCCCTAATGAGATAGATGTGCAGTTCCCTTGGATGTCTGCTATGATATAAAACTCTGAAGAAAGGGCATGAAATATTACCGTATACAATGAATCTTTTATCCAACTTTTTTTTTGAGAACTGAGAGTTTATTTTATATATAAATAAAATATATCACTTTCTATACATAAATTAAACGTAAATAGCTATATAACACAAACAATACTATAATTTACAATGTTTCAAACTTTTTGAGATAATCGAGAGTGTATTTTCTTAAATAATTTTTATACATAAATAAAATAAATAAATAGGTGGAGAACACGAAAAGAAATTACTAATAACACAAAAAACACTAATATGATAAATTATATGCAATGCCTTTTAAATAATCTGTAGTTTCGTAGTCTCCGTAATTATTACAAATTCGTTGGAGGCGGAGAGAAGAATTTTTATATATTTTTTCTTGGTAGGGGGTTCAGTTCCACCAAGGTATTGTTCAACCAATAGTGCGTTTTTCCCTTGTTCCATTTTCAAGGTCTCTATGAACTTCCAAATAGTTGGATTGCATGCACCAATGAGTTCATTGAAGGATCTGTGCCATCCCTCGCAGTTATTATTAGTCTTTGATCCATTTTCTTTTGTCGTCTGATGACAATTCCATAAATTTATGGGGAAACGAGGTGGCCTTCTATCTCCGTTGCGGCTAGGACGCCCAATCCAGTTGTCCTCCAAGTAGTCGACAACAGTTTGAATTGATCGAATCCGAGTCCTTGAGTCCCAAAAATCTGAATTCAAGTACTATAAGACCAATCACATCCGAATCAGAGTCCGGATCCAAGTCCTATAAAACTGGACGAGTAGGACACGACTCTTATATATTTGTCCATAAATGCATTTTTCCACTTACCACAAAGACCTGGCTTCAAGTCCTTCGAAGAAATTAAGCAAAGATAATGCTGGATTCTCCATGACTTAAACAGCACTACAATTCTTCAGAAATTTCGAGATGTTTGTTGTTGTTGTTTTTACTCACGACTGATGATGAGATGATATCTTTTATTATTATTATTTCCCTTCAGCCCCCTTTTCTTTTTTTTCTTTTTTTTTTTTTCCTCTTTTGGATTCATGAATTCATTGAAGTAAAACTACGATGATAATGACCACGATGTTTAAACGGGCGATTATAAGCAGCAACGACAATTGAGCAACGCGTTAATAATACTCCCTTTAAAAAAGATTGCGATGTTAAAGGCGTGCGATAAAGGAACGTACGAAAAAAAGCATACGATGTTAAAGGCTGCGATTAAGGCGTGCGCGATAATAATATGTACGATTATATTACAGTAAACCTCATTATTGTATTGCCCAAAGATGTGCCCAACTTATAGGCTATTAGATTCCTCTATATGGCTTTATTTATGCTCAGAACGTACAAAAATACAAAAAAAATGTGCTTCGGCTCGTTCTTTAAAATACCGCCCTTGCCATTTTGCCTTGTACGAATTTTCTTTGGGATATAGCCAAAATTATAGGTTCATAAATTAAAAAAGTTAATAGTTGGATATCTTTGTAACTAACTTGCAAAAACAGGCATCACACTAGTAGAGGAATTTTAGCACTATGTTACTTCTTTCAAGGTGACTCAGGATTTCTTAAATATAAAATCTTAAGTATATTATTGAAAGTACAAAAATGTTTAGTCAAAAAGGCCGCTTCAATTAATTTATAGTTTGAAATCAACTATATGTTGACACACAATAAATAAATTTAGGCTAAAAAAAACATTTACAACTCATACATACAAATTGATATTCAGTGAATTCCAGCCTAACGTAGATTATAGACACTGATATGTGAGCTTCCGTGAAGTAACTTAACCTCCAATATTAGTTTATATCCACAATAACAGCGTGCCAAAAGTTTCCGGTATGGTTTTTGAATGACTTTTGCAAAAAATTAAATTTTATTAAAACAAATGATCTTATTTTAAGATGATCAAAACTTTTCTTAAATGTATTTTTATAATTTTACTCAAATATAAAATGCGTAAACTTAAAAAAAAAGTAAGAGGAGAAAATGACAGTGACCGTAGAAGAATATTCATTTGGCCAGAGTGCAAAGAAACCATAGTCATAGGCTATGAACAACTGTTAATCTTTCTTCTATTTGAAGATGCTCTTTATAAATATCCAAGAGGGAATCAAAACAATGGCACGGGATTCAACAGTCCTCTTTATGTAACAAAAGTTCCACAAAAACACAAAATAAGTTTTAGACTATAGTTGATGAAACAAAAATATTCACAAAACATTTTTTTGCACACTCTATTGAAAAAATCAGCGATGTACAGGGGGGGACGTGTAATCGAACTGTAAAGTAGTACAAGTATATGTTATATGTAGGATCATCCTAGTTTCAATCTAAAAATATGTTTATTAGTTGCTGAATTTATCTATTATATAGAGGCTTTAAATATCAATACAAAATTAACTTGTTTTAAAGCACGCCAAAGAAGAAATGTGAATTAATTAGTCTCCTAGCCATTGGCCATTTCGTTAACCGAACGTGGGTACCCTACACATAAAATGATTATGTTGCATACTAATGATTACACTATGTAACAAAATTAAGGTCTTTTCTTCCCTGGGCTAAAATTCCTGATTTGAGTCCCATTTCTATGTAGATTCCAAAAATAATACTCAAAATATCGTCCACAAAAAGATTTGGACTTTATGGCCTTTTTTGAAAATCAGGATTTTCATCATTTTGAATGGTTCACGCCCAGTTTTCTCCGTGCAAAGTAAGAATAACCACAAATGTCATTAGTAGTATTTTTTTCTACTATATCTGTGCATTTCAAAATACGTTTTATAATTTATATATCTTTCGTACGAATGAAAAATTGGCTTCTTTTTCAAAGTTGACATATTTTAGTGTTCTATTTGAGCGGGGAGATATTTTTGTTTCAAGGCTATTGACTATAATCAAATGTAATATATATTTGGTACATGTCAATGCATTTCAGAACAGTTTTTATAATTTCGATATCTGGGATGAAAGTAAAGAAAAGATCAATTTAGTAGGAACAAGTATTGATCATATTAAGTAACTACTTTTAGGTGATCATTGAGGTTGTATTAAATATTATTGTGATTTGTTACGAAGAAAAAAAACAGGTTTGCTTTTTATTTACATATGATTATATACAGTGTGTGTGTGCGTAATCGTCTTTATTTTCCCAAGAAAATCCTAGCACTTCGGCTAGTCAGGATGTCAGTAATAAAAAAAAGCAATACAATGTATAATATATAGCATAATATATTAAAAATATATAAATGAACAAATACTAAAATATAAATATTTAATTAAAAAAAGTGTCAAAATTATTTTGTTTTTTTGAGAATGTTTAACCGTGTTTGGAAAAATTGCATTCCAATATTGTTATCAAAACGGGAAATTTTGAAGTGGAAGATGGAGTTTTTGGTTCAATACGAGGACTCGGAAACTTAAGAAAATACAGAAACCGATGGAATAAAAGTAAAAAATGGAGAGGAGGTGGACTTGGCTTCTCTAAAGAGAATTATCTCTTTATTTGGAAAGTTAGAGGGAAACTTCGAAGGTGTGCCTCATTCCAAGGAACCAAAGAATGTGCGTGAAGAAAGAATACGCAAAAGTTTTTAACAAAATAATGTCTGGTGACTTAAAATAAAAATAAGACCAACAAAAGACTCCCACTGGTTATTCCCATCGGGGGAAGAAAGTGGAAATAATATGTCGATTTTAAACTGCTACAGTGTTTTAAATGTTTGAGGTTCGGACATACCAAAAGCAAAGTGTACTTCCCCCAAAAAAGTGTCCTATGCGGAGTATGATAAATTTTTCCGAACGGAATTTGAAATCCCTGTACGAATCGAAAGCGCAGGAGAAGAAACCTAACAGAGGAAACTGCTCGGCGGGAGGAGGAGGAAGAAGAAGGACTCGGGGAGTTGGAAAACGGAAATGAAGGGGGGACGGACAACTCGGGGGAAGAGGAAAAGGAAGAGCCACCCAAACAACAAGACCCATCAACTATAACGGTCTCAAAATCCAAAGGAACTCTCCTAAGAAGCGACTGGCAAACTGTTTTGAGGAAACGCCCTGACGCTACAAAAGAAGACAAAACCCAACTAAGAAAAAAATAAAGAGAGGCTTGGAGAGCCCTGAGCTGAAAAACACAAAAAAGCCAAAGGAAATGACCGTGTTGGATGAAGAAGAGATGATACCCTCTCCAAAGAAAACGACAACACTGAAGTTTTGCTCCCTCCCGAAGACGGGTGAGAATGTATGTTCTTTGGTTAGCGAATTATTTATTTATTTTAACCTTTTATATCATGTTTCCTTTACATTTTACGTTCAACTCTGTACCCCCCAGCTTTATATGAAAAAACAATTCAATGGCTACTCTTAACTTAAACACGAATTCCCTTTTTAATGAATACAGGGGTGTACCCAATTGAAAATTATAACAGCAAATGTCACTCCATTGTAAATAAGGAAAAAGGAAAACTGTTATTTTTAATTTATTATCCAAAAGCCTGACATCATATCTATTTGTGATACGCGCCTGACAAACATCGGCTCAGGAAACCTATTTCCTACAGAATATATATTTTTTTAGTTCCTGCGAGAAAAAAAAAAGCAAATCACCCCTCAAGGGTATACTTTTAGCTATAAAAAAGCATTTCAACCCAAAATTTTGGCACTTGACGAAAAAGGAAATTATGCAGTAGTTGATTTAAAAGGAAGTGGTTCAATATCAGGTTGATATCTGTTTATGGGCCTAATCATGATGATCCTAATTTTTTGAGACTATTGACTCTTTGTTTCTTGTGGGTGAAGAAGAAGAGGATAAGGAATTAATTTTACTTGGGGACATGAACTTAGTTTTAGAACAAAACAGAGACACGCAAAGTTATCGAAAAGAAAACAATAAAAAAGCAAGCACGATACTTAGAGACATTTTAGAAAAAGACGCCTCTCCGACCTAGCAATAAGATTTAAAGAGACCCCTGACCATACGTTTTTTGTTAAACAAGACAATAGCACAATTAAAAGCTCAAGACTCGACTACATATTTGCAACATCAGGACTTATTGCTAACACAACGGAATACAGAACACTAACAAATGTACTATCTGACCACCTGCCCATCTCAGCAACTTTTAAAGCGACGGTGAAATCGGATAAGAAAAGATGGAAACTTAATGTGAGTTTGCTGGATGATGATGCGACGTATTTTAAGATATCAGACATCATAACGGATGTCAATTTAAAACTGGCATCACACCAAATTAAAACTGCATCACATGCCCTCAAACTGGTTTTGGATCGCTCTCGGGGCGAATATATAAAACTTGGAATAAGGAAGAGTAACGAGAGAAAAATGATGAATCCCACATCAGAGAATGTGACCATTAGTAAAACGGAGCATTGTTCTACTCTTGATAAAAACACACAAGCTAATAAGGTTAGAGGATGCATGATCAGAGCAGGCCTCACTAAACTTGGTAAAGATCAGGTGATTTTGGGAAGGATAAGGAGCTTCGAGAGGAGCAAGGAGAAGAAGAAGGCCATCAACGTATTGCTTGGAAGAAATGGAGAGGAAATAACAACCCAAAATGAAATTCAACAAAAAATTACGGACTTCTACCAAGAGTTATACACATGTAGGGAATGTAGAATAAAAAAGAACCAAGTTTGTGTTGCGTGTCCCATCCATAAACATGACTTTGCCCCCAATGTAGATTACCAAGCGACTCAGTACAAAAACGCCCAACTTCCTCAACTTCCTGATACCCTAAGATCTTACCTAGACAGAGACATCACTTCAAGCGAAATCCAGGCCTACATAACAGCCTACAAAAAAAAATAATAAATCTCCCGGCCCGGACGGATATCCAATGGAGTTTTATAAAAAATATATTGACTTACTGTCCCCTCTTTTGGAAAAAGTTTTTAAAGAAGCAGTTCTTCAGAGGCGCTTCGATAAACATATAAGCCTAGGAAGCCTAACACTTATTCCCAAAAACGGCAAGATCCCCGGCATATCGGAAATCTCAGACCCCTCACCATGCTAAATTCCTCTTACAAAATTTATAGTGGAATCCTATCTCAACGGATGCGAGAAGCTTTGCCTCTTATAGTGCACACACCTCAGAGAGGTTTCATCAAAGGAAGATATATGGAGGATTCATTAGGAGAATCCTGGACTCTTTATCGGATGCGGAAGTGAAAGGGGAGAATGTTGCGCTGATGGCCATCGACTTTCGTAAAGCCTTTGACAGCATTTCCCACAATTTTATTATTGTGTGCTTGAAAGCATATGGCTTTGGATTAAACTTTATAAATATGGTTGCTGCTTGTCTTAGGGAAGCCCATACTGAGTACACCCGGGGGTTCAAGCACATCGAAATAGGCAGGGGATGTCGTCAAGGAGACCCTTTGGCTCCAAGTATTTTTGCCATAGCAGTTGACCAACTCATCAGAAGGATAGACTCATCCCCATGTATAAAAGGCTTTACAAATGGTCATAAGATAGAAGCTTTGCCGACGACATGACCACTCTTTATTCTGGATCAAGGATGGAAATAAAACGGTCCGTGGATGAGACCATCAAATAATGGAAGAATTCAGACTGACATCAGGATTGGAAATCAATCTTAAAAAACGGTCATACTTTCAAATATACCGGATGATTTTGATGAGCAAGGGATAAAATGTGCTCAGGAGTTGACTTTACTAGGTGCCAAGATATCCTGGGTCGATCCTATATTGATAGTAACACCAAAGAGGTTGAGCAACGGATTAGGAGGGCATCATCAAGATACTCGAATCTCATTTCGAGCAATGTACCTGGGAGAATTCACGTATGGAACTCCCTAATCCTCCCGAAAGTGACTCATCTCCTACGTATAATCCTTTTAGCGATAAATTAGCAACTAAATTTGACCAGTTGTGCCATGATTTATCTGCAAAAATGAAAGAAGTGGAAGAATCACCTGGAAACGAATATCGTGTCTAAATATATGGAGGGCTGGTCTACTACCCATTCAGGGATTTTGGAAGGCTTTACATTCTCTGGTTTAACGGATTCTAAGTCAGAATTCTCATTACATTATTTTTTTTTTTTTTTTTTTTTTTTGGTACCTCAGTACAACAATTTATTTTCCATCAAATTGGTTACATTATAATTTTTTTTACATCATTACATAGACACATTTAAAAAATCACTAAAATACTTTACAATATTATGTGGGGGGACTAATCTTGTAGAACGAAATTTATATAAAATTAACTGTGTTTTTGTTGTAATAAAATTGACTTCATTACTATGTGGACCCAAATATAAATATGAAAATTCTTTAGGACATAAAATAAGTTTAAATTTGTTGTAAAATATGTTTGATAATGTACTGAGAATTTTTAAAATAAATGGACACTCGACTAGAAAATGATTTAGCGTTTCAGTCTTTTCTTTGCAAAAGAAACATAGCCTTTCAGCGTACGAATTACCATGTATACTCCCTAGAGACAACGTGCTCGAAACTATCCTGTACTTTAACCAATACATGGAGCAATCAAACTGAGTATTATTGAGGCATTTGAAAACATCAAAGGATGATGAGGACACTCCCATAAACATTAATTTTCGATCAATTTGAGTCAGAAACGTTTTTTTTAATGTTTCCCCTAACAAAAATAATCTAAGCGACTTATTACTAAAAAAGTTATAAAGTTGTAAAAACAATCCCGTGGCCCAATAACTCGTCTTTTAAAATTCAAATTATGTAAAATACCCTTTTGTTCTAAAATTTCATTTGGAGTCAGAATAATATTATTGTTAAAAATTTCTCCCAAATAATTCAATTTCTTTTTTATGGAAGTTCTCGCTAAAAAACAAAGTCTACTATTCCCAGAGGTAGGCTCTTGCCATTCCATCTTCTCCAGTAACATATTGATTAGACCCAGGTTGCTATTAATATTTTCGTGCCAAAAATAATTAATTTTCCGAGCTATCTCGAAGACTGCTTCGGGGCCGTTTCCTTTTATATTCTCGACAACCTCTGTCCGTGCTTTCAGCATATCAGACTCAATTATTTCCGACCATACTGAGCCCTTTTCTAATATTCTTTTAATCCAGGAAAATAGTATTGCTTTCCAAAAGCTCTGAAAATCTATAAGACCCAGTCCTCCCCTTTTTTTGGGGCACACTAGCCGATTCCAGGAAATTAGTTTGCATCTGCCATAAGGAAACAAAAAATATTCACATAGTTGATGTACTTTCCCTGCTAAAACCATTGAAAAGGGTGTCAATTTTAAAATATGTACAACTTTGGGGAGAATAAAAGTATTCCATATTAAAATTCTTGCAATCAAATTCTTTCCCACCAATGATGTTAGTCCATCCGCGGCCTTCTTTATGGTAGTTTCAATCTTTTTTCATTCTCGACAATATCGCCATCATCAAGTGTTAAAAAGATCCCAGCACCTTCAATTGAAAAGATTGTTTTATATCAGAGCCAATACTCTTAATATTGAAATTTGAAATGAGTTGAGTCTTACTCAAGTTTATTTCCAGTCCAGACAACTCACTGTTGGTGCTAATGATATGGAAGGTTTGATTGATGGAGCGCTCGATTTCTTTCTGGTCCCCGGCATACGTCATTGTGATATCGTCCGCAAAAGCACCAACTTTCATCTCAAAATTACCTATTTCAATACCTTTCACCTGTTTCGAACAATTTATTTCTTCTAATAAAGGATTTAAAGCTAAAATGAAGAGTGCCGGCGAAATGGGATCACCTTGACGGCATCCCCTATTTATTTGGAACACTTTTCCACTATTAAGATACGAGGAATTAAGGTTGTTTAGACAAACATATATCATACTTATAAACTTGTTACCGAAGCCCTGCATAATAAGGTTATTTATAATCCAATCGTGTGATACACTGTCAAAAGCCTTTTTAAAATCGATGCTCATGACAGCAATATCAAGCGATTGTTTCTGTGCTTCCGAAATTGCATCTTTAATGTTACGGACCACGTCAGCCATATGTCTGCCTTGCACAAAACCTTTCTGTGATGGATGGATAGTGTTAGGAAGAACTCTTTTTGTAGCCGCTGAAAATTTTATAGCGAGAATTCCACTGAAAATTTATAGGCTGCGTTGAGCATAGTTAGAGGACGCAAATTCTCAATAAAGCGAGGATCTTTTCCAGTCTTTGGTATTAAAATTAGTTTTCCTTTAGTGACGGAGGAGTCAAATTTGCCTTTGGAGATAGCCTCTCTGTATACTGATGCCAGCAGTGGGGACAAGGAGGAACAATATTTTACATAAAACTCCATTGGGAAGCCATCTGGGCCAGGTGTCTTATTTTTCTTTTTAAAATTTATAATGAAACTTGAAACTTCTTCTGAAGTAATTTCCGCCTCGAGGCCGCCCAAAACAGAATTGAGGTGACTGGATGTTCTTTTGGTCATTGGGTTGAAAGCTTTACCTTTTGCTCGGCATGTAAAACATTGTCTGTTAAATTTAAAGCAGTCTTTACAAGCGTAATTTTTTTGAAAATGTTCAATTATTATTTTTCCACTTGGCTCTGGTCGTCAATCATTTTAACACCATCATGGATAACATTGATATTTTTCTTTGACATAGAGCATGATTCTCTTTTTTTAAGACGTGCTAAAACTACTTGTTCTTTTGGAAGTATTTTTATTCCAGATCTAATTGAACATCCCTGAGCGTATAACTCCTGGATGTTCTTGAAAACTCCATCGGATATATTAAATACCTCCTTTTTCGCTCTTTCTCTTTCACACCAAATACTTTTTTGTTTCCTTTCATTACTCAAGTGTGTTCCTAGCTTCCTATATTCTCTTCTAGAACAATCAAGAATTAGTTTAAGTGCATGAGACGGTGTTTTTATTATTTTCACTTTTAACTTGAAAATAATCTCCTCGATTATTTTCTCAATCTTGTGATGGGTAGCTACGTCCTCCAACAAACTCGTATTTAATTTCCAGCCATTCTTTGAGTGTTTCCTAGGTTCACGTATGGTTAACATCATTGGTTTATGATCGGATAAGAATGCAGGTAAGGTTTCGTAATTTATGATACAAGGGTTGAGCTCTTCTGATATAAAAAAGTAATCAAGTCTTGAACTCTTACACATCGCCCCCTCCCTCGTTACAGTAAAAGTGTGGTCCGGGGTTTTCTTGAATTTAAGGGCAACATCCATTAGACTATTTTTTGTCAGCAATTTCTTCAATGCCATTTTTGCTTTTTTATTATTTATATTTCTATAATTGAAAGTATCTCTATCTTGATCAAGAGCTATATTAAAGTCACCCATTAATAACAAAAAGTTCTCTTTAGGCTCTAGATCAGATACAAGCTTAGAGGTTAAGCTATTATAAAAATTGGGATCGTCTGAGTTAGGTCCGTAAACCGAGATAATTCGTATCCGTTTGCCGCCCCATTCTACGGAAAAAATACAGTAGTCCCCCTTCACATCCGCCTCAACGCAGGTTGGTTTAAGAAATTTTTTGACAATCAATAGGATGCCTTGATGGGTGGTTGGCAAACTTATTTACTGCCGGGACTTGAAGAATTTGATAATTAAAGGGAATTACACCTCTAAATTCATTCTCTCTAAGTCTTGTGTCGCATAAAGAAATAATATCTGGTCCAAAAGACAGAAGAAGTGGTCTAAAACCCGTTTTTGCTTTTTCACATCCGAGATGGAATTTGTGTTAAAGGAAATTATATTAAGAGTGGAAAACATTCTAAAAAAATAATTGAGGGCAAGGGATAAACAAACATTGATTTCAAAAAGAAAAATACTTCTATCGAATATGATAAAATGGAAAATAAATTAAAAAACCGAGTACTTGCATGTGTCCGTGCTGATAAGATTTCTTCCGATAAGGTTAATCTAAGTTTCATTAGTTTCGTCCTTTCGATCGCGAGACACCTTAGGGATCTTTTCCTCAGGACTATCCATTGTTCCCTTGTTTTTTGAAGAGGGAATTTGAGATTTAGTATTTTGACGTTTTCTGAGGATGGTCTTCCATTCCTCCCTTAGGGTTGTTTTCGTCGGTATTAAATCTCCTTTGGATTTTCCTCCTCCCGTGTCTCCAGCGACACTTTCTGAGATCCTCACATTCATATCCTGTTTCCATTGCCGTGTGATCCATAGGAGCTTGGGAGGCCTCGGAACTTTTTTCTTCGTTCTTGTCTTCCCCTCTTTCCCGATCGCATTCCTTATTTTCGGTTACTTTTCCTCCCAAAACTTTCTTGTCGTTTCAGGAACTTCTCCGTTTTCTTCCCCTTCCCGTCGAGCAACCTCTTCAGTAGCTCTTTTTTCTTCCATGCTCGTTATCCTTATTGGGAGACCAAGTCCTTGTCTGAAGCTTTTTTCAAAATCAGAATAGGTTATCTTTTTTTGAAGCTGGCATTTCATTTTTGTGTGGCCCACTTGGAGACATTTAAAGCATTGCAATTGTTGATGGTTAGAGATCAATTCAACCCTTGTCCCTTAACAGGGACAAATATGGGTATCTTTTTTTGGCTTGATCCAGAACTTGACCTTGCCAGACATTAATTTACAAAATTGCCGAGAAAAAAGCCTGTGTTCTTCGTTGTCTGTAGACATTGAGTGAGGAATACGCCTAAATTCACCATAACTTCCCCGAATTCCGTCATGATTCCTTCAAAGCTGGTAGGTCGATTTCTGAGGCATTCTTTACAATAACTTCTATAGGGTTCTGTGTCGATTTTAAATTGGCAAGTCCTCTGATACAGAAGTTAATTTTTTCATCTGCTTCCAATGGACCTTTAATAGACTCAAATTTAGTTAACACATTATAGGAAGTTTGAACTCTATGATGATGTATCCTATTTGGCTTCTACAATCATTGATAAGGAGAATTTCTTCCATTTTCAAATCTAATAGTTCAAAGATTTTTTTGTAGTGCGTTATTTCTGGAGAAAAGCCTCTCAAGCACTTGCCTTCCTTGTCCTTCCAATCAAGAAATAGCTTTTTCCACATAGGATTTACATTCAGATCTTTCATATAGTTTTTATTTTTTCCAACAATGCTAGAATAAGACATCTTCTTTTCTCTTCATTCCCACTCTTTCATCACTCTCCACCTCTCCGATCTCAGGATTAGGCCTGTTTTTTGTTTTCTCCTCCGCGCGCATGCACACCTCATTATTATTCCTCTCCTCTTCTTTACGGGTCAACCGCCGGTCGGGAGATTCATTGGAGCGCCCGCCCGTTTCTTCTTCCCTTATTCATCACCTGCACTGGAGTATGTCATTCCTTTTATTTTCATCTTTTCCCCTCCTTAAGAGCTCCTTCGGCGTGCTTATGTTCGCTCCCTCTTTCTCAGAAAATACCTCGGATGAGGGTTCTTTGGCTTCACAAAAGTTTTCTTCTATGTTTTTTCCTCCACAACCCTGCCCGACGGGCAAGGGTCTGGAGGTTTAGGGGGGAGCGCAGACATTTCCTTTTTTCCAATGATGTTGATGAGGAATTGTCTTCAATAATTCTGACGTCAACTCCGACGTAAGAATATTTAAGATCCTCCAGGGAGGCTTTTGGATGTTCTTACGATATCCTCCACTTAAGCGGATATAAACTTCACCGAACGGATTTCCGATGAGATATCCTACCCGCAGCTACACTACCTCCCTGCACTCAATGACCACTAAACACCGTAAAAACTATTTTTTAATCGTAGTAAAAAAAA
>CP045905.1:6215595-6238270 GCA_013387185.1 Caligus rogercresseyi | reverse complement strand
TGATTTCAAAGTTGACCACATTTTTATAAATGTCATTTATATGAATATCATAATTGACACTTAATCCTGAACAATTTCTTAGCCTACTAAATTTTAAAGGCTAGATTGCTGATAGGAGATATTTCGAACGGGGCTACCTGTATATACCAGATTAGATTCCTCCATCTAACATAACATTTTAAGATAAATTAGGAGATTCAAACCAGCATTTTTTGAAGACATGGACATTCTGAACTCTCATGAAATCAACAGAAATTCAGCTACTAACTACTTGACGACTCTCTGCTTGTTAAAAATGCACTACGATTGCCATAATTGTTTGGTTTTTATATGAAAAGAAAGACCCCTCTTATTATTTGGTCACCATAATTTTATATATGCTTTGATGATAAATTAAATAATTTTTTTTTAAAGCCTTTTTTTTTCCTCATCAACAAGGTCTTTATTAAAACCAAATTATAATACAAATAGAACAAAAAGTCACTTATGTAATATACTTTAAAAAGGAAAAATTGTGTTTCATAAAACATAATAAACATTAATAGTTTAAAATTAATTAAAGCCTTAAATTCGATTAGTAAATTGAAATATTTTATATAACGAATTTCGCATAGAAGTGGTCATAGATTTTATAAGAAATGTAATAATTTAACTTAGCGTTAGTTAAACTAGAAACTCTAATTCCATTCTTCCTTAGGCGGATTTCGAATAATTCGTTGTCTTCTTTCAAACGTCAAATAGTCGTTTACAGGATATGCAGGTTTTCAGGAACTCACCAGTTTTTAAATTTCACATCGAGCCCATATATTGAAACCTCTAAATGTTTGAAACACCATATAATATGTACACGGTCGGCTGATAATTCCCAAGACTAACACATAGATGGCGCCAGTGGATTTGGTTTTCATAGACTGTCACTAGTACCAACCTTCAAAACATACCTGCATAATATAAACAGCTGTCTGACAACTAGTTTGTTGATTATTACGTTTTAAGTTACGCTACTTTTGTTATGCGAAAAAAATGGAAAAAAGACCCATTTTGGTGTGTTTAATAAAATTATTTTTGACGAGAAAAAATACCGTCGAAACTAAAACTTGCTTGAAGAATGTTATCCGACTCTGCTACATCGAAAGCAACCAATATATTTCGATGGTTTGCTGAATTCAAAGTGTTCGTGTGAGCACGAATGGTGATAAACGCAGTGGACGCCCAAAGAGGTGGTTACATCAGAAAACATAAAAATAATCCACAAAATGATTTTAAATGACCGTAAAGTGAAGTTGATGCAGATAGCTGAGACTTTGAAGGTATTGAAAGAGCGCTTGGACATTTTGTGCTGAAATTTGGACATGCGAAAGCTCTGTGCAAAGTGGGGTGCCGCGAGAGCTCACAATCGACCAAAAACACAACGAATTGATGATTCTGAGCAGAATCTGAAATTTGATTATGAAATTGAAAGATCGCTAAAATCGCTGTATCGCCCTCGAAGGCAACTATGTTGGATAATAAATCGAATTTTGTCTCGAAAATGTTTTGTTCTTAGTTAGTCCTCGGGACTTATCAGCCGACCTGTTATAGTAATTTTGTATCTCTCAAAATAAATTATAAGTCGTTGAATATTTCTCCACTAGAGGTTCCATCATAAAGTTTTTTTTCTACATTTCGTTTCCTTTCAAGTCCGACGCATTGTAATCTCGAGTGATTTATGTCTGATATATTTCAACTTTATTTTAACTCTGAATTTAAGATCAGCTTGTTTATAAAGTAATCAAATCTAGAATTTATTTCTTGTCGTGACATACTTTCCTTGGACAGTTTTTCTGCCTCGTAAGAAGTCTACGAAGATGTTTGGCTTTTTTTACGTCGGCATTTCTACATATATTATTTACATGATGTAATAAAATTTCCATTCCAATATAAATGTCGTTTTTTCTTGACATTTGATTGGATGTTTCGATTCTTGAAACAATAGATCGATTTACTTCATGGCCAATCAACAATTCATGGATTAATTTTCATCGGCCCTCATGCACGAGTTTTAAAGACATTGCTACCCAGTCAATCAAAGTGGCAATCAAGCCATAGCCATATGAATAAAGGCGATCTCAAAAAAATTGTAAGACTCTAACGAACTATTAAAAAACCTCTTGAAAGGATATGACTTTTAATATAGATGTTGCATCCATCTTGCACCATATCAGCCAAAGTGTATATATATAATGGGTGGTAAGATCAAATCCGGCATTTTTCTTCTCTCAACTTAAAATACACATAAAATCGTTAGTTTATGTTCAATTTTATTATTTAGACATTAAAATGCTTGTACAGAAGTGTAGTTTCTGCTTATTTAATCCATCCGCCTTCTGCGTCGATGACGTGCTGGATCCTGGTGCGAAGGAGGAGCAGCCCTTGGCCACCATGGCCCTGTCCAACTTCCTGGCCTGCTTCTTTATGGAGTTGATCAGGGCGGCCTTGGTGTTGTGAGCCAGTCGGTTGGGTGTCGCTCAAAGTAGCCCTAGAAAAAATAGTCCATAGGATTCAAATCGGGGGAGCTAGGGGGCCAGTGGGTCTTGGGGACGAAGTCGTATGTGTTTGCTGCCAACCAGACAACGCAAATCCTCATTCACACAGGCCAACAAAGTTACGTGAGAAACGTCCAGCTCCTTGGCGACATCCCTGATGGACCTGCTGGGGTTGTGCTCGAAGATGTCTGACACCCTCCTGATGAAGTCGGGGTCCTGGCCTTGCGGGCGCTGCTGGAGGGCCTGAAGGCCCTGTCGATGACAGCACGAGAGTCCTTGGTATCCTTCAGCTGCTGCCTGAGCTCAGCAACCCTTCTTCTGTCGATCCCGAGCAGCTCAGAGACCTGGATGTTGCTGATGGTGTTGCCCTTTATACAACGAATCTGGATAACGGTACACCTGCGTTCTTACTCGTTCCAGATAACAGGCTGTAGATTTCCATATGCGGCCATGACGATGATAAAATTCAACTGAAATGATCTCTCATGGCTGTCTGCTAAAAAATCAGCTGTGCGGATCGGATGACGTCATCCTTGTTAAAGGATGTCCTGAAAACCTGGCGGATTTGATCTTACCATCCTATATTATATATATAATTAATTTTATGACGAAAGTTACCTATAATAATGACAATATGCTTCTTTTGATCACTAGAGAATATATTTTTATCTTTCTAATATGAATTGGTTTCTAAGCATCGAACACTTTCGTTGTGCGTAATCGTTTGGCAAACTCCAATGGTTCAGAGTTATTTTTAGAATATTCATGATATATATCTTCATTAAGCTGTTTTTTTCTTCGAGCTTTATGAAAATATATTGTTTTGGATTGTTTCTTATTTCTTTTATCTTTTTTAAAAACTTGAATGCCAACATCTTATTCCTCTTCTGTACTTTCTCTTTCTCTACTGTTATCCTCAAGGGAGGAATGATTTAAACAAGGGTGTCGACAGGTGTACATAGACGGAGAAGAATCATAGAGATATAAAGATATAGAGAGCTGATTTCCTTCAATAGCAGAGAAACAACGTTCAGCTGTATTCTGTTTGTTCAAAATAAACAAAGTAATTTGATCTACGTCATCGTAAGTTGATCATAAGATAGATTATATCTCTATGCTCAGCTTACGATGACGTAGTACAAATTACTTTGTTTATATTGGACACACAGATACATCTGAAGGAATGAGCTCTCTATATCGTTTTATCTCTATGAGAAGAATGCATTGAATTTGCATAAAGAAGGAATTTACAATATTTTTTGTCTAATTCTTTTTTAGATATTAAGGTAAATAAAATAAAAGAAGCTTATTTAAAGAATAAGGTAAAAATATCTGCATTAAATAATTTATTCTTTTTTAAACGATAAAATAATCCTAGTTGGAGTTGTTTCAAAAAGGGTTGATGCGGTGGATCTTTTAATTTGATTTATTGACACCAACAGTTATTTCATAAAAAAATAGAAGCATCACTCAAAATATATATTAATTTGTAAAATTAACTTTTTCATAAGTAACTATAACAGTATTAAACTATTGTCGGATGCCGTTTCAACGTATTTCCTCATGTGTGCTCTCATTGGAGTGTGGTCGGAGGCTTGTTTGTAGCTTTTACATCCTAAACGGTAGATATTTCTCTAAATTTATGTTTGAGAAATTCCAAATTCTTATGAAGCCCCTAATTGAAGCTGTTGGACTTGCTTCGATCCTTTCCCTCATTTTTCGTCTTATGTCTTCTGGGTCGTGGAAAAACTTTTAGAATATCCTCCAAGTTTACCTCTGCCTTGAACATCGCATATCTTTGCAACTCGAATGATTTCGAATATCCTTTTGTTAAATTACCCGGTGATATAAATAAAGGGCTCTCTGCTTTTTGGCCTCTATTTTCGGCACGACTGACAACTACGATCCCTCTTAAAATACTCCGGCACATGGTTATGTCATTATTGATGCTGTTGCAACGGAAATCTTAATTACTGTATAATATAATTCCTATATATTAAATCCTGTCAAACCATGGGTACTTAAATAAAATTGGTTTTAAGGTCTTACAGCAGATAAAGTTCAATTTTTGGAATGAATGGTCCTGACCTTTTTACTCCCTTTTGAAACTCATTATGTGAGAAAACTTCAATGGAAATATATGTACCAGGCAGCTTTTAAATTAAAGTTGTATTTTTTGTGCCTATGTGATTCGATAGAATCACATCCAACTGATATAAATAAGCATTATAGCATTAAAATTATTCACTCGAACCTAGGATCTTATCAATGAGGTAGACCAAAAATGACCATCCCTCTCGGGATCCAAACCTGGTCCCCCAACATTGAGAGTTGAACCTCCTTGACGCACACGCCTTCGCACTCCCTATTTATTATTTCTTTTTAACGTGTTCCTAACTTCCATTTGTATATGAATAGTTTATGATTTTTTTTAATGATGCGATTGGTTTTGCCTTGGAAGGTTAATTATGTAGCAATGATTTTATTTTCACAACCTCTCTATCCATAATTATTTATTTTTATATTCTAAATATATATATAATTGTATTAATTTGAAATAAAAGCAAAACACTTTTACAACACATAACATCATGCCCTCAATATCAATGCTATCTTATTATGATTGGATGCAAATGGTACATAGGATCTCAAAAATATCAAATTAATTCTAGTTTTTATTTAGTTACAAAAATAATTGAGTAAATAACTTTTTATTGGTCTAGCCAATGAATGGGCATTTTCTATAAAATGATTGATTAAAAACGTAAACTACACGCATCTTTTGTTTGTATATAAAAATAAAAACTAATTAAGGATTCTTTGGAATATATATATATATAAATTTCGTAAAAACGTAAATTAATCGCGCCTTTTGTATGTGTTCGATTATAAAAACTAATTAAGAGTTCTTTGGAATTAATAATATATATATATAAATTTCATGTTGATTAAACCAAATTGTGGAAAACTAAATCGGAACTTTAGTTGTTAATAAAAATCTTGAGTGTAATGCATTTTTTTGCCACACCAAAATTAATAATAAATGTATTTTATAATAAATGTATGGTCCTTGTTATCATATAGCTAAAAAAATGTAGTCTCAATCCGGTTCTTTAAATCAATGCCATTGTTTTTTATTTATTAACAATCATTTGTTAGATGGAAAACTTATAATGCCGATGATTGGGTGGAAGAAAGCTCTGCACATGGGCGTATATAAAAGGTCAAAGTATCCCGTTGATTCAAAATGGCGACATTATCTTTGACGTTTATAGTTTATTTACTTTTCACTTAATTGACGGTATTCTATTTTTGTGGATGTTATCATAAGGCAAGGGACCAAAGCAATTAATGTTCACCATGTGCCTGAGAGTACCCTTGCTCACCCCCCTAATGTATCGTTCCAAGCTTGTTCCATCACATTTGATGAAGTTTAAGAAGAAGTTGGGCATTTGAAAACCTATAAAATTACTTTTCAAATTTTGGATTTAGCTGATAAATCTACTCGATCTTACAAATGCTATTTAGGGAAACTTTGTAATACTGGCAAGAGCACAAACTTTATTTAATCCCAGTAACATTCCAAGCTGATATTATTATATATTACACTAGAGGTCGACCGATAATTCGATTTTCGAGGGCCGATATTTTACCGGTAGTTTTTTAAATAAAGAAGCCGATAGCCGATTAATCGGCCGATAGTTTTTCTCATTTTATAACCTAAAAAAGAAAATAAATAACTACAATGTAATTTTTTAAATCTGCTTTTCGTTTCGGTTCTAATGTCTACCAGTGTTGAAAAGAGCAGTGACTTATGACTATCATGATCCCTCCCGGAAAATGAAAAATAGTTTATTTTAATCCATTTTCATTAGTGAATGTATTTTTAAAATGCAATAAAATATTTATTAAAACCCAGTTGAGTAATCACAAATATTTTAATATAAAATCTTCAAAAAATAAATTTATATAAAACTATCGGCATCAAAATTGCTGATACCGGTAGTTAAAAAAATAAAATATCGGCGCCGATTAATCGGTTCACCTCTATATTATACCTCTGTTAGTGTCCTCTATCATGGGAATGACGTGGTAATAAAAAGTAATATTGGAATGGAGACTTTATACAATAATTCAAATGTATTTAATATTTCAATAGCGTTAGCCCAATAACATTAATCCCAAAGTTTTGTTTCATTTCCTTTGCTATACTCAATATTTATATTGTTGCTGTTCCATAAGGCCTCAACCCACATTTTGTATGGTTGTGATATCACATTTTAAAGTGACATTTCTTTCCAGGTTGTCTCCCCTTTATAATACTATATGCACACATATATTGACAAAAGCCAAAAATCCTTTTCAACATATTTATAGAAAAGATTCCATTCAGTAGATGCCCAAAAAGGACCTCTGTCTCTTAATATACAGAGAGAGAGAGAGACAAAGAGAGAGAGAGAGCGTTGGGACATTGGCATCAGTTGAATACATTTGCGTCCTCACAATGACTCTTGAAAATGACTCCACACAATACTTGGAGCTATAATCAAATGAAGTCACGTTCAATCTATACGGCATTCCTGTAATTATAGACATGGCTCCATTTAAGGCTTCCTAATAATTGGAGAGATGACTTAATTCTTTTTTGCTCATTT
The DNA here is from genome assembly GCA_013387185.1 of Caligus rogercresseyi. NCBI lineage: Eukaryota > Metazoa > Arthropoda > Copepoda > Siphonostomatoida > Caligidae > Caligus > Caligus rogercresseyi. The sequence goes on along the minus strand of CP045905.1, from coordinate 6,231,090 downwards.
ACTTTAATAAATAAATGAGATGAGAAATATGATGTTGGAGATGGAATTGTCTTAATATCCTTTCATTGTTAAGAAAATGCATCTATGGGATTGATGGGAAACTTGAGTTAAAAAGAAAATTAAACACTTTCAATTGCACGCATTTATCCAAAATGGGTAATAGCAAGAGCATTTCAAAGCCCTAATTGCAGAGCTGGGACTGGGATAAGGGACCAATAACAAAATTGTATATCACAAGACACATTTATTGAGGTGGATTATATGCAAATAAATAGTTTCCCTTAAGTATATAAATGTGTATTTTTACATGATATACAACATAAAATGACAAATATTTTAATAGAAATCGATTTTATCGTCTCTCTCTTTCTCTTATCTATCTCTCTCCCTCTATCTATCTATCATATATATCTATCTATATATATATATATCTATATATCTATATATATATATATATATATACCTATATATATATATATATATACCTATATATAATTCAGTCATACCATTCTTTTCATCATAATATTCGCCATTTTTATTATAAATCATGCAGTAAATGAAGAGCTATATACAGAAGGAAGACTATTTATTTATTGAAATGAATCCTCAAAAGATAAAGATTTTGTGATTTACAATATGTCGATTATCCTTATTCATTTCTACAAGGCTGGTTACTTCTTATTGATATTCAGTATGTTGGATACTCGTATTACCGACGGTAGATTCTTTAACTCATACAGATATTTTTCTAAAACGATCAAACACGGCTAACGACTACATGATTTCTGTATCGTTTACTTATGAGTGTCTACAAAACATTTTAATAGCAAAATTTACATTTTTATCGAAAATGAAAGGTGCTCCCTACTGATGTTGTATTGATATGAAAAATATATGGTGCATATTTTTCCGATCATAGATCTTGTTTATCAAATAGAAATGATAGAATCTAGTGCATAGTATGACATAGCAAATCAGTTATGCATGAGAATAAATAAATATTCATTCGTTTCAAAAGGGAACCGTGTTTATTATATGCAACAATTGATTGAGTATAATATACCTTTCAAATTACTATACTGTAATCTATGAGCGGAAATGCCGCAGTATTTTGTACGCAAATTACAAGTCAATGTAAATAATAGTATATATAAAAATGCCTATATATGTATGTAAAAGTCATTATTCCATATAAAGGATCTGATCAACAGTTTTGTTGGAATCCCGACCTTGGTCTCTCTAACTGCTTCTCTTCCTTCATAGTCATGACCTTATAGCATTAAAGGTCAAATGATGACAATTCAGTGACCCAATCCTTTTGGACGCATAACAGTAATATATATTTCATACTTGCAATTAGATAATGATTGTCTTCGTCAGTCCTATGAAGTTTTCCATAGAACATCCATGTCAAATTGATTTGTTGTCAATTTAACTCCAAATAAAATAACTGAAATCGATATTTCTTCCTTCCCTTCTTCATCATCTAATCTGAAATTACATCCAGCAGCTCCCAAATAAGACTTATTATGTCTTATTATCTAATAATTAAAATGCTTTTATGCTGAAAAGCATAATTGAAACCATGAAAGAAACAATATTTTATGTGTTGGAATTGATATATGTATAGATTTAAAAATGTAAGGTCTCACTGTCCGAATGTGGAGCAAGTGAAAAAATATTGCAAAGTCATTTACGTGATGATCTCGATAAAAATAATTGTAACGGCTTTGTTTGATTGATTATATACTTTATTTGTGCATTCAATCTGTTTTGACTTTAGCCAAGGTTTTAATTTAAGCTATAATGTTTAATTATCTTAGTAAATAAATATGGATGAATTTTTAAACTAATAAAATTTATAATAAATAAATGGTTAAAATACTAACACAACAATTTAAGCCTTGAGAGAGACAAACTTTAATGTGATGGCATTGCTATATCTCATGATTTTAACCCACAATGGCGTGTTGGGGCGCTGTCTAGTCGGATTCAACTTTATCGAACCATATAGGCACAAAAAGAATAGGAAGTACGATAGCCGTTGTGTTCGATGCGTGTTCAACTATCAATATTGGGGGTGCAGGTTCGAGTCCCGAAAGGAGATGGTCAGTTTTGGTCTACCTCATTGATAAGGTCCTTGTTCAATAGACTAATTTGAGTGTTTTAATGCTTATTTATATCCTGTCGAAGACAGTTCTATCGAACCATATAGGCAAAAAAAATGCTATTAAATAGTGGAGCTTATTTTTCAAGAAAAATAAATATGCACTTAAGTAAAAAAAAGATTTTAAAAAGATTTTCTGTAGGAATAATTTGTTCCTCAAGTCTTCATAATGTACGAGGAACACAAACTTTCATTGGAAAAAAGAGTTATAATACAATGAACTTACCAAATATGAAAAAAAACTTTAGATAGAACATTGCAATTGGTGGCTGATAATAAAACTTTGCCATGGATTATTCCAAAACGAATCTTATTCTCATTTGTTTCCTATTCGTAAGTATTCCTAATTTCATATAGCTTTAATAATATTGCTTGGTTTATTTATATTCCAAATAAGAAGAGAAATGATACTTTTGCACCTTAAAATAATCTTTATTTTTTATCCTGATCTTTAATATATGAAGTTAATCTATAGCTATACTTAAGAAGTAAGTTTAAACTTAAATGAAAACCAAAAATAATGACAGAAACCTTTCATAATTTTATCATCTCGTAATATAAATTAATCTTACCTAATAAAGGTTTTTCAAAGTATCTGTTATATGCTTCAATGAAGTCAAAGAAATAGTAAACTGCTCTATCGTTTTATTTTTTCCCTCTTCGATCCAATTTGTAGCAAAATAACAAATATAAAAGATATCTATCTATCTATCTATCTATCTATCTATCTATCTATCTATCTATCTATCTATATCTATCTATCTATCTATCTATCTATCTATCTATCTATCTATCTATCTATCTATCTATCTATCTATCTATCTATCTATCTATCTATCTATCTATCTATCTATCTATATATCTATCTATCTATCTATCTATCTATCTATCTATCTATCTATCTATCTATCTCCTCTATCTATCTATCTATCTATCTATCTATCTATCTATCTATCTATCTATCTATCTATATATCTATCTATCTATCTATCTCTCTATCTCTCTATCCTATCTATCTTATCTATATATCTAAATCTATCTTTGCTATCTTAGATCTCATCTATTAAAAATAATTATTTCTCTTTTTATTCAAAATAATAATACGCTCATCCATTAGAAAACTTTTTTCTATGAGCTACTTTATTATCTTTCAAATTGTATGGCTGATCTTTAAATTATAGCAATATATTTCTACTCAATAGTTCTAAATTATTAGAGGAAGTTACAATAAAGTAATTATTCATTCATGGTTGAAGGAAATTAAATTTTACCCTCAAAGTTATTATATCAAAACCGCAACCGTCTTCTTAATTATAATAATAATACTTGGTATATGTTTGTGATGGAATATATATATTCATACTCTGGAACTCTTCCATCACGTATATCAAGGGCTTTATTTCACCTTATTATTTAATGGTATTATCCTTCAGACACAAAGGACCAGCCATAGTTATAAGACAGATTTGATCTATCATTATGCATTTCTAAGGAGGGGGGGGGGGATTAAATATCAAAGAATATTAATTCCCGTATCGGTAATATTTTAAGAATTGCCATGATCATCTATCTATCAGCGACTACTAAAAAAACTATTCTATGGTAAATGCACATATATATGAATCTACATAATTTCTATCTAGAATTAATATCCTTTCGAAGACATTCAATTTCTACAATGTATGAAAATCTTTTCGTATATTATATTTTTTAAAAATACACACTAATATAACCTCAAATCAGGGATTATAAAAGGAAAATTATATCCCTAGTATGGAAAATATATGGATTCATTATTACAAAATTGTTGTTTTATAAAGAAAATCGAGTGCATTTAACTAAGTAGACTGTAAACGTTCTTGAACCGCTGAATACATACTTCCATCCATCCCGTTCGGTATTTTGGGAATCTAACCAATAACGCAGAGTTTCCGGCGACAGCCCCAATCATGATAGTTCTCTTTTTTTTTGTCAATATGTCTCATAGCTAACAAACCTTCTCCAATATGAATTTTCTCGACATTTATTAGTAATGGATTCTCATATTTATGGAATATTTAATCTTTTTCTTCATATCCCGAAGTTTTTCCTTCCAGAAAACGGACTTTAAAAGCAATTTTTAAATTTCCAGATTTGCTCACCCGTGTCCATGGCCATACTTCCGTATATTCATGATTGGCCGCTATGACCGAGTAACAGCAAAGAGAGGTGACATTAATGAACGCATGACTGGTTACCTTCATAACAAATATATTGAATGCCCTTGGATTTATTTTCCATTTTATAATTTCCATGGTTGACCTTCCAAGCGTTATAATTTGCTTTGTATTGTTGCTGAGGGTAGAAGGAAAGTTTTTTTATCTTTTTTAATTACTTTCACTGCAACATTGCAATGATTTGCTTAAAATAATTGCTTAATAAATGGAGTGCGATAGCCGTGTGCGTGTAGGCGTGTTCAACTCTCAATGTTGTGGGTGCAGGTTCGAATACTCCCGAGAGGGATGGTCATTTTTGGTCTACCTCATTGATAAGATCCTAGGTTCGAAAGTCTAATTTTAATGCTATAATGTGTATTTATATCCAGTCGGATGTATTTGTAGCGAACCAAATAGGCGAAAAAATAGTAATTGCTTAATATAATTAAAGGATACAAGGAAGTTATATTATAATCTTGACACTTTTAAGAAACAATGAAAGGGTGATCAGGATACAAATAATATATTTAGTGGCATTTCCCCCTTTTTTAACCAAAAAATAACATGCGGTATGCATTTTAATGCTGCAAATTCAGTAGCGCATATACCAATGTTATTTAAATTATTTTTTACATCACAGTGAACATAAAATTTTCAAAATGGAGTGCGTTAGCTCAGTGTATTAAGGCGTGTTCATCTCTTAATGTTGCGGGCACAGGTTTGACTCCTCCCGAGAGGAGATGCCATTTTTGGTCAAACTCATGAATAATATCAGTAGACTAAATTTACGCTAGTACGCTTACTTAAGTCAAATCGGATGCAATTCTATTACACTAAACGACCAAATATAAGTATCATACATTTATAGAAAATAAAGCAAAAAATAACGTTTCTACTTTTCTCAACGTTATACATTAATTGGAGGATCCATTCACAGCCGACGCATTCATACGTCGGAGAAAACGGCAATTGTGCTTATGATTATATTCATTAGATATTTAAGCACTAGATATATTTTTCATTGGCACATGATCTTCTAAACCTGCATTTGTGGAAACATTAAATACGATTTGAAAAAACCCTATCTAATAAATGACACTAATATTTCGTTTCAATTTAGAAACACGTCATCCATACGAATGGAGAATACATTACTAAGTTAGTATGAACCGAATAAGTGCATTGCAATGTATTTGAATCTGTGAATGAATGACACCACCTTGGAAAAAAAATTGAAATTTTTCCAAGAGGCAATATTTACCTTTCTCTCTCATGGATATATATTAAGGAATAAATTAAAAAATGACTGCAAGCTATTTGTTTAAGACCACGTATATCATCTCAAGCGTAACTAAGCTATCAAATATTGTTACACTTAATATGTATTGTTGTTCTCTTATTTCTTTTGTTACATAGATAAAGCGTATATCTTTACACATGAGGGTTTTCAAAAATAATAACTTTTATTTACACACGTCATCGTGACAAAATATAAATAAAATGTGCAATAAGCTTTCTCACTACATCTATACTATTTAGGTATATATATATATTCATTGTTCTTAAACAAATATAAGAGAGCTATATGACTTTTGATATTTATAAAACATGATGTATTTTCTATAAACGTTCAAAAATTAATTAATTTTTATCAATTGTAATTTAAGAAATATATATTTTAATGTAATTATTCGTACAATGTTTATGGTGCTTACTTATTTTACTCGCCATTCAATCAGTAGAAAATATGGCGGTTCAACTTTTTAGTTTAAAGAATCGTATTCCAGGATTTTTGATTAAAAAATTTATTTAACTGCCGGTGGATGCTATCAGGCATTCATCCGGTAAATCAAATTTGGCAATCAATCCTTCAAAATTATAAAGTTCGTCACATAGCTTTATAATTCGAAGAATTGATGAAACTTGCTTCACCCTTGCAGTATATTGGTAGCAACATTATTGAGCCATCATTCTTTAAAGCAATAGAAATCACTCTCAGTCAACAAATGAGTTAATGTCTCATGACCCTCTGGTTTAAAATGACACTCACGAGTAAGATTGCTCCACACGATTGAATACCAATTTACTCTATCGTATATACACATTAACCCTTAAATGCATAAGTGGGTCAAAAATGACCCGGTGAGGTGTTTTCTTGAAATATCTTCGTAATGAAAAATTGTTATTATTTCATATTCCAGGGTATTCCTCAAAAACATGTTTTTGATATAATGCCCTTTACATTTTAACTTACCTTTTATACATTTAAGAAATTGTAGTTTTGATTACAGGTAGTTTTTCTGAGCTGCATACAGTGATGAGACAAGACACATTTTTCTATTGCTGTCCTGGGGGTAATTTTCTTTTCAAAAATGTTAAAAAGTGAAAAATAAAGATATTTCAAACATGAAATCATTCTTGTGTGTCCTAAATATAATACTAAATATTATACAAGTGATTATTCTTAACCAAAATGACAAAAATGGCATAAAAACACATTGATTCTAACATGGGTCATTTTTGACCCACTTATGGAAGAGTGTAGGGTCCAGTCACTCATGCATCTAAGGGTTAAAATGAAGCTTTGGAACCATATTTTATTCTGGAATATAACCCATCCTTATCAGGCCTGAGGCAAAAGAATCACAAATATAAATGTCTCTTTTTGGAATGGGGTAATGTGCCAACTTTTACAAGTCACGTCAGTGGGTCTAATAAGGATTGAAATGCCTAAAATGTCCAGGCGGATTTCAGTTGAAACAACTAACTTAAGGCATACATGTAATCTGTTAAATGGTATTTATATCCATACAAAAGACACTTAGAAACAGCTAAGTAAACAAGTTATTTGTACGTACAAACTAACACTGATTCCCAGCTCTACCAGTGGACTTCATGGGTATGTATTATGAAAATGTGATTATATGAATAGAAAAGATAACAAAATTCATGGATTAATTCATTTTTTATGTAAGCTAATATGACATGTTATGTTGTCATAACAAATACTTGGATCCAATAGAATACTTAAGGAAATCCAATATCCATTGTAAGCTAATATGAATGTTATGTTGTCATAACAAATACTTGGATCCAATAAAATGCTTAAGGAAATCCAATATACATAGGATTATACTTTGATTTTCCATATATTAAAATAAATACATTTAAAATGATGATGCTCAAGCAGAAGAATATTGATGTTTAACAAATCCGTAATAACAAATACTTTTACATGGAAGTTAAAATGCAGTTCAACAAAACTAAAGCTTATTCTGAAACAATGCAATGTACCTGTAAAATGGTCATGAATATATTCTTTAATATTTATTTTATCCATCTCTTTATAATCAAAGTGTATATAAAAAAATAAACATATAAACATTAATAATTAATGATTTTAAAAAGTGTATTTTCTGAAAGAAATTTGACTTTAAAAATGATTAATATTTATGGGCAGAAATTATTCAAAAATAACTCTTTTTCATGTTCCTTTATTTGTCAACTCAGTGATGGAATTGATATATCCCGACAATAGATAATACACCATTAACTTTGATAACAAAACATAAGTTCATATTTGAATAAACATAAATACATTTGAAAATAAACCATGAGTTACTTTTAAGAAAATATTAGTGTTGCTCAAAGAATAATTAATAGAACTTGAGAAGTGATATTTTCCTTTTTAGTATGAAAGCGTAAAATATAGACATTTTGTTGCATATTAAGGAGTTGACTTAATGAGGTTTTGGGATCCGTCATACGTTAATAAAAAGTTTTATGGACAGCATAACCATAAAATGACAAAGTGTAAACATCTCTTGGCTTATTAAAATGCTCCATAAATGATATATATTTAACATTATCACGCTATGAAACTTTTATCCAAATTACTTTATTTTTGTAGTACTAAACTTATCATATGAAAAAAGTTTGTAAGCAATTTGTCACTATATATTCATAACAAGTGTAATTACTTACAATAAGGAAAACAATAAATTCATTTTTCTTCAGCTATCTAGTAAATGTTTCGTAAATTTACTAAATGTTTATTAATGTATGTACTTACACAAATATCAAGAAAGTAAAAAAAGCAACAGACCATATAAATGTTTATATATGCTCATACATTTTCAAAATAAAAAAACCCAGCAAAATTTCTCTTTGAGTGATATAAACCAGATGTATTGTTCCAAGTATTGGATATAAGCATGGAAGTATATAGGTTGCTCCACTCTTGTTCCAAAATTATTTGTCAATACAATATCGATTAATTAAATAAGAGATTATATTTTCATTATGAAATTATATATATTCTAATGCTTCGAGTATTCCATTTGCCTTATACTCTATGGTGTTGATAAACTCTTTACTAGATGAAGGCAACGCTAATTGTATGAACCATTGTACCAATCCGTGAACATTATCAAGTTTAAAAAAATAAGTACTTTGAACCTATGAATAGAATAGTAAAATATTTTAAGTATCATATGTATATATGTATTAAATATACACAAATATATATATATATATATATATATATATATACGACCGGGACACTTTTTTTCGCCAGGCCAAAACCGGGCCAGGTCGGAACTTAATTTTTTAAAGCCGGGCCGGGACTTCAGTATATCTTCGTTCCTTCGTCATTCTGAAAGTGACGACGGTTTTTTTAGAAAAGAATTTCCAAAAAAAAGTCCCGGCCCGGTGATTTTTAGACACCAAGCCGGGCGGGACACACAAAAAAAAGCCTGGACCCGGGAAAAAAGAAAGTATTTTAAAAAACTAATAAAAGGCCCTAAAACTAATGAGAAATAAAGATTAAATACAAGCACTGCTTAAGAAGTTATATCGCTTCATACTATTATAAATCAAATGTATTTCTATTATAAGCAGTCCTTAATTAATGTCAAATTCTATAAAACTCATGCTCAAGGTGCGTTGAAATTAATTAGATTTTTTTTGTGGATTCTGTCCATACTTCGTCAAAACGGATTCTTAAATATATATAACTAGGCGTTACAATATTCATAAGTGTAAGGAAATATTGTTTTTTTGCATAGGTATTCATGGTATTTTGGTGAAGTGAGGATACAAATAACCAGTAACAAATAAAAATAGCAATTGGATCAATTAGAGGAAACCAATTCATGTTCAGGGAAGGAATTAGAAGGTAAATGAGTTTCGCATTTCTTTAATATTGCAGAACCATGAGTTGTATGTACATACTTCCTCTCATGGAGAAAATGCTTTTAAAGCTAATATTTAAACATGAACTTTTACAACAACAACAAAATATATTTGGCGGGAAATACTTAGAATACTTTTTTTGTACTTGAGGATCCTTTTCCTTAAATAATGAGTATTACAAAGATTCTCTATCATGTAATGACATCATAAAAATCTAATCTATCCAAGAACGTGAGTGTATTTCATTACATATAGTTTTCACCGCAGAATTTGTTTCACACTAGATAAAGATATTACGTATCAATACTTCATTTTAAGTGTTCATTAGAATTTGTTTAAAATTGGTCGATAGCGTTGTTATTAATATATCCTTATGATACCTGTATAATTCAATGAAAAAAGATATGTATAAACTATCTTATCCTAAATTTCCTTTTTAAAGTAATCGCCATACTCGATTGATAGATTTTTAATTGAAATTATTTGGTGGATATTATGTCAAATTTTTCTGTTGCATATACACTACTAAATCTAATGCAATTGTTTTCTCAAAAGCCTACAAGTTGAGATCCAAACATTTTCCACGAATAAAAATGGATGGTAAAGAAATGGTGTTCTCAACGCAAATGAGGTACTTGGGCATTTTATTTGACCAAGGACTTACTTGGACGGGCCACCTGAAAGAAAAAGCTGCCAAATGTAGTCGACTATGGAATAAGGCAGTCATAGGACAGAAATGGGGTTAACGTCTGACAAAGTTATGTGGCTATAGAAGCAATGGTCAGACCAATTATAGCCTATGGATGCTTAATATGAGGCCATTCCATTAATAACAAGAAAAGTACCATAAAGATATTAAACTCCATACAAAGAAAAACACTTTATCAATGTGCCACACACTAAGATCAACTCCAACAGCCGGAATGGAATCTGTTATTGGCATAATTCCCCTTGACCTTTTCATACAAGGACAAGCAACAAAATCGCGATGGAGAACTAGGCATTTCTTAAAAATACCTGGGATGGCAATGGCAACTTTCCAAAACGCCGTGGTCACCGCTTCTCCTGTGATAAAATACTTAAGGAAGCAAAATTAATCAACAAAGTGACTATATAAAAGGCATCCTTATTTGGATGGACAATTTTCCAATTGAAAATCCTGATATGATAATTTACACTAATGGATCCAAAGATGAAAAGGGTAATACTGGTGCTGGATGGGCAATCACTATTGGTGATCTCTTCATTCATTTCTCAATGGTATCTTTGAATAGAGAAGCATCAGTATTTCAAGCTGAGGTTTTTGCCATCAAGCAAGCAGTCGAAGATCTCAGAAAAATTGGGAAAAACATGGAAAAAAGCTTTATTTCGATCTCATTCCCAATCCGCAATTGCTGCTCTTCTCAATCCACTTACCTTAAGTGCTGAAGTCAGGGAGTTTAAAGAAATCATATGCAGAGGAAAGAACGATGAAAACATATATATATATTGAATGGTGCAGAGGACACAATGACATTACAGGAAATGAATTTGCAGACTACCTTGAAAAAGTGGTGCAAAAAGCAACAACCGAAAATTTGTTGGTGTGCCCCCAAGTTATGTCAAGAAAACAGCAGCCTATCATCTTGCCCTGTTCCATGGCACGTGAGGATGAGTTTTGATTCGAACGCAAGAGAAGAAGCTGATAAGATTGCGGTTCACTACTTAAAAGCTCTAAACTTGCCAAATCGCTGGAAGAGTAGAATATTGTCCTCCATTCAAAGAGTTGTTTCTGGAAAGCGCTTTACCGCTCAGTTCCAATTTCCACTGGAAACGTGTTCTTTTTCACTCCTTGTAAGGATTGTGGCAATCTTTACAATTCAATCATCCATGCTTTTTATGGATGTCCTTTACTCAAGATTTGAGGGACTTTATAAGTTTAAATATTAAACACATAGAAGACAAACATATTGCTCCGTTAATTCTCTTCGGTCTCACCACGAATATTCGCAAGGCTCCTGTCAAGACGAGGGCCATGGAATTTGCACTCTCAAGCTGTAAAAGCCTTCTGGCGGAGCGCTTAGCCTCTGGAGATCTGGTCAGAGAAAATGACCTCAGAGTCATTATGATATCAGGGGCGGCTCGCTATTCTGCCCTCGGCATCAAGATTCCAGGGATTTCGGCAGGACGTTGGAATTTCGCGGGTGACCTGGTTAAATTCTTCCCTTCCTGCGCCGAGAATGCAAAGATCGACCTGAAGCGACTTCTACGTTTTTACAAAGACTCTGATTTTAAGTTATGTTTACTTTTGTTCATTTACTTTGTTTTTGTTTTGTATGTGTTTTCTTTGTGGATGATTAATGTGTGATGACTTTTTTTTGTGTAATAGTTTTAAACTAAAATGTTTATTTATATATATTTATATTTAATTACACAAAATATCAATAAAGTCGAAGAAAAAAAACACAAAAAAAAAACAATAAATGATCATTTTATATACGATGATGTGATCGATATAAAGATAGTCTTCACATGAAACACACACATCTTATGTTAAAAAAACAAGATCAAAGGTTGTCAAATTTCACCGTGAAGGCCTGAAACAACTTATTCAAGCCTACACAGGACATGGACCATTTCTCTCCACCTAAGCAAATGAAAAAATACTAGTGCAACCTGTGATATTTGCAAGGAAGAGCCACAAACTGCAGACCACCTCATTAACAGATACCTGCTCTGTCCCTCAAAAGGCATGAAGTGTCTCAAGAAGAAGACACGGACATCCAAATTTCAAAAAAAAAATTAATGTAAAAACAATGAAAATATTATTGTAAGTAATTTCTGTATTTAAAAAGGAATTCATTTTGCTCTTGTAACACAAATACCCCATTGTGTGGCTGTGTTCTTTACCTTAGTGTCTATTGTTGTATGTACTATTGTAATCGGCAATAAATTTAACTATGTGATAAGTCTTGCCTTACATTGTTAATTTAAGTTAAAGTGTTTTTTATGATTTTATATTTATTTATTATGTTTAAATTTTTAGAATGATAATTTTTAACATTTTTTGGCCTATTTGGTTTTATAGAATTGCAGTATGCGACTGGATATATATTAGCATAATAACGTGTAAATTACTCAATCTACCCTAGGATCTTGAGTTTCATCAAAATTGATGCGCCCTCAACATTGAGAGTTGAACAAGCCTGAACACAAACAACGTACACGCAGCTTTTAGTATTACCTTTATACATAAAAAATCAAGAAAAAACGATATATCAGGTTATCAAAATCTTGAAGTAGCTGTAAGATGATATGATCGGATAAAATCATTTCTTTTATTTTTACTTCTCAATACAGTATGGATATATTATGTTATCTTTTCCCAAGAAGATTTGCTATTTTGTTCAAATATTTGCGTAATGAAATAAACGATTTATAAAAGAATGTAAGCTCTAGTGAGAAAATTAACATGAAAAACTTTTAAGAATACAAAAAACCAAATCTCATATATGGAATAAAAATAACAAAAAATATTTATTGAAAAATTCTTTTATCATGTAGAGTCATGATTAAATAAGTAACGTAACCTTAACTTTCGAATCTTTATCTTAAGAATTACACAGTAAATAGAAGACATACAAACATTGTATTTCAAGAACTTGTCCAGGCTGGCAAGTGTCTATAACTATAATTTGAACATTATAGATTTATATAATCATTATTTAAAAAAAACTATATATAGATGGAAAAGCTCGTAAACTTTTACTGACTGATACCGGATTAAGTTCCGGTGAGACATGGATTATCTAAAACAAACTTACATTCTTTGGGAATGATATTAATTATATTAATAAAAAACAACTAAATGCCATCTTACCATCCCTTTTTCAAAACTTTTCATTGATTACGTATATCTAAAAATAATAGAGATACACAATACCATCAAAATATAACGTATGATATGATAGTATGATATTTGGCTATTTAAAAAAGTCGGGATATTGTGAGAGTGAGCTTAGGTCATCGTTGAATATAGGGGCATTTATTAGCTTTCTATTGCTAGAGGAAAGACGATACAGAAAGAACTAAAGAGAGAGAGTGAGACTTAATATTTTTTATTCATAAACAGAGAGTGACTTGACACCATCCCACTCCTTAATTCTGGGATATACAGAGTGTACCAGCAAAAATTTAGAAAATCATTAATCAATTTTTGCTCGATCTCTAGAAACTTTATTTGACCTTTTATAAAGAAGCATCTGAAACAAATGTTAGAAAGAAAGATCTTGTCAACCTTTCTTATTCAATGTAGCCTCCTTTAGCTTCAATGACTGCATCAACACAGCGGCAAAAAGCAGCACAGCTCTTCTTGATGAAGTCGGTAGACATGTTGGCCCAGGCAGCAGTGATGGAGATCTTGAGAGAGTCCACATTGGGATGAGGAGTTTTGTTCGTCTCCCCTCCAAAAAGGCCCACACAGAAAGTCCAGGGGATTGAGATCTGGGCTCGAGGGTGGCCAGTAGTTTGCTGGCCAGAAATCGGCAAAATTCCTTGAGCAAAAGTCGTGGGCCAACTTTGATGTTTGGGAGGAGCTCCATCCTGAGTCCACACATAGTTGCCACTGGTTAATTTGCCTTCACCAGGGCAAAACATGGTATCTCAGGACTTTCACGTAAGCATGGCGGTCAATTTTCTCTCTGGTCCGAAGTGTTTGTTTCTGTACTCTCCCTTAACCTCACTCCACTGACTCTCGCAAGTTAGCGATCGTTTCTCCGATTGTACATAAACTGGTCCACTGATAAAATCTTCTTGTGTGAGAAAATTGTCATAGTGGACTTCTTCTTGTGAAAGGTTGAGCGAATTTTGGTGCATCTTTCGAGCCTCTTGACCTTCATTGCCTCTGTCAAAAGATACCTGGGCCTCCTGACATAAGATTTCAGGTTCAGGTACGACCTATGATAGACCCTTGGAAGAAAGAGCTTTAAATTAACTATGTAGATAAAATAGGTCAAAGAATCCTTCAATTCTTTTCAACCATTTAAAGCTCAGGACCAGATGGGCTGAAACCAGTTGTACTACAGCAACTCGGTAAAAATTATATCTTACATCACAAACCTTATGAATAATTCTCAACACTGGCTATACACCAGGATCTGGAGAGAGATGAAAGTTACTTTTTTGCCGAAACCGGCAAAGATGACTACAGCTCAGCTAAGGCTTTCAGGCCAATCACTCTTTCGAACTACATTCTTAAAGGACTTGAGAGATGTACAATGGAAAGTGGACGACGTTATCCAAGACTTTATTCACAACATGCTTATACTAAGGGCTTATCACTGAAACAGCCCTTTCACAAGTTACGGACTTAATCGAAAAAATCAATTTTTCAAGACACTGCACACTTGCAGTCAGTTTTGATTGCACAGGTGCGTTTGATTATGTACAATTTCACTCTGCAAACATAGCTATGTCACGGCTTGAATTCCAGAAGCATTCAATCTTGGTACTGTACCTTCTTAAAACACGAACGTCAAAGCGGAATTCAAGGGGAAAAAGTCAGCGTCAATCCAACCGTGGTAGTCACAGGAGGAGTTCTATCTCCAGTTATATGGAATTATCATGGACACTCTTTTGAACTAAGTTTAAAATGGCGCATCCATGTTGTAGCTTTGTGGTATGGAACGTCCTGTTATTATAGTGGTAAAGACCCTGGTACACTGTGTTTATAATGCAGGAAGCAATTAATATTGTTCCTGGAATGGGGAAAACAAATGGTCTCACATTCAACCCTCCAAATCTAATGCTATAGTCTTTTTCAAAACATACAAATTAAGATAAAACTACTTTCCGCGACTATTTATGGCAGGAAAAGTAATTAAATATGCTACACAAATAAGTACCTAGGCGGTTTTTCGATCAAGGACTCACCTGGACTGAACATATAAAAGAAAAGCTGCC
>CP045905.1:6121895-6206128 GCA_013387185.1 Caligus rogercresseyi | reverse complement strand
AAATGTATTCATCGCACCCTCACAATCAAGGATCAAAAAGAAGCATTTGACATCTATCAGCAGAGACCCTTCGGAATCCTTTTATCCCTGAGCATGGATGTGAAATCACTTTTACTATCTTGTTATCATCCGGACCTTTTATTTGAAATCCGTGGACCAACATTATGCATCTCAATTCCAATTCGGCAACTTATCTTCTTATAATTATTACGTACTTATTTAAAGCAACCAATCATTGGCCTCTGGCATTATTTTTTATTTAATATCAAAATTGAGAAATGAAATAAAAGAAGCATAATTTTGATCATGTCTTTATTCAAATACAATACAACATTATATAACATATAATTTATTTATAAATATAAATGGTTTATATCAATAATTAAACTAGTTAGAATCTTCTCCATGGAACGATTTTTTTGTTGATTTTCTTTTGTGTAAAGGTCTTTTAAAATCTCTTTTCAAACTCCAACAATAGTCAGCCAACATGTTAATATCCCATCGGCCCTGATATCTCGTTTCCATTGTTTTTATATCTTGGTGAAACCTTTCTCCTTGCTCCTCACTGTAATTACCACAATTATTAGGGAAATAGTCTAAATGCGAATCTAAAAAGTGCATTTTGATCGACATTCGTGCCCCCATATTTTGATAGTTAATTAGTAGTTGTTGAACATCCTTTTCATAGTTTGGGCTTCTATGGTTACCCATAAATCCATCGACTATTTTGCGAAAAGAAATCCACGTTTTTTTTTTCGTCAGGAGACATGCTATTTTCAAAGTTTGCATCTTTAAGTAGTTTTCTTATTTGTGGGCCGTTAAATATGCCAGCATGCAACTTGGCCTCAGTTATATTATTGAATTTTCTAAGAATATATTGAAAAGCTCGTCCTTCTTTACTTAGAGCCTTGATAAAAAATTTCATTAGACCAAGTTTAATATGAAGAGGGGGCAATAAAATATTTTTTGGTGGGACGAGAGGCTCGGCTATTACGTTGTAACTTCCAATCTCCAATATAGTTCGAGGAGGCCAATCTTTTTTACGATAGTGAATATTATCAGCTCGACTATCCATAGGCACATGAAGCACGGATATTTAGTGTATCCACATTGCATTCCCAGTAGTAAGCATACGACCTATTCAAAAAGAATGAAAGAACAAGTTAGGGAGAAGTATTACTTAATATTTCTACACTTCTTATAAAGGTTATTTTATGATTATTAGTTTGTTCCACCTTGAGATCACTGCATATCAGCCAATTGTGTTCTAGATAATTGATGGCATTGACTAGATGTTTTAAATCTTCATAGTTTTCTCTTAGGCACATAGAATAACCAATTGGAATTGAGGCCATTTTATTGCCAATATTCAATAATACGGCTTTCAAACTTCTGCTGGAAGAGTCGATAAAGAGTCTCCATTCACTTGGATGGTATTGGTTGCCAAGTGCTTCCATAAGTCCTTGGATATCCTTGCAGTATACTAGAGTGTTTTCTGTATCTGTAGTAAAAAAAATGCGAAATGCGGCCTCTCGATTTCGATACCAATAAAAAGTAGTTTCCTTGGACAATAAATTATCCTCACTAAGACGGGACCCCAATAGCTGAGCACTTTCTTTGGAAAGTCCAAGATCTCTTACTAGATCATTAAATTTGCTTTGAGTCAATGGCCTTGGGAAACCGACGTTAGACGTCAAAGCAAACGATTCATCCGTAATATCATCTTGAAATTCCATGGGATTATCTTCATCCATTCCTTCATTTGGAGTATCAATATCTTTAGGGGGAGATGGAACCGGGACTCCTGGGCCATGTTCAATGGGTTTAATGGCAGAAGGAATATCTGGATATACAATTGTATGTTTATTTCTTTTATTGATGCCTAAAGAAAAATAATATTAAATTATAATCACTCAAGCCAAATTTATATCTATTACTCTCACCTTGAATATTAGTCATACAGAAGTAGAAATCCTTAGTATGGTCACTACTTTCCATCCACACCATTGGAACACCAAACGGCATAGATTTTCTTTGGCCCTTACTCCATCCTCTCAGGGCTGTAACACAGTTCTTGCAACAAATATGGGGAGCAAAGTGTTTATCTTGATCCCACAAACTAATTCCAAAATATGCGAAGTAAAGGGACTTCACAATTGAAGTTATGTCGCCTTTGAAATCTTTAAAAGTTACTTTGCCACAGATGTAGCAAAAACTGTTGGGGTTATTCTGACAATTTCGGTCCATGTTAATTAAATTTAATACAAATATTGATAACAGGAATGAAGAAAAGTGTATACTGTATACACACACTAGAGATGGAAAGTCGAGGGATATTTTGGGCGTGTGAAAGGGAGAATGTCTGAAGGGTGCAATTGAGTTCAAGCTTCGTGTTATCACTATTCTCTTTCCTACGAACGGAAGCAAAAACAGAGATTCAAACATAAAATAAATACCTTCTGTTCAGGCCGACTTGGCCTGCTCATAATGAAATAAATATTCCTCAAGAGAGGAGAGAGACTAGTGATAACAAGGAGCTTGAACTCAATTGCACCCTTCAGACATTCTTCCTTTCACACGCCCAAAATATCCCTCGACTTTCCATCTCTAGTGTGTGTATACTAGTTTGTCCATCGGGCGGGCTATGCAGGCGGGCTTTTTTCAAATTTAATTAAATTTCTTTCAAATAAAAGTCTCTTTCTAATATAGGGTTTCTCATCGGGAATTTTTTTGGAAATTCCTTTCTAAAAAAAAACGTCATCACTTTTTTGGAAATTCTTTTCTAAAAAAACGTCATCATTTTTTTGGAAATTTCTTTTCTAAAAAAAACGTCATCACTTCTTTTTGGATATTCTTTTCTAAAAAAACATCGTCAAACATTGAAAATATATTGCTAGAAGTTCTCTTAGTAATTTTCTCAAAAACCTTGCCTGACAGAGCAAAACTAAGCACATATTCGGAATCAATGGGTCATTCTACATAAGAATCGGCTATCTAGACCTCTGGAATATTTTGATGGTCATTATGTGTAATCTTTCATCTAAAATTCCAAAATTAGCGTATTTCACTTCAATTACTTGTTAATCAATCATTTGAGTCCAATAAACATCGTTTGTAGCCCCTTTTTCAACAGAATCACATGCTTAAATGATTGTTTGCCATTACATGGAGTGTATAATTGTGATTTTGTTAAATTTGAATGAAGTATTTGTGTGTAAGGAGTTGGTTGTGGTAAGAGGTTGCGTGTTTCAGACTTGCAACAGCCAGAAAAATAGAGATTACTACTCATTTAAGCAATTTTACGAGTTTAATCAGATCGAATTTATGATTAGTCATCTAAAATTCCAAAATTAGTTGTTAATCAATCACTTGAGTCCATGAAACGTCGTTTGTGGCCCCTTTTTCAACAGAATCACATGTTTAAATGATTATTTGTCACTACATGGTGTGTATAATTGTGATTTCGTTAAATTTTGATAAAATATTTGTGTGTAAGGAGATGGTTGTGGTAAGAGGTTTCGTGTTTCAAACTTACAACAGCCAGAAAAATAGAGATAACTACTCATTTAAGCAATTTAACGATTTTAATCAGATCGAAATTTATAATTAGAAATTTAATTTCCAAATTAGTTTTATTTCACTTCAATTACTTGTTAATCAATCACATAAGTCCAATAAACATCGTTTGTAGCCCCTTTTTCAACATGCTTAAATGATTGTTTGTCACTACATGGAGTGTATAATTGTGATTTCGTTAAATTTTGATAAAATATTTGTGTGTAAGGAGATGGTTGTGGTAAGAGGTTTCGTGTTTCAAACTTACACAGCCAGAAAAATAGAGATAACTACTCATTGAAGAAATTTTACGAGTTTATTCAGATCAAAATTGATAATTTGTCATATAAAATTCCAAAATTAATAGTATTTTACTTCAATTAGTTGTTAATCAATTACTTGAGTCCATGAAACATCGATTGTAGCCCCCTTTTCAACAGAATCACATGTTTAAATGATTGTTTGTCACTACATGGAGAATAAAATTGTGAATTTGTTAATTTTAATGAGTATTTGTGTCTAAGGAGGTTGTTGATGTAATAGGTTGCGTGTTTCAGACTTGCAACAGCCAAAAAAATAGAGATAACAACTCATTTAAGCAATTTAACGATTTTAATCAGATCGAAATTTATAATTAAATTTAAATTCCAAAATTAGTTTTATTTCACTTCAATTACTTGTTAATCAATCACATAAGTCCAATAAACATCGTTTGTAGCCCCTTTTTCAACATGCTTAAATGATTGTTTGTCACTACATGGAGTGTATAATTGTGATTTTGTTAAATTGGAATGAATATTTGTGTGTAAGGAGTTGGTTGTAGTAAGAGGTTGCGTGTTTCAGACTTGCAACAGCCAGAGAAATAGAGATAACTACTTATTTAAGTAATTTTACGGTTTTAATCAGATCGAATTTATGATTAGTCATCTAAATTCAAAATTAGTTGTTAATCAATCACTTAAGTCCATGAACATCGTTTGTGGCCCCTTTTTTAACAGAATCACATGTTTTAATGATTGTTTGTCACAACATGGAGAGTATAATTGTGATTTCGTTAAATTTGAATGAAGTATTTGTGTTTAAGGAGGTGGTTGTGGTAAGAGGTTGCGTTTTTCAGACTTGCAACTGCCAGAAAAATAGAGATAACTACTCATTTAACAAAATTTACGAGTTTAATCAGATCTAAATTGATAATCAGTCATCTAAAATTCCAAAATTAGTTTTATTTCACTTCAATTACTTGTAAATCAATCACTGAGTCCATGAAATATCGTTTGTGGCCCCTTTTTCAACAGAATCACATGTTTTAATGATTGTTGTCCCTACATGAGTGTATATTTTTTTTTTAACAATTATATTTCATTATTATTCGTTTTTCATACCAAATAAGATAAAGCTTTCAACAACCATACATAAAACTATATTTAAAAAAACAGACATACAAAAAAATGGGTACGGTTTACTCGATCTCCTACCTGAGCTAGAAACAAAGAGAAACAACACTTCAACACGGCCATCGTGTTAACATTCCTCACAAACCTCTCTATTATTGTACTTATTATAGAAGAAGAATAACAAAAGTATTCGTGCTGCAGAGTGCTCCTGCCTTGTTCTTATTATTGTTATTGTTTACATTGATTCATCATTGCATGGGATCAAATTTCTCGAATGGGAGTGGACGGGTGGCATGATTCCAGTCATTATATTTGCCCCGTCTCGTCTCATCCTTCTCCTCAATGATCGGAGGAGGAGACGAGACGTTTGGGAGCTCCTTCATCAATGTGGTCGCTCCTAGCACTGACTCGGCTCATGAATATGTTCAACGGGACTCGCGGATCCAGATTGATCTATGGGACTGACTCGTTCTGGGATGGATGTGTTTATGGGAGATTCATTCATCTGTACGACCCGGGTAAGTACTTCAATGAACTTCTCGTCACAAAAGCTAGTTCTTAAGACCTCTTAAATATAAAATAATTATATATATATATATATAAACGTTGACTCTTTTAGTATTTTATGAGCGACCTGACGAGGAAGACAGTGAGGGCCTCGTCGTCTGGGACAAGCGATCTACATATCTGGGCAGCTCTGGCAAGACATAACTGATGAGAGCGTTTCGCGTCATAATTTCGGTGGGCCCGGAGTCCCTCGAAAATAAACGGACACTAAACATGCTTCAAAAACTCCCCTCCTCAGAGTACTTTAAACTCTGGAAGAGCCCCACGCAGTATTCCTTCAACAAGGAGGGAAATTGCCTCATCTGCATCCAAGGAGGAGCTGGACGTCAACAAAGTTCGAGGGATTCACAAGGCATACAAGGACATCTTCGTGCGCTTCTACTTCTGCTTCGCTCAAATCATCCTCTGTTCCACCATCAACGGTATCAAAAACACAATCAGTGCCGGGTCCTCATAATCTTGGTTCTTGGAAGGGTGTTCAGCCACGGAATAGTCCTGAACCTCCTCACATTCATGTTCGTTGAGAAGCAGCGAAAAAACGCGGAGTTCCTCGCGAATGCCATTAAACGCCTCGTTCTTAGTTTTCTCGATGGCGAGGAGTTGGCCCTCGTAGCTGCTGTGAACGGAGAGGCCACGGATCTTGGCGTCTCCATGTTACCCCTTTTGGGCGGCGTCTTTACCTCGGACAAGGCCACGTTCAGTACCCCCTACGGACACTACCAATGACAGGGAAAACTCTGGAGACGCTCATCTGTCTCCTGTGTTCGCGTCAAGGCGCGGTTTTCTAACACGGCGACCAAGCAGGACCCACCGTTAATATTTTTATAATTCTTGTTTAACCCATTAACTCCGGAATTATTATTTTTCTCTTGATTCATCTAAAAATTATATCAAACATTCATTTTATTTTTGCTCATAAAGCCAATCGTGCCTAAAATAGGCCCCATGTCCAAAAATTAACACTAGGAGTTAATGAATACATTTTTATATTATTTTTATTCTTTAGAAGAAAAATAAATTCTACATACATATTTTTCTACATAATTATTTATTCTTCATAGAAAACAAAAAGTCATTTACTTACTAATTTATATTAACTTACAAAAATATAATTAATAATTATATTTTGTGATAAATTTCTAAACAATCGATACAAAGTCCAACGTTGAATTTACAGTATTCCGGGTGAATTATCTGACAATTTCCATGAAATCGGTAGTCAATCTCTCCTGGGTTATACTTTTTTCTTTCCAGATGCTTTAGGCTCTATGTCATATTTCTTTATATAAGCCATGGCTATATCTATTCGGAAATGTAACTGTGAAATACATAGTGTTTCACACTCTTTGTTAATCTACCATACGTTATTTATTGAGGCGTCGTTTACCCGGGTGAATATTGGCCACCACCATTTTTTCCTCTAATACCTATTCGATAATTATTAATATTCTGATTCATTAGATCTGTGCCTCCCATATACTGGTTATATTGATATATGCTGTGAAGGACTGGAAGCTGAATCGTTTAATTTGTTACTCCATCTTTTTACTTTTTGGTGGGGCTTGGTACGATATATTGCCGATGCAATTGTAACAATATCTTTCCATTGTGTCACATGAACCGAACTATCTCCTAAACCTGACAAAGCTATTTCCATCGGTCATCTTTCCATCCTTGACGATCATCTGTTTTTGAAGTGGGAAGTTCTTATCTATGATGGGTTTCGATCTGAAAATTCCAGACCGGTCGGAATCGGTCTAGAATAGCTTTTCGGTCTGTTTTGATTCAAAAGTAGCATTTCGGTCTGAATCGGTCTCGAATAACAATTCGGCCTTTATCTCATAAACAAAAGTGGCTTTTGATATTTTGTAAAGATGTACCCATTCATTTAATAATTGAGGTCGAAATACATATTCTATTTTTGAAGATATTTAAAGTTTAGTAATGTACTTTTTTATTTGTCTCCCCTTCTATTCTTGGTCCTATTTCATTCAGATGGTCGATAAAGTGTTGATTGTCATTACATGCATCTTGCTTCTGTAAAGTACTTGCCTTAGAGGGTGTAAATAGGGAGGGGGGGGGGGGGAGTGGTCTAAAACTGATTAAAAGATCCAATCACAATTTGTCATATGTTCGATCAAACTGTAATATTCGATTTCATTGGTCAATAAAGAACTCACTGCTATAAGTTATGTATTTGTCTGCCACATTGAACGTTAGTTCTGATTTACAACTCAGAGAATAAGGATGGATTTCCGACTGTTCGTCGACGAGGACATCGCGGTAGCCTTCTGCCGAGATCGAGGCCTTATAACCAGGACTTTAATTTGCCCCTCGTGTTTAGCCTCCTGTAAGGAAACTAAACACAAGGGGAAAATTGTTTTTAGGTGTACCAAAAAAGTTTGCCAAAAAGTTTTTTCTATCCTTATAGATAGCATTTTTGCCAAATGTCGACTCCCTATAACCAAGATTCTCCATATTCTCTATCTCTGGTCGTGCCCAAGGCCTGTTCGTGACGTCGTTAGAGAAGTCGGAGTCACCAAGACGACCGTCGTCGACTGGGGAAAGACCTTCCGAGCGATCTGCACCAGGCATCTCCGGCAACATTCAGTTCCTTTGGGTGGCCCAGGAAGGATCGTGGAGATCGACGAGTCAAAGTTCGGGAATCGAAAATACAACCGGGGTCGAGTAATCGATGGACACTGGGTCTTCGGTGGTGTGGAGCGAGGCCCGGGTGGTGCTTGCTTCCTGTTGGAAGTGGAGGACCGTAGCGTCGGAACGCTTTTGCCGATGATTACCGATCGAATTGCACAGGGCTCGACGATCATGTCTGACGGTTTCGCTACCTACCGTCGGATATCTGACTTGGGGTATAATCACCTTACAGTGATTCACAAGCGCAATTTTGTCGATCCTCTTACGGGCGCCCACACTCAATCTATTGAGTCTCTTTGGGCCCAAGTGAAGAAGTTTATGAGGCAAATTGATGTCATGAATACTTCGAGAGAACTTTTTCAATCTTATCTCGATCAATTTTGTGTGAGGAGACTGTTGTCAAATTCGGATATTTTTAACAAAATGCTGGATTTGATAGCTGAACAGTATCATCCACCGATCGGGATTGGACTTGATTAGTTATCTTGTCATTTATAGTATTTGTGTCGAACAGTTTTAATTTTGTAGTGATATGAGCGTCGGATTATAAATATGAATTTATACCATCAATGTATAACGTTTATACCTCACATTTTAGAGTAAAAGTGATATTTATTAAATATCAAACATAGGTAGCATTTTCTTTGTTAATATATTTATTGTTAAATAAAATTATCATTTTTAATAATAAGTACTTGTCATTTTATTATGGGTCTAATAAGTTTTTATAGGTGTACAAAAATATTAATTTGGGACTTGATATTTTACATTCATGGAAGAAGTGGTATTCGTTGGGTTTAAAGATGTATTGCAATTTCAACATTTTGTAAGTTCAACTACTAAAAATAGAATATGTATTTCGACCTCAATTATTAAGTGAATGAGTACATCTAATAATGATTCACCGTTGTATACGTGGAATTTTGTCCAATCTTGTTGAAACTTGGTATACAAGTATATACGTTCAGAAAAGTTCCTTCTATTAATTTGGATAAGTTTGAACAAGATCGATCAAGTTTCAAGTAGATGATAACGGTCATGTCCAAAGTGCTCTTGTATACGCTTCATTGCTTCAGTTTGTTTAACCTTCCTTAACACCGCTAGCTGCAATTTACATTCGCTTCGTTCGGTTTCGTTCGCTAAGTTTCGTTCTCGGGCTTTCACCGAAATAAAAGATTTCCCGGCATTTCACCCCAATAAATAGCTCCATTTTACAATTGGATACATATGGCAACTTTGCTATCTAATCCAGACTTAGAAAGGTTTTCTCCGTCTCTAGCCGCAATTAAAAGAATTGTCTGGGCGATGGAACCGACCCACTATTCGGATTCAGTACTATATATATTGCACCAGTGTAAGGATATGCGTCCATTCATTGATAGATTTGGAGATCCGTCGCTTTTAGAAAAAATTGAGCTTAATACGAAAACTTTTACTCTTCATGATTTAAATGATCATTCTATTTTTAACGTTGGTAGGTTTCGCTATCCTCTACAAAGATCCATTAAATCATTATGTCCTTCGAGGTCGTGGGTCTCAAAATTTACCTTTGTCAGGTTTAGGAGATAGTTCGGTTCATGTGACACAATGGAAAGATATTGTTACAATTGCATCGGCAATATATCGTACCAAGCCCCACCAAAAAGTAAAAAGATGGAGTAACAAATTAAATGATTCAGCTTCCAGTCCTTCACAGCATATATCAATATAACCAGTATATGGGAGGCACAGATCTAATGAATCAGAATATTAATAATTATCGAATAGGTATTAGAGGAAAAAATGGTGGTGGCCAATATTCACCCGGGTAAACGACGCCTCAATAAATAACGTATGGTAGATTAACAAAGAGTGTGAAACACTATGTATTTCACAGTTACATTTCCGAATAGATATAGCCATGGCTTATATAAAGAAATATGACATAGAGCCTAAAGCATCTGGAAAGAACAAAGTATAACCCAGGAGAGATTGACTACCGATTTCATGGAAATTGTCAGATAATTCACCCGGAATACTGTAAATTTAACGTTGGACTTTGTATCGATTGTTTAGAAATTTATCACAAAATATAATTATTAATTATATTTTTGTAAGTTAATATAAATTAGTAAGTAAATGACTTTTTGTTTTCTATGAAGAATAAATAATTATGTAGAAAAATATGTATGTAGAATTTATTTTTCGTCTAAAGAATAAAAATAATATAAAAATGTATTCATTAACTCCTAGTGTTAATTTTTGGACATGGGGCCTATTTTAGGCACGATTGGCTTTATGAGCAAAAATAAAATGAATGTTTGATATAATTTTTAGATGAATCAAGAGAAAAATAATAATTCCGGAGTTAATGGGTTAAACAAGAATTATAAAAATATTAACGGTGGGTCCTGCTTGGTCGCCGTGTTAGAAAACCGCGCCTTGACGCGAACACAGGAGACAGATGAGCGTCTCCAGAGTTTTCCCTGTCATTGGTAGTGTCCGTAGGGGGTACTGAACGTGGCCTTGTCCGAGGTAAAGACGCCGCCCAAAAGGGGTAACATGGAGACGCCAAGATCCGTGGCCTCTCCGTTCACAGCAGCTACGAGGGCCAACTCCTCGCCATCGAGAAAACTAAGAACGAGGCGTTTAATGGCATTCGCGAGGAACTCCGCGTTTTTTCGCTGCTTCTCAACGAACATGAATGTGAGGAGGTTCAGGACTATTCCGTGGCTGAACACCCTTCCAAGAACCAAGATTATGAGGACCCGGCACTGATTGTGTTTTTGATACCGTTGATGGTGGAACAGAGGATGATTTGAGCGAAGCAGAAGTAGAAGCGCACGAAGATGTCCTTGTATGCCTTGTGAATCCCTCGAACTTTGTTGACGTCCAGCTCCTCCTTGGATGCAGATGAGGCAATTTCCCTCCTTGTTGAAGGAATACTGCGTGGGGCTCTTCCAGAGTTTAAAGTACTCTGAGGAGGGGAGTTTTTGAAGCATGTTTAGTGTCCGTTTATTTTCGAGGGACTCCGGGCCCACCGAAATTATGACGCGAAACGCTCTCATCAGTTATGTCTTGCCAGAGCTGCCCAGATATGTAGATCGCTTGTCCCAGACGACGAGGCCCTCACTGTCTTCCTCGTCAGGTCGCTCATAAAATACTAAAAGAGTCAACGTTTATATATATATATATATTATTATTTTATATTTAAGAGGTCTTAAGAACTAGCTTTTGTGACGAGAAGTTCATTGAAGTACTTACCCGGGTCGTACAGATGAATGAATCTCCCATAAACACATCCATCCCAGAACGAGTCAGTCCCATAGATCAATCTGGATCCGCGAGTCCCGTTGAACATATTCATGAGCCGAGTCAGTGCTAGGAGCGACCACATTGATGAAGGAGCTCCCAAACGTCTCGTCTCCTCCTCCGATCATTGAGGAGAAGGATGAGACGAGACGGGGCAAATATAATGACTGGAATCATGCCACCCGTCCACTCCCATTCGAGAAATTTGATCCCATGCAATGATGAATCAATGTAAACAATAACAATAATAAGAACAAGGCAGGAGCACTCTGCAGCACGAATACTTTTGTTATTCTTCTTCTATAATAAGTACAATAATAGAGAGGTTTGTGAGGAATGTTAACACGATGGCCGTGTTGAAGTGTTGTTTCTCTTTGTTTCTAGCTCAGGTAGGAGATCGAGTAAACCGTACCCAAAAACAGACATACAAAAAAACAGACATACAAAAAAAGTACTTAAAAAAAATCATCAAAAACATTCTAAAAAATTGAATTCATTTAAAGCGACGTTGACAATGGAATTGGATAATTTTTATTTCGTAAAATAAGCATAAGCTATCAGGGTTTGGAATTTGGCAATAACTTTAGAGGCGGTCCTGATCATTTTTGACTGGGGATGAAAACCGTAGAGCTTCTCATCCCGCGTTGATTGTCTCCCCACACGTTCCTCAAAGGTCTTGTCCATTTCTTCCCAAAGCCTGTTGACTTCTCTACAGTCTCTGAAGACATGAGATATTGTTTTGTGTTCTTCTTTCCCACACATCACACACCTTATTTCCTCCCCTAAATAATACAGTCCAAAACAGATCCTGTATTTGAGGTAAGCCTGTTTGGATGTTAGGATCGGATCAAATATGGACGTCATGACGCATTTTTTATTCTCTTCGAACACAAGCATTGGAACCTTTAGTTTGTTTGTGAGGTCAAACGGTGGGTGCATCTTTCTTAACTCATCCTTTAAAATATAATTTGGGACATTTAAGACTTTTCCTAATGGAGGAATGCTCTTCTGGGGCTTGAAAGTCCGCCTAAGAGACTTCTGAAGGAGACATATTCCTGGGTGGACAATGTTTTCAAGCACAAGGACGTCATTTATTCGTTCGAGGTGTAACTCCTTCATCAGATTCCTTGAGATGGAGATTTTCACCTCTGGGTTTCCTTCGATTGGTCCTCTGGCTCCTAATATTCTCCAGTATGTTCCGATCACTTCCTTTGATGGGCTTAGTTCCTTCCACGGGGATATTTGTGGAGTGTTGAGTAGATTTCCCCCACATGACTTTAAATACATTTTTTTTCCAGGGGAAGTCCACCAGTTGGGCCCGCTTATACCAAGAAAATATTAAAACCTTCCAATGGAGTTCAACGTCGATCATTCCAAGTCCACCTCTTTTTTTGGGAACGAAAAGTCTGTGGTGTCCTATGTATTTTGGAGTCCCAACGAACTCAATGCTTTCTTCTTCCACGCCTGCGCCACCGCTTGATCAAAGGGAGTGCATCGAAGGATATGGTTTATTTTGGGGAGTATAGTGGCGTTCCAGCACGTGATTTTATCTAAAATATCCATTTTATGTTTTTTTAGATTGATAATTGTACGATTGATTTGGTCTTCCATTATGTTGAGGTTATTTTGTGTCCATTGATTGATGGAAACAATATTTCCAAGGACCGTTGCCTCTTGGACCAAGTTTGGAGCATCAAATATTTCTGCTGCACGTTTTATATTGGTAATTATTTGTGTTTTTTCCTGATTTAATACAAGTCCTGACTGTTTTCCGTACTCTTCCAGAATGTCGTTAAGGATGGCGAGCTCGTGGTTAGGATCCTTCTCGCCAAACACCACAGTGCAGTCGTCAGCGAAAAAGATGTTCGTGATTCTGTCACTCCCTATCTTATACCCATGGAGCAACTGATCCATTCGCCTCTGGAGAGGGCACAACGCTATGGAGAAGAGAAGTGGACTTATAGGGTCCCCTTGGCGAGCAACCCTTTGAAGTTTTATAACCGGGGCCCCTACGACATCGATCGCAGACTCCGCTTCGGATAAAATATTTTTAATTGCCTTGATAAAAACTCTCGGAAAGCCATATTTTTCATTTGTTTTAAAACGAAACTATGTTCTAGACAATCAAAAGCTTTTTTAAATCCAATAAAACCAGAGCAAATTCTTTTTTTCTTGTTTGGCATCCTCAATTATTGATTGAAGTGTCATGACCACATCATTCGACTGTCTGCCCTTTCTAAAACCAAACTGTGTATCTGGGAGTACATTTTCTAAGACTGGTTTCAGTCTTTCCGTTAAACATCCGCTATAAATTTTATACTCCGTTTCGAGTAAGGTTATTGGTCTCCAGTTTTGTATTTCTTTTAAGTCTTTATGTTTCTTTGGAAAGAGCGTTATTAGACCTTTTTTTATTCTTTGTTAGGGCCATCTCCGTAAAAGTAGTCATTAAAGAGGTTTGCCAGAGGCTCAGCCAATTCAGGAAGTGTTTTGTATAACTCTGCCGTAATTCCTGATAGTCCCGGAGCTTTATCATTCTTCAACTTGTGTTTTATATAATATTCCACCTCTTCTTTAGTAAATACCCGCACTAGGGATACTTTTTCTTTTTTCGTCAGGTAATTATCTTCCTTGTTAGAAATTGAAATAGGTTCCTTCGATCGGTAGAGATCCTGGTAATATTTTTTAACTATCTCTGCGATCCTTTCAGGTGCTTTAACTTTTTGGCCACCCTCATTGAGTTCTTCTATTATCTTTTTTCCTTGTTTTTTCTCCAAACATTGCAACAGGCATAAGTTGTTTGACCTTATTTTTCTGTTGAGCATCCTTGTTCTTATCCTGGCCCCTTGCATTTTGTATTCTATTAATTCTTCGAGCTGATGTTGAAGTCCTGTATCTTCATTATCTTGTAATAAGGTTCGAATTTTACTTTCTCTAACACTCCTCCTCCGAGCTTCTTCTCTCCCAATGGATTTTAAAATTATTTTGGCAGATGTATAAAATTTATCCAAGGCCTCTCTTGCAGTCCAGCCACCGTTTATATCTTTCCTTATATCCGCGGCTCCTTCTGTCAGGCACCTTATCACATGTGGTATTTTTAGTAGCTCACAATTAAGTTTCCATTTTAAAATTTTATTATTCGGGGCTGCCTTCATGAATGTTGCTTGAAGAAAGAAATGGTCAGATACTCCATTAGGGGTTAGGCGTACTAGCCGTAGTTTAAAGTTTAAAAGAGCATTAGATATATAGATGTGATCAATTCTACTCATTGATAAAAACTTTTTGCCTTTTCTGATAAAAGTTGGTTCAAATTTTTTTTAAATCTCTGCCATGTCATTCATGCAGTTTCTGTTTTTCCATTTTATTAGTTGGGATGTGTTTGTAAAACCAAAAGAAGAAGTGTAGTCCCTTCCCTTTTGTTCTGCGACGTTGAAGTCCCCGGCAACTATTATATTATCGATCTCGGGCTGAATATTAAAAGTTCTTAGGTTTATGTTTAAAATATTTTTGTCTCCTGAAGGAATATATAGGCTTAAAAAATGGTAGGAGATGTCATTGTGTTGTAAATGAGCAACTAAAATGTTTCCTTCATCATCCGAGAATATCGTTTAAACTTCTTGACACCGTTTTTTCTTCTTCTTCATTAAGATTTTTCTTTTTGGCTCCTCTACTTCTAAAGTAATCGGAATTTTCTCTCCATTTTCAAATGTCCTTCCCATTCTCCTTGCTAGCCATCTCCTGTAATCGGAGGGAGATTTTCTTTTATTTTTGCATTCCATTGCAAAATGGCCAAAGCTATAACAATTGGAACACTGCTTGGATTTTCCAGGAAAGTTCAAAGGTCGAATCGTTTGGTCAATAGGCAAGTAGCAAAGAATGTCTTTTGGACGGCCAATTACTTTAACGGTGACATGGGGAGTATGTGAGATAACTCGGGTTTTAACACTTTCAGGCCAGTCTTTTATGATTTCCGAATTGTGCAGAGCAAATTTATCTTCAGCTTTTTGGCCAAGACTTTCGTATGACTCGACTTTTGCGAATAGTCCTACGCAGTGCTTTACTATATCAGGGCTATTACACCTTTGACTTCTGGAATTCGGATTTCAAAGGGTATTGGGGCATCCATGGCTTTCATGAGCTCCCTTGACTCAATTTTTGCTTAATAAATATTCCCATCTTTATCCGAAAGTTTGACTATGCATGGCAGTTTTACTTTTGCGAGTAATCTTTCTTTTTGAATTCTTCTTACTGAATTAAAGAGAGGGCGAAGAGGAATTCTCAAACACATTGATTCCAAGTCTTCAGGCTCCAATCCTAGGACATCCGTCCATAACTTCGCTGCATTGTTGTAGGTCATGTCCTTATACATGACCCTGCGGTCGTTTCCGATCTTCGATACATATAATGGTATTTGAAACCATCCCCTTTCATTGTTCACCTCGTCTTCTTCGCGAGGTATACGATTTGTTATTGTGAAGGGATTCCACTCCTGGAGTCCCTTTTCTGTCACAGTGTTGTAAGACTGTTTTTTCATTGTTTCAGGCATTGTGCAAGACTCTTCCGCACGTTGTTCGATCCTAAGATTTTCTTCTTCGTTTTTTTGAGGGGCTATCATCCTCCTTACAGGGGACATCAGGGGCATCATACACCCGGATTGTATTCGAATGCTTTCCAGCATTCTCCAGAGGATCTTTTTTAAGAGCTAAAAGATCATTAATTTTAAGTTGCTTCTGGGAAGCCTTTAACGACGGCTCCTGGAGCTTCTTAGGCTTCGGCAGCTTCTCCGGAGGATCTCCAGGATCATGATTTTCTCTTGTCATGATGCCAGGCTAATTAGGTTGTCACACTCTTTAATTATCTCTAATTTAGGGTGATTTAATTTCAGCTTTAAAAAACAAACGTCCGAACGCTGCTTCAGTTTTGTTTTAAGTGTATAATGTTATTTCGTTAATTTGAATAAAGTATTTGTGTTTAAGGAGGTGGTTGTGGTAAGAGGTTGCGTGTTTCAGACTTGCAGCCAGAAAAATAGAGATAACTGCTCATTTTTTACGAGTTTAATCAGATCGAAATGGATAATTAGTCATTTCAAATGCCAAAATTAGTTGTTTTTCACTTCAATTAGATGTTAATCAATCACTTGAGTCCATGAAACATCATTTGTGGCCCCTTTTTCACAGAATCACATGTTTGAATGATTGTTAGTCCCTACATGGAGTGTAAAACTGTGATTTCGTTAAATTTGAGTAAAGTGTTTGTGTGTAAGAAGGTGGTAGTAGTAAGAGGTAGCGTGTTTCAGACTTGCAACAGCAAGATAAATAGATAATAAAGTAATTTTACGAGTTTAATCAGATCGAAATTTATAATCAGTCATATAAAATTCAAAAATTAGTTTTATTTCACTTCAATTACTTGTAAATTAATCACTTGAGTCCATGAAACATCGTTTGTGGCCCCTTTTTCAAAAGAATCACATGTTTCAATAATTGTTTGTCCCTACATGGAGTGTAAAATTGTAATTTCCTTAAATTTGAGTAAAGTGTTTGTGTGTAAGGAGGTGGTTGTGGTAAGAGGTTGCGTGTTTCAGACTTGCAACAGCCAGAAAAATAGAGATAATTACTCATTTAAGCAATTTTACGCGTGTAATCAGATCGAAATTGATAACACAGGCCAACAAATTTTGGTCAATCTCCCTTGATTGAACGAAATGTACATTGATATCTAAAATGAGACCTCCTGAATCCAAATCTGGCCTTACTTTTTCTGTGGCACATCCAGATTTTTTGATTTTTGAGTTTTTTTGAAACGGTCACTTTATGATGAGTACAATTTTTAAGTACGATTTTCGTTAGTATATTAAGTTTAAAAGAAAATTAATAAAATAATATTTGTTCGTGATGAATTAACAAATAAAAAATGGCCATTCAAATTATTTTCCTTCCATTCAAAGTCCTGGTATGATCTCAAAACTGGTGAAAAAGTAGTCAAAATGGTTAATTTCAAAGTGATGCCTATAACTTCTTGGATTTTTATGAAATTCTGCAAAAGAGACCATATTCCTATAGTCGAAACCCTTGCAAATCATGTTAAATTAATGTATTATTAGTTTAATCATTTTAACGACATATATTAGCAAATGAATAAAAATTAATAAGCGCTTTTAATTTCAATTTTTTGCTAGGTTTGGTGACCATTTACAATGGTTGCGGGATTTGAAATAAGAAAAAGACATATTAACATAGATAAACTTAAGTATATTATTGTACTATCTGATTACATTGAAATTTTAAACTGGTTCAAATTTTCTTTTTGCACTTTTTCGTTTGTATACTTTGTTAGAATCCCTTTGAATCGTCCAAAAGGTAAGCCATAGTATTTACCTTTGGTCCAGTTACGTAACTTTTCCCCACAATTATGGCAAACAGTGTGAGGGGCCCATTGTTTGTCTTGATCCCCAAGGGTATTTCCAAAATATGCTTTATAAGCATATTCAATAAATTCGGTTATGTCTCGATGATCACGAACGAATGTATAGTATCCACATATGTAGCAAAAACTGTTTGGATCATTTTTGCACTTTGATCTTGGAGACATGATTTTGGAGAAAAATATTTTTTTAAGACTGAGTAACTAATATATCGTTATGAATCATTCGTTAGGCTATTGAAAACACTCATGACAACCAGTAAATCCAGAAGAAGTATTAAGGGACTAAAATACAATCTATATTTGTGTATTAAATCCCGCAACATATGACGGCGGATTATTGTTGGACGATTCAAAGGGATTCTGACAAATTATACAAACGAAAAAGTGCAAAAAGAAAATTTGAACCAGTTTAAAATTTCAATGTAATCAGATAGTACAATAATATACTTAAGTTTATCTATGTTTAATATGTCTTAGTTTTCTTATTTCAAATCCCGCAACCATTGTAAATGGTCACCAAACCTAGCAATTTTTTTAAATTAAAAGCGCTTATTAATTTTTATTCATTTGCTAATATATGTCGTTAAAATGATTAAACTAATAATACATTAATTTAACATGATTTGCAAGGGTTTCGACTATAGGAATATGGTCTCTTTTGCAGAATTTCATAAAAATCCAAGAAGTTATAGGCATCACTTTGAAATTAACATTTTGACTACTTTTTCACCAGTTTTGAGATCATACCAGGACTTTGAATGGAAGGAAAATAATTTGAATGACCATTTTTTATTTGTTAATTCATTACGAACAAAAATTATTTTTTAATTTTCTTTTAAACTTAATATACTAACGAAGAATCGTATTTAAAAATTGTACTCATCATAAAGTGACCGTTTCAAAAAAACTCAAAAATCAAAAAATCTGGATGTGCCACAGAAAAAGTAAGGCCAGATTTGGATTCAGGAGGTCTCATTTTAGATATCTATGTACATTTCGTTCAATCAAGGGAGATTGACCAAAATTTGTTTGCCTGTGTAATCAGTCATATAAAATTTCAAAATTAGTTTTATTTCACTTCAATTACATGTGAATTAATCACTTAAGTCCAATAAACATCGTTTGTAGCCCCTTTTTCAACAGAATCCCATGTTTAATGCTTATTTGAAGTATTTGTGTGTAAGGAGGTGGTTGTGGTAAGAGGTTGCGTGTTTCAGACTTGCAACAACCAGAAAAATACATATAACTGCTCATTTAAGCAATTTTACGAGTTTAATCAGATCGAAATTGATAATTAGTCATTTCAAATGCCAAAATTAGTTCTATTTCACTTCAATTAGATGTTAATCAATCACTTGAGTCCATCAAACATCGTTTGTGGCCCCTTTTTCAACAGAATCACATGTTTAAATGATTGTTTGTCCTTACATGGAGTGTAAAATTGTGATTTCTTCAATTTGAATGAAGTATTTGTGTGTAAGGAGGTGGTTGTGGTAAGAGATTGCGTGTTTCAGACTTGCAACAGCCAGAAAAATAGAGACAACTACTCTTTTCAGCAATTTTACGAGTTTAATCAGATCAAAATTTATAATTAGAAATCTAAATTTCTTAAATTAGTTGTTAATTATACACTTGAGTCCATGAAACATCGTTTGTGGCCCCTTTTTCAACAGAATCACAAGTTTTTATGATTGTTTTCACTAAATGGAGTGTATAATTGTGGTTTTGTTAAATTTTAATGAAGTATTTGTGTGTAAGGAGGTGGTTGTGGTAATGTTGCGTGAATCAGACTTGCAAAGCCAGAAAAATAGCGGTAACTGCTCATTTAAGCAATTTTACGAGTTTAATCAGATCGAAATTGATAATTAGTCATCTAAAATGCCAAAATTAGTTGTATTTCACTTCAATTAGTTGTTAATCAATCACTTGAGTCAAATAAATATCGTTTTTAGCCCCTTTTTCAACAGAATCACATGTTTAAATGATTGTTTGTCAAAACATGGAGTGTATAATTGTGATTTTGTCAAATTTAAATGAAGTATTTGTGTGTAAGGAGGTGGTCGTGGTAAGAGGTTGCGTGTTTCAGACTTGCAACAGCCAGAAAAATACAGATAACTGCTCATTTAAGCAATTTTACGAGTTTAATCAGATCGAAATTGATAATTAGTCATTTCAAATGCCAAAATTAGTTCTATTTCACTTCAATTAGATGTTAATCAATCACTTGAGTCCATGAAACATCGTTTGTGGCCCCTTTTTCAACAGAATCACATGTTTAAATGATTGTTTGTCCTTACATGGAGTGTAAATTGTGATTTCTTCAAATTTGAATGAAGTATTTGTGTGTAAGGAGGTGGTTGTGGTAAGAGATTGCGTGTTTCAGACTTGCAACAGCCAGAAAAATAGAGACAACTACTCTTTTCAGCAATTTTACGAGTTTAATCAGATCAAAATTTATAATTAGAAATCTAAATTTCTTAAATTAGTTGTTAATTATACACTTGAGTCCATGAAACATCGTTTGTGGCCCCTTTTTCAACAGAATCACAAGTTTTTATGATTGTTTTCACTAAATGGAGTGTATAATTGTGGTTTTGTTAAATTTTAATGAAGTATTTGTGTGTAAGGAGGTGGTTGTGGTAATGTTGCGTGAATCAGACTTGCAAAGCCAGAAAAATAGCGTAACTGCTCATTTAAGCAATTTTACGAGTTTAATCAGATCGAAATTGATAATTAGTCATCTAAAATGCCAAAATTAGTTGTATTTCACTTCAATTAGTTGTTAATCAATCACTTGAGTCAAATAAATATCGTTTTTAGCCCCTTTTTCAACAGAATCACATGTTTAAATGATTGTTTGTCAAACATGGAGTGTATAATTGTGATTTTGTCAAATTTAAATGAAGTATTTGTGTGTAAGGAGGTGGTCGTGGTAAGAGGTTGCGTGTTTCAGACTTGCAACAGCCAGAAAAATACAGATAACTGCTCATTTAAGCAATTTTACGAGTTTAATCAGATCGAAATTGATAATTAGTCATTTCAAATGCCAAAATTAGTTCTATTTCACTTCAATTAGATGTTAATCAATCACTTGAGTCCATGAAACATCGTTTGTGGCCCCTTTTTCAACAGAATCACATGTTTAAATGATTGTTTGCCCCAACATGGAGTGTATAATTTTGATTTTGTTAAATTTGAATGAAGTATTTGTGTGTAAGGAGGTGGTCGTGGTAAGAGGTTGCGTGTTTCAGACTTGCAACAGACAAAAAATAGAGATAACTACTCATTTAAGCAATTTTACGAGTTTAATCAGATCAAAATTGATAATCAGTCATCTAAAATTCCAAAATAAGTTGTATTTCACTTCAAAAGTTGTAAATCAATCACTTGAGTCCATGAAACATCGTTAGTGGCCCCTTTTTCAACCGAATAACATGTTTTAATGATTATTTGTCACAACATGGAGTGTATAATTGTGATTTCGTTAAATTTGAATGAAATGTTTGTGTGTAAGAAGGTGGTTGTGGTAAGAGGTTGCGTGTTTCAGACTTGCAACAGCCAGAAAAATAGAGATAAATACTCATTTAAGCAATTTTACGAGTTTAATCAGATCGAAATTGATAATCAATCATCTAAAGTTCCAAAATTAGTTTTATTTCACTTTATTTACTTGTAAATTAATCACTTAAGTCCAATAAACATCGTTTGTAGCCCCTTTTTTAACAGAATCACATGCTTAAATGATTGTTTGTCACTACATAGATTGTATAATTGTGATTTTGTTAAATTTGAATGAAGTATTGGTGTGAAAGGAGGTGGTTGTGGTAAGAGGTTGCGTATTTCAGACTTTTAACAGCCAGAAAAATAAGCAGTTTTACGAGTTTAATCAGATCAAAATTTATAATTAGAGATCTAAATTTCCAAAATTAGTTGTCAATTATTCACTTGTGTTCATGAGGCATCAATTGTGGCCCCTTTTTCAACAGAATCACATGTTTTAATGCTTATTTGTCACAACATGGAGTGTATAATTGTGATTTCGTTAAATTTGAATGAAATGTTTGTGTGTAAGAAGGTGGTTGTGGTAAGAGGTTGCGTGTTTCAGACTTGCAACAGCCAGAAAAATAGAGATAAATACTCATTTAAGCAATTTTACGAGTATAAACAGATCGAAATTTATGATAAGTCATCTAAATTCCAAAATTAATTGTTAATTCACATGCAAATGAAACTGTGTGATTAAGGCCAGATTTGCAACAGCCAGAAAAATAGAACTACAGCAATAATCAGATCGAAATTGATAAATGATTGTTATCCCTACGTGGTGTGTTTAATCTGTAAAATTGTTAAATGAATAAGTATCTCTATTTTTCTGGCTGTTGCAAGTCTGAAACACGCAACCTCTTACCACAACCACTTCCTTTCACACAATATTTTATTCAAATGTACAAAATCACAATTATACACTCCATGTTGTGACAAACAATCATTTAAGCATGTGATTCTGTTGAAAATGGGCTACCACGATGTTTATTTCACTTTAACTTGTGATTTTCAACCAATTGAAGTGAAATACAACTAATTTTGGAAATTTACATGACTGATTATCAATTTCGATCTGTTTAAACTCGAAAAATTGCTTAAATGAGTATTTATCTCTATTTTTCTGGCTGTTGCAAGTCTGAAACACGCAACCTCTTACCACAACCACTTCCTTTCACACAAATATTTCATTCAAATGTAACAAAATCACAATTATACACTCCATGTTGTGACAAACAATCATTTAAGCATGTGATTCTGTTGAAAAATGGGCTACAAACGATGTTTATTGGATTTAAGTAATTGATTTTCAAGTAATTCAAGTGAAATACAACTAATTTTGCATTTGAAATGACTACTTATCATTTCAATCAGATTAAACTCGTAAAATTGCTTAAATGAGTATTTATCTCTATTTTTCTGGCTGTTGCAAGTCTGAAACACGCAACCTCTTACCACAACCACCTCCTTTCACACAAATATTTCATTCAAATGTAACGAAATCACAATTTTACACTCCATGTTGTAACAAACAATCATTTAAGCATGTGATTCTGTTGAAAATGGGCTACAAACAATGTTTATTGGATTTAAGTAGTTGATTTTCAACTAATTCAAGTGAAAAAAAACTAATTTTTGAATTTTAGATGACTGATTATCAATTTCGATCTGATTAAACTCGTAAAATTGCTTAAATGAGTAGTTATTTCTATTTTTCTGGCTGTTGCAAATATGAAACACGCAACCTCTTACCTCAACCACCTCCTTACACACAAATACTTTTTTCAAATTTAACAAAATCACAATTATACACTCAATGTAGGGACTAACAATCATTTAAGCATGTGATTCTGTTGAAAAAGGGACCTAAAACGATGTTTCATGGACTCAAATGATTGATTTACAAGTAATTGAAGTGAAATACAACTAATTTTGGCATTTGAAATGACTACTTATCAATTTTGATCTGATTAAACTCGTAAAATGGCTTAAATGAGTAGTTATCTCTATTTTTCTGGCTGTTGCAAGTATGAAACACGCAACCTCTCACCACAACCGCCTCCTACACACAAATACTTCATTCAAATTTAACAGAATCACGATTATACACTCCATGTAGGGACTAACAATCATTTAAGCATGTGATTCTGTTGAAAAAGGGGCCTGAAACGATGTTTATTGGACTTAAGTGATTGATTAACAAGTAATTGAAGTGAAATACAACTATTTTTGGCATTTTAGATGACTAATTATCAATTTCGATCTGATTAAGCTCGTAAAATTGCTTAAATGAGTATTTATCTCAATTTTTCTGGCTGGTGCAATTCTGAAACACGCAACTTTTTACAAAAACCACATCCTTTAACACATATATTTCATTCAAATTTAACGAAATCTAAATTATACACTCCATGTTGTGACAAACAATCATTTAAGCATGTGATTCTGTTGAAAAATGGACTACAATCGATGTTTATTGGACTTAAGTGATTGATTTACAAGTAATTGAAGTGAAATAAAACAAATTTTGGAATATACGATGACTGATTAACAATTTTGATCTGATTAAACTCGTAAAATTGCTTAAGTGAGTAGTTATTTCTAATTTTCTGACTGTTGCAAGTCTGAAACACGCAATTTCTTACCACAACCACCTCCTTACACACAAATACTTCATTCAAATTTAACAAAATTACAATTATACACTCCACGTAGGACTAACAATCATTTAAGCATGTGATTCTGTTGAAAAAGAGGCCTGAAACGATGTTTATTGGACTTAAGTGATTAATTAACAATTAATTTTGGAATTTTAGATGACTGATTACACAGGGCAACAAATAAAAATTATTAAAAGTTTCTGGGGATATATCAACTGATTTGAATACCTAATGGGTCCCTGATAACTAAATTAAAAATCATTTGGCTCAATGAGGTCAGAATTTTTCGAAATTTTGAGTTTTGTGTTTTCAATTTTTGACTTTTAGACAAAATCACAACTTTTTTGTTTATTGAGCTACAAAAATGGTATGAGTGTTTTTGGAAATGGCATGGTCATATTAGTGGGGGCAGAGACTAGTTTAAGTTGAAAAATAATCATAGAGGCACAAAAAATTACATTTATTTTTGGTAAAATGACCAAATTTTGCATATTTTTCAGTATACATATTATGTATATTACAACTACTTAAGTAAAACAAAAATGATTTTTGAAACTTTTTATTTCTTAAATACAAAAAAACATTCAAATTGAAAATGCATGGAATGCTAATTACTAGCCGTATAAAACTTCTCTCTAAAGATCTTCTCTTGTGCTGCAAATTAGGATAGTCAAGAGCTATGCTCCAGTAATAGTCAGCCATCATGTGGCTATCCCATATTCCTTGGTACCCCTTCTACATGTCCCTCATGTCCTGGTGAAGCCTCTCACCCTACTTATCAAGAACTATTCCAAGATTTTCAGGAAATTTCTCCAGGTAACAGAAAAGGAAATTAAGTTTGATCCTCATATATGCATTTAGCTGCTTATAGCTCACAAGCATACTGTTTTCAAGCTTCACATAATTGCTTGACTTGTTGTTTCCAAAAAAATATCCACAACCAAGACACTCCAACCATTATACACAATCTGGTTCATAATAAAACAAACAGATGATCTTTCATTAGCTTTCTGATCTGTGGAAATAAAAGAATTATAACCGTAAAAAAAAAAATCCAGCCTTCTTTTTTTACTCACTCCAGCGAAAGCATCACAAATGTATTTAAGATAGTCTCCATCTTTGTCTAGGGCTTTGACAAATTGTTTCATTAATCCTTAATGTGAAGAGGAGGGAGAAGGATCTTTGATCTGTCCACCAGAGGCTCATTAATAACATTTTTCTCTCCAACAGTCATATGAGTCTTCTCTGGCCACTCCTTCCTCGTCCAGTGTTCCTCCCTTGCCCTACTATCCCACTGACAGAGAAAGTAAAGGAATTCGGTTTATTTTAGTTTGGTGGCATGGGCAACTGGAATGGATCCATATTTATTTCCATTATGGGGCACAACCACTTTGAGACTGTATTTAGAACTGTCAATGACAAGTCTCCACTCTTGAGGATTGTAGTTACTTATACCTAACTTATCCAGGAGATCAGGAATGTCCTTACAGTAAAAAAGTCCATCTTTCTCAGAGAAGAAAGGAACAAACTCTGAATCTCTTGTTTTGTAGAAGGATATTGTTGTACCACTTTGAAGCAGATTATTCGAACTTAATTTAGAGGCCAAAAGTTCTGCATATTTTTTGCACAAGTTGAAGTCTCTCACAAGGTCATTTAATTCACACTGGTTGAAGTGCTTTGGCTGTGATGTTGTACCTTCAAAATGTAAATCATCATGATTGTGCTCAGTCCCACTCTCAACATCTGTAACATCTGGAAGTGACTCGAACACTGGAATTGGAACATCTTCACTGTGGGGCACTGGTCTGTTAGCAGAATCCAAGTTTGGATACTTTAAAATCTTTCTTTTTTTTCTATTTATACCTATAAGGTGTAAAGCGCAAAAATGGCAATCTGAGTGTTTTTCTTGGTTCTCTCCACACCATAGGTACACAAAAACTTAAGTTCTTCTTCTTACCTTTAGACCATTCTCTAAGTTGTGTAATGCAACTAACACACACAATGGGAGGGACCCACTCTTTTATCATTCTTTAGGAGACACAGTTTTAAATATTAGAAGCAATTTAGCAAAAACTGTTTAAAGAAATTTATGTTCATTTATCTTTAATGTATCCTCTCAAAACCTATCTCCGCCCCCACTAACATAAGTATGCCATTTCCAAAAACATCTATACTAATTTTGTAGCTCTATAAACAAAAGTTACAAAATCGCTTAAATTGGTCAAAATGTTTTGGGCTGTTTTGGGCCTCACTGATAATTTTTTCAACTTGAACTAGTATCCACCTCCACTAGTATGACCATGCCATTTCCAAAAACACCCATACCATTTTTGTAGCTCAATAAACTAAAAAGTTGTGATTTTGTCTAAAAGTCGAAAATTGAAAACACAAAACTCAAAATTTCAAAAAATTCTGACCTGATTGAGCAAAATGATTTTTAATTTAGTTATCAGGGACCCATTAGGTATTCAAATCAGTTGATATATCCCAAGAAACTTTTTCACTGTTCCCCAGTGTTATCAATTTCGATCTGATTAAACTCGTAAAATTGTTTATATGAGTAGTTATTTCTATTTTTCTGGCTGTTGCAAATCTGAAACACGCAACCTCTTACCTCAACCACCTCCTTACACACAAATACTTTATTCAAATTTAACAAAATCACAATTATACACTCAATGTAGGGACTAACAATCATTTAAGCATATGATTCTGTTGAAAAAGGGACCTAAAACGATGTTTCATGGACTCAAATGATTGATTTACAAGTAATTGAAGTGAAATACAACTAATTTTGGCATTTGAAATGACCACTTATCAATTTCGATCTGATTAAACTCGTAAAATGGCTTAAATGAGTAGTTATCTCTATTTTTCTGGCTGTTGCAAGTATGAAACACGCAACCTCTCACCAAAACCACCTCCTACACAAATACTTCATTCAATTTAACAGAATCACATTATACACTCCATGTTGTTACAAACAATCATTTAAACATGTAATTCTGTTGAAATAGGGGCCACCACGATGTTTTCATGGACTCAATGATTGATTACCAGTAAATGCAGTGAAATACCACTAATTTTGGCATTTTAGATGACTAATTATCAATTCGATCTGATTAAACTCTAAAATTGCTTAAATGAGCAGTTATCTGTATTTTCTGGCTGTTGCAAGTCTGAAACACGCAACCTCTTACCACAACCACCTCCTTACACACAAATATTTTTTTTTTAATTTAACAAAATCACAATTATACACTCCATGTAGGGACTAACAATCATTTAAACATCTGATTCTGTTTGAAAAAGGGCCTGAAACGATGTTTATTGGACTTAAGTGATTGATTAACAAGTAATTGAAGTGAAATACAACTATTTTTGGAACTTTAGATGATTGATTATCAATTTCGATCTGATTAAACTCGTAAAATTGCTTAAATGATATTTATTATCTATTTTTCTGGCTGGTGCAATTCTGAAACACGCAACCTCTTACAAAAACCACCTCCTTTCCACACAAATATTTCATCAAATTTACGAAATCTCAATTATACACTCCATGTTGTGACAAACAATCATTTAAGCATGTGATTCTGTTGAAAAATGGACTACAATCGATGTTTTTTGCACTTAAGTGATTGATTTACAAGTAATTGAAGTGAAATAAAACAAATTTTGGAATATTAGATGACTGATTATCAATTTGATCTGATTAAACTCGTAAAATTGCTTAAGTGAGTAGTTATTTCTAATTTTCTGACTGTTGCAAGTCTGAAACACGCAACTTCTTACCACAACCACCTCCTTACACACAAATACTTCATTCAAATTTAACAAAATTACAATTATACACACCACGTAGGGACTAACAATCATTTAAGCATGTGATTCTGTTGAAAAAGAGGGCTACAAACGATAGTTATTGGACTTAAGTGATGGATTAATAAGTACTGAAGTGAAAAAACTAATCTTGGAATTTTAGATGACTGATATCAATTTCGATTGATTAACTCGTAAAATTGCTTAAATGAGTATTTATCTCTATTTTTCTGGCTGTTGCAAGTCTAAAACACGCAACTCTTAACACAATCACCTCCTTTCACACAAATACTTCATTCAAATTTAACGAAATCACAATTATACACTCCATGTAGGGACAAACAATCATTTAAATATGTGATTCTGTTGTAAAAGGGCCACAAACGATGTTTCATGGACTCAAATGTTTGATTTACAACTAATTGAAATGAAATACAACTAATTTTGGAATTTAAGATGACTGATTATCAATTTCGATCTGATTAAACTCGTAATAAAAGGCTTAAATGAGTATTTATA
The DNA here is from genome assembly GCA_013387185.1 of Caligus rogercresseyi. NCBI lineage: Eukaryota > Metazoa > Arthropoda > Copepoda > Siphonostomatoida > Caligidae > Caligus > Caligus rogercresseyi. The sequence continues at coordinate 6,177,699 of CP045905.1, read as the reverse complement.
TCTATTTTTTCTGGCTGGTGCAATTCTGAAACACGCAACCTCTTACAAAAACCACCTCCTTCACACAAATACTTCATTCAAATTTAACGAAATCACAATTATACACTCCATGTTGTGACAAACAAATTTAAACATGTGATTCTGTTGAAATAATGGCCACAAACGATATTTTATGGACTTAAATGATTGTTAACAACTAATTTTGGCATTTTAGATGACTAATTATCGATTTTGATCTGATTTAAACTCGTAAAATTGCTTAATGAGCAGCTATTGTATTTTTATGGCTGTTGCAAGTCTGAAACACGCAACCTCTTACCCAAACCACCTCCTTACATACAAATACTTCATTCAAATTTAACGAAATCACAATTATACACTCCATGTAGGGACAAACAATCATTAAAACATGTGATTCTGTTGAAAAAGGGGCCACAAACGATGTTTCATGGACTCAAGTGATTGATTAACAACTAATTGAAGTAAAATACAACTAATTTTGGAATTTTAGATGACTGATAAACAGGCCAACAAATTTTGGTCAATCTCCCTTGATTGAACGAAATGTACATAGATAACTAAAATGAGACCTCTTGAATCCAAATCTGGCCTTAACCTTTTTCTGTGGCACACATCCAGATTTTTTGATTTTTTGATTTTTTGAAACGGTCCACTTTATGATGATACAATTTGTTAATATACGATTCTTCGTTATATATTAAGTTTAAAAGAACAGTTAATAAATAATATAATATTTGATTCGTGATGAATTAACAAATAAAAATGGCAAAGTCAAATTATTTTCCTTCCATTCAAAGGAGTCTGGTATGATCTCAAAACGAGTGAAAAAGTAGTCAAATGGTTATTTCAAACTGATGCCTATAACTTCTTGGATTTTTTATGAAATTCTGCAAAAGAGACCATATTCCTATAGTCGAAACCCTTGCAAATCATGTTAATTAATGTATTATTAGTTTAATCATTTTACGACATATATTAGCGAATAAATAAAATTAATAAGCTCTTTTAATTTTTAAAAACTGCTAGGTTTGGTGACCATTTACAATGTTGCGGGATTTGAATAAGAAAACTAAGACATTAAAATAGATAACTTAAGTATATTATTGTACTATCTGTTCTACATTGAAATTTTCAACTGGTTCAATTTTCTTTTTAACTTTTTTTCGTGGTTGTATACTTTGTCAGAATCCCTTTGAATCGTCAAAAGGTACCCATAGTATTTACCTATGGTCCGTTAATGTAACTTTTCTCAACAATTATGGCAAACAGTATGAGTGGCCCATTGTTTTGTCTTGATCCCCAAGGGTAAGTCCATAATATGCTTTTAAAGCATATTCAATAAATTCGGTTATGTCTCGATGATCACGAACGAATAGTTATCCACATATAGCAAAAACTGTTTGGATCATTTTTTGCACTTTGATCTTGAGACATGATTTTGGAGAAAAATATTTTTTTAAGACTGAGTAACTAATATATCGTTATGAATCATTCGTTAGGCTATTGAAAACACTCATGACAACCAGTAAATCCAGAAGAAGTATTAAGGGACTAAAATACAATCTATATTTGTATATTAAATCCCGCAACATATGATGGCGATTATTGTTGGACGATTCAAAGGGATTCTGACAAAGTATACAAACGAAAAAGTGCAAAAAGAAATTTGAACCAGTTGAAAATTTCAATGTAATCAGATAGTACAATAATATACTTAAGTTTATCTATGTTTAATATGTCTTAGTTTTCTTATTTCAAATCCCGCAACCATTGTAAATGGTCACCAAACCTAGCAATTTTTTTAAATTAAAGCGCTTATTAATTTTTATTCATTTGCTAATATATGTCGTTAAAATGGTTAAACTAATAATACATTAATTTACATGATTTGCAAGAGTTTCGACTATAGGAATATGGTCTTTTTGTAGAATTGCATAAAAATCCAAGAAGTTATAGGCATCACTTTGAAATTAACCATTTTGACTACTTTTTCACCAGTTTTGAGATCATACCAGGACTTTGAATGGAAGGAAAATAATTTGAATGACCATTTTTTATTTGTTAATTCATCACGAACAAATATTATTTTATTAATTTTCTTTCAAACTTAATATATTAACGACGAATCGTATTTAAAAATTGTACTCATCATAAAGTGACCGTTTCAAAAAAACTCAAAAATCCAAAATCTAGATGTGCCACAGAAAAAGTAAGGCCAGATTTGGATTCAAGAGGTCTCATTTTAGTTATCTATGTACATTTCGTTCAATCAAGAGAGATTGACCAAAATTTGTTGGCCTGTGTAATCAATAATGATCTGATTAAACTCGTAAAATTGCTTAAATGAGTAGATATCTCTATTTTTCTGTCTGTTGCAAGTCTGAAATACGCAACCTCTTACCACAACCACCTCTTTACATACAAATACTTCATTCAAATTTATTAAAATTACAATTATACACTCCATGTAGGGACTAACAATCATTTCAGCATGTGATTCTGTTGAAAAAGGGGCCTAAAACGATTTTTATGGACTCAAGTGATTGATTAACAACTAATTGAAGTGAAATACAACTAATTTTGGCATTTTAGATGACTGATTATCAATTTTGATCTGATTAAACTTGAAAAAAGCTTAAATGAGTAGTTATCTGTATTTTTCTGGCTGTTGCAAGTCTGAAAAACGCAACCTCTTACCACAACCACCTCCTTACACACAAATACTTCATTCAAATTTAACGAAACCACAATTATACATTCCATGTAGGGACAAACAATCATTTAAACATGTGATTTTGTTGAAAAAGAGGCCACAAACGATGTTTCATGGACTCAAGTGATTGATAAACAACTAACTGAAGTGAAATACAAATAATTTTGGCATTTGAAATGACTACTTATCAATTTCGATCTGATTAAACTCGTAAAATTGCTTAAATGAGCAGTTATCTGTATTTTTCTGGCTGTTGCAAGTCTGAAACATGCAACCCTTACCACAACCATCTCCTTATACACAAGTACTGCATTCAAATTTAACGAAATCACAATTATACGATTCCATGTAGTGACAAACAATCATTTAAACATATGATTCTGTTAAAAAGGGGCCACAAACGATTTTTCATGGACCCAAACGATTGATTAACAACTAATTTTGGAATTTAGATGACTAATCATAAATTTTGATCTGATAAACTTGTAAAATTGCTTAAGTGAGTATGAGTTATCTCAATTTTTTTTTGTGGTTGCAAGTCTGAAACATGCAACCTCTTACCACAACCACCTCCTTTCACACAAATACTTTATTCAAATTTACAAAATCACAATTATACACTCCATATTATGACAAACAATCATTAAAACATGTGATCCTGTTGAAAAAGGGGCTACAAACGATTTTTATTGGACTTAAGTGATTGATTTACAAGTAATTGAAGTGAAATAAAACCATTTTTGGAATTTTAGATGACTGTTTATCAATTTTGATCTGAAAACTCGTAAAATTGCATCAATGAGTTTTTATCTCTTTTTTTTGTGGCTGTTGCAAGTCTGAAACACGCAAACTCTCACCACACCCACCTCCTACACATAAAGAATTCATTCAAATTTAACAAAATTACAATTATACACTCCATATTGTGACAAACAATCATTTAAACATGTGATTCTGTTGAAAAAGAGGCCACAACTGATTCATCTGACTCTAATTATTAACAACTAATTTTGGAATTTAGATGACTTATTATAAATTTTGATCTAATAAACTCGTAAAATAGCTGAAGTGAGTAGTTGTCTCTATTTTTCTGGCTGTTGCAAGTCTGAAACACCCAACCTCTTACCACAACCACCTCCTTTCACACAAATACTTCATTCAAATTTAACAAAATCACAATTATACAATCTATATAGTGACAAATAAGCATTAAAACATGTTATTCTGTTAAAAAAGGGGCCTAACGATGTTTCATGGACTCAAGTGATTGATTTACAACTTTTTGAAGTAAAAAACAACTAATTTTGGACTTTTAGATGACTGATTATCAATTTCGATCTGATTAAACTCGTAAAATTGCTTAAATGAGCAGTTATCTGTATTTTTCTGGCTTTTGCAAGTCTGAAACACGCAACCTCATACCACAACCACCTCCTTACACACAAATACTTCCTTCAAATTTAACGAAACCACAATTATACACTCCATGTTATGACAAACAATCATTAAAACTTGTGATTCTGTTGAAAAAAGGGCCACAAACGATGTTTCATGGACTCAAGTGATTGATTAACAACTAATTTTGGAATTTTAGATGATAGCTTAAATGAGTACTTATCTCTATTTTTCTGGCTGTTGCAAGTCTTAAACACGCAACCTCTTACCACAACCACCTTCTTACACACAAACACTTCTTTCAAATTTAACGAAATCACAGCTATACACTCCATGTTGTGACAAATAAGCATTAAAACATGTTTTTCGGTTAAAAAAGGGGCCACTAACGATGTTTCATGGACTCAAGTGATTGATTTACAACTTTTTGAAGTGAAATACAACTAATTTTGGACTTTTAGATGACTGATTATCAATTTCGATCTGATTAAACTCGTAAAATTGCTTAAATTTAACAAAATCACAATTATACACTCCATATTATGACAAACAATCATTAAAACATGTGATTCTGTTGAAACAGGGGCCACAATTGATGTCTCATGGACTTAATTGAATAATTGACAACTAATTTTGGAAATTTAGATTTCTAATTATAAATTTTGATCTGCTTAAACTCTTAAAACTGCTGATGTGAGTAGTTGTCTCTATTTTTCTGGCTGTTGCAAGTCTGAAATACGCAACCTCTTACCACAACCACCTCCTTTCACACAAATACTTCATTCAAATTTAACGAAACCACAATTATACACTCCATGTTATGTCAAACAATCATTAAAACTTGTGATTCTGTTGAAAAAGTGGCCTCAAACGATGTTTCATGGACTCAAGTGATTGATTACCAACTAATTTTGGAATTTTAGATGACCAATCATAAATTTCGATCTGATTAAACTCGTAAAATTGCTTAAATGAGAAGTTATCTCTATTTTTCAGGCTGTTAGAAGTCTGAAACACGCAACCTCTCACCACAACCACATCCCTACACACAAATACTTTATTCAAATTTAACAAAATCAAAATTAGACAATCCATATAGTGACAAACAATCATTAAAACTTGTGATTCTGTTGAAAAAGGGGCCACAAACAATATTTCATGGACCCAAGTGATTGATTAACAACTAATTTTGGAATTTTAGATGACTAATAATAAATTTTGATCTGATTAAACTCGTAAAATTGCTTATATGAGCAGTTGTCTCTATTTTTCTGGCTGTTGCAAGTCTGAAACACGAAACCCCTTACCACAACCACCTCCTTACACACAAATACTTTTTGCAACTTTCTAAATACGAACCAATAAGACCGGGAGAGATCAGAGGGATCCTGCTTGGAGCTGCAGGTAGATACGCTGCCTTTTCACTCAAAATCCCATCGTTGGACGGTTCATCATGGACATTCGCGGCTGAATTGATAAAATATTACCCGACGCAAAGTCATCGCTTTTACCAAATTTAAAGGAAAATAATTAAGAACTTTAAGAAATTTGTATGATTTTTATTGTTTTTTTTACAGCTTATTCTTTTAATACTTGTTAATTAGATAAAATTTTATTGTTTGTTCAAGATCGATGCTAAATTTTAAACTATAATGTTTATTTTTGTATTTTATACGTATTAGCATCGTTTTTATATACATGTGCTGTATATATGTGAACAGTTTAATTTTAAAAAATACATTTACAATATTTAGTTTTGAAGACTAAGTTACAAAATTAAAGAGTCTTTTTGGAATAGCGTACCTGAAACGATAGCGGAGCGGGATTGACAGGACCGATTCAGCTGTTCAAGGGCAACGATTGGCTTGGTCACCATCTCTAGGCTCAGGTACGTCGCTCCTTTCTCAAAGCGATCAAGAAGACCGTTCGCCTTCACCGCTGATTCCGAGGTGCCTGATGACGCCATTTCCCTAATGAGATTAGCAACGTGTGATGTACAGTGAAAGTTCAGTGCGAGGGGTTGGCGTTCCTTCACTTTGGCTTGGCATCCTTTGTACTGGCCCAGCATGTTGGCTGCCCCATCATATGTTTGGGCTCTCAAATTGTCAGTCGACAGTGACAGGCGGGTGATTACATCGAAAATCATTTTCGAGATCATTTCCCCAGATGTGGACGGCAGCTCATACAGTCCCACAAACTCTTCATGTACATCCAGATTGTCATCAACGTGGCGGAAGCAGATAGCTTCTTGTTCGACTCCAGTGATGTCCTGTGTCTCATCAACCATTACTCCGAACGGTCCATCTTTCGCAATCTGTGCCGCAAGTGTTCTTACTATGTCTGCACCGAACATCTGGATCATCTCTTCTTGGGCCTGTGGAGATGTGAAGCTGATTGACCGCTTGAGATATCTGTCAAGTCCTTCATCATCATCGCGGAAGACGTTCAGCAACTGTTGGAAGTTTCCCTCCTCAGCTGTGTGGCCTCTAAATGACAGACCCTGTCGCAGAAGGAATCGCAAGCTCTTGAAGACCTTCATCAGTGCTCGTTGAGCTGTTTCCTGCTGTTGACGGCGGTTGGCGTCCATTTTGACATCGATTTTTGCCTCAGGTTTCAAGGAAATCGCTGCCTTTGCGACTCTGTGACAATTTGAAGCCTGGCGGCTCTCAAATCTGGGTGATGCCTTTTTCCAGTTACAAAAGCTGACTGAAACAAATGCTGGTTCTTTGTTCTTGGCCAATTTCAAGAGTCCGCGTTTTTCTGCCTGTGCACAGTAGAAACACAGTACCCGTTTCAGGGAGGGTTCGTAATGGATCCAGGGGTAGCTTTGGTACCATTTGGCTTGAAACAGAATTTTCTGCGTTTTAGTTTCTACTACGGGAATGGAAGAAGTAGGGGAAAGATTGGGGCTAACCCAGTCGTCAAAACCGGCATCAGCTTCATCATCATCTTTCGCCTCAGATGCTCCATCACCCTCAACGGCACTTTCTTCTGGATGAACTTCAGGAAGAACAGGCCTATCTCCGACATCATCCGATTTTGATGTAGACGGCTGTTCGTCATCATGTTCTTCTTTCTCATTGTGCTTGAAAAAAGAAGTGATCTTTGATGTTTTCAACTTCTTATTATGAGCCATCCTAGAATCCTAAAATCAATTCACGCTGTGAATTATGTAAGTGACACACTCACATATATTTCCCCCTTAAAAAGTTAAGGAAGACAAGGCCTCCTGCTGAGCGGACTCACCACGTGTTTTTGTTTTCTAGCTAACTGCCTTAGGGCGTTCCTTCTCTCCCCGCACGTAATGCGCACATAACACGGCGTACGCTCGTAATCCGCATCCCTGATTTTCAATAGCTTCTTTCACACGTTAAAAGCCAATCTTGTGGTTATCTTGTGGTTTGCCCCATTTGAACACGCAAAACTCGTGGTTATCTTTTGGTTTCCACACTACGAGATTGCGCGCACTGCAAAATATGCGCGATTAATCTTGTGGTTATCTTGTGGTTTCCAAACCACAAGATAACCACAAAATACTTGTAAGATTTTCTTTTCTTTACCGTCTGAATTGGCTTTCACCGTGTGAATGCGGCTAATAGCAATAAACACAATTACAATAATGATGAGGATTATTATTATCATCATCATAATTATTATAATTATTAATATTATAATTGTTATCATTATTATTATTACTATGATTATCATCATTATAACTTATTAAGTAAGCAAATATCATTCCCCAAAACCTGGGGGGGATGATTGTACATGCCATCCCCCCACCTTGTGAGGTGGGGGGGATGCATCCCCCTCATCCCCCCCGTTGTCTACGCCCCTTCCTCTATTGACACTATCAAGGTAAATAAAAAATTTGGTGCAATAATTGCCATTGATTTTTCAAAAGCTTTTGATTCGATTAATCACAGGCAAATTCTAAGATCTGTTAAAAGATTTCTTCCAAGACGGTTCTTTAATCCTGTCCGTTCCCTTCTATTTAACGGATCATCCACTATCTCATTAAACGGTCATGAAAGTGAGCGAATAATTTTGGGGAAAAGCTGCAGGCAAGGGTGCCCATCCGCTCCTCTCCTTTTTATTGCTGCCATTGAAGAACTTGCGCTAAGTATTATTAAGAAATACGGGGGATTTGGCGTGGATTTTAAGGGTACTCGCCATATAATTGATCTTTACGCTGACGATGTCACGCTAACTATTCAAGCAAACTCAAAGGCACAGATTATCAAAAGAGTACAAATTTTATTAAATTACTTCAAAAAGTTTGAAAAAATATCAGGTCTATCCTTAAACTTGAATAAAACTACCATTCTGCCTCTAGGCCTATGGAATCCAGTAATGGTAATAATATCAACTCCTGTAAGGTCAGTTCATCAATTGAGGTCTTAGGAATAGTCTGGTGCCGGGATGGCATTCATGAAAGAAACTGGTCCGAAGTCAATAATACTATATTGCAAAAAGCACAAATGTGGAGGAACTTCCGTCTTCAAAAAAGAATAGACATGTATAACACAAAGGTTATTCCAATGTTAGTATACAAAGCTTCTTCATCTCCTGTGATAGCAGAGAAGGTAATTCTTCATGAAGCAAAGTGGTTGAGCGCTATGTTCCATCAAAGATATTTGTCAACAATAAAAAGAAAAAGAAACCATCTCGGTGGTGGTATTGTTCAGCTAGCAACTGTTGTTCTTAAGATATATACTAAAATGTTCGTCAATATTGCATCCATGCCATCCCTTGAGTAGAGAAGATGTGTCACTCACACAGATTTATACTCGTGGCTCCTTTTTGGCACTGAGCTTACAAATAATATAACCTCTGACATCTCTTTGGTGTGGGGATGTGCACAAAGAATTCTTTGGAAAAATATTCCTCAGTTCGATAATTCTTCGACTGTGGATATAATTAGGCAGAATTATGCGAAGAAATATTTTTTCAGGAACCTGGGAAGTCCAGAGGACCTTGAGGAATTCGCCATTAGAAAGGGAACTCTTACTCTTCATGACCTTGGCCAAGAAGGCTCTTTCAAGGATGGTAGATTCTTGTATCCCCTGCATAGATCTGCGCTCAAATATCATGTGCTGAAACCCTGGTATTTGAAATTGAATGGCCAGGATCGTTTGGGTTTGAGGGAGAGTAAAGATATCTGTCGTGAATTTCTCAGACTTCTTGATCTTCCGGGTTCATGGGAAAGCGGATAAAAGATTCCCTAGCAGAAATAATTGATGGAAACCACTTCACGGCGCAATTATTGATATCGGCCAATATTATTCGATTTTATCGCCCATGTAAAGATTGTGGCACTATTTATAACTCGATTTTACACGCTTTCGTTGAGTGTCGTTCAGTGAATATTATAAAACGCTTTGTTAAACTTAATGTGAGAGGTCTGGACAAAGAAGAAGCGGATAAATATTTGAAGGCGTCCGTTCTATTTGGAATAAGTGGCGGCAAAATACTGTCTTCTCGAACCAAGGCAATAAATAATGCACTACTGGGTGCAAAATCGCTGGTTTCAAAAAGGTTGGCAGATTACCAGCCTCTTCAGCCTTCAAATTTGAAAGCAATATCCTTGCAGCTGCGGCGAGATATGGTTCCCTGGACCTTAGGATCCCATCTACAAAGGATGATTCTTGGACTTATGGAGCCCAAGAAATCCGATATTTCCCTTCCCATTCTCCTCTCTACAAGGACATCATCAAAAAACTTTTTAAAAAATTCAAGGATTTTAAATAATTAATGTTTTAATACGTATATTGGAATTTTTATAATGTTTTGTCAGTTTTAATTACAGTTTTTTTATATAATTGTGTGTTCATTTGTGATGTTTAAATTTTAAACTATAATGTTTATTCATGATTTAATTCGCATTAGCATCACTTTATATATATTTCTTTTGTTTTATACATATTTATATGAACTGTGTCAATAAAAAAAAATATAAAAAAATCGTCTTAATAAGTATCTTATTACGCCGATAAAATATTTCCTTTTCAAATATTTTTATAAATTAAGTGATTGCTGTGTCACAATATATAAATAGACATTATAGTTTCAAATTAAAACATCAAAAAAGATTAACACAATATTACAATTCTAAAATCAAAATAATAACTTTTATTAAAATATAAAATGCATAACAATAAATAGAAATATAAAATATTATTAAAGTGTCAATAATTTTTTCATTGTTCTTAAAAAGATGCTTTGACTTTGATGGGAAGTATTTGAGTTTTTTGCAGCGGGACTCCAAGAGTTTTCCAGAAGCCACGGCATCCGTAGAGAAAGCGCTCCATATATGTATAACTGCCACTGAGAGCATGTTGACTCTATGGTCCTCGGATCTGATGTATTCGTTTGCTGTTAACCTTTTTTCCCCAAACGGTGCCATAGCATTTATGTTCAATCACTTTGGAAGTATCCGATCGATTTTTTCTTTTTTTGAGGGAGAAAACCAAAGAATGGCTTTCAAAATGTTATTGGGACACTTCCCCAATACCTTAATATTAAAAACTAATAGTTCTTTAAAACGGACACTGCATGGCAATCAGCAAAAGCATGCAACGTGCAGACATATAATTTGTCACAGTCCCAGCAATAATTTCTAAATACTATACAATTAGAGGAAATCTGTAATTGGGCTGTAAATTTTAACTATCATGAATCCCTGACGTGAAATACATAATTTTTTTTCTCCAATCATTCATGTCAAAGTCTAATAAGTTGTTTATCTTTTCGTTGAGATTAAAAAGCGCCATCCAGAGATGACAAAGGCACGAAATCCTATGCATTTTATGAGGTATTTAAATCTTCCATTTTCACAAAAATCGAAGTAGATTGTGGAATTAAAATAATAAGCACTATGAGCCCATGCTAAATCCTCGAGTAGAGGCAGGGCCCCGAAATTTCTAAATGAGAATGGCTTTTCTTGCGTTTGATGAATTATATATTTTATATTTTCACCGCTATGTACGGGATTAAACTTCCAAAATATACGTTGGGCCGCTGCCCATACTTTTGATAAATATTCTGTTGTATTTTTTACTTGAATGACATCGAATATAAATATAAATTATTATTAGTGATTGCTCTTTTTCATTCCGTTTGTGGATTCTTGGTTAAATCGATAAAAACTTTTATAAAATATATAGTACTAATAACGCTATGTAACAGGACAAGAAGAAATAAAGACCTTAATTTTGTTACATAGTAAATATATATAAAAAGGTTCATCCTCGACCTATTAGAGACTTTGGTCTCTTTAATGCAGAGATATATATCTTATTTAAAATAGCAGAGAGCCATAGTTACTCCTCTTAAATGACCTTTTCTGCCATCAGGGGAGAAGGTGTTGCTTCATACAATATACCGGGGACAACCTGAGTTTATTACAAATCAATCCTCTTTTCGTAAATTATTATTTTCTTTTGCAGCAATTTGATTTGGAATTGAAGAAAACATTACTATTCAGCTATTAAGATGGGTCCCTTCCAGTCCCCAAATCAACTCCTAAAATCAAGACTTTTTATCGAGTATCCTCTTATATTTTGTCTTTCCTTTGCGTCTCATATGCCAATAGGAAGAATAAACGTCTAAGATCGATTTCATTCCAATCCTTATCTTTTCAGGCATTTTCAAAAAAGCCCAGGAGAATTTCAACTCTTTTGATGAGTTGGGTCACCTCCATATTGGTTTCAACCGAGAAAGTTACGTCGTCGGCATACAAATCGTCCATTTAAAACCTTCAAAGTTAAACACATAAAGAGAGACTATTTAATAACCTAAAATTCCACTAAAAAACGAAAAGTTTGGTTGATGAACAGATTTCAGTCATTGATCCATATAAATTTATTCCATAAATATAATTATCTTATATTTTGATCCTCTCGGTATGCAAATATCAGGCCCTTCTCCCGTTGTATCAAGTAAGCACTTGATAAATTTATATCTTAAATAGTTCGATAAAACTTCTCAATGGCAATCCTTTTTAATAAGGATTATTTGTTTTGTTTTTTGACTAAATGTCCCCTTAACTAAGCAATAATGGGTAAAGGCTTTTGAGTACAGGGAAAATAATGGGTTTGAACGCATTTCATTATTCACACATAAATCTCATTCATTCGCATTCTAAATATATGTATGTACATAAATATTAAATTATGAAAAAAATTCCATTCAATATGGAAATAATTATAATTATGCTCCAAAAACTCAATCCCATTAAGTCAATCTGTAAATATTGAAATGAAAAACTATTGAGGATGAGGTAATTTATACGTGTCGCTAAGCACAGTTGAGTGGTATGGATTTTTACTCCTTTTTCTGAGTGTGTGTTGGGATTAGGGCTCCGACAACTATCAGCGTGAAGGATGAAAAGGAAGTGCATAGGGATATAAAGGTATTATTGGAGGCTTATAAAGGCTTATGGGATTCTTCAGAGGAATCGTTTTTGTGCCCAATATAAACAAATATTTATATCTTTATGATCAGCTTACGAAGACGTAGTACAAATTACTTTGTTTATATTGGGCACGGGCGACAGCTGAACGATATTTTCTCTGCTATTGAAAGGAATAAGCTCTCTTTATCTTTATATCTCTATGCACGGTACATAGAAACATACATAGTAAAATGTTTTTTGTGAAGGGTGAAACGTCAGATATCTTATTATTATTATTATTTTGGGGCCATCAAAAATATATATTGTAAATATTATTATTCTCGCTTGCCCGTGGTTTTTAATGACGTCACGCCGGCAAGCAAATAGTCAGCTCTTTTGGCAACATGGGCCTACCTTGTAATTCAATATACCTTGATCAAAAGAACAGTAATAAAAAAATAAGTATTCCGTGAGGGACTTTTTCTACGTGAATGGTTGAATGAAAAAGAAACGTGAATAAAAACTGTGGGTATTATGAAATAAGGCATTCACTCCCTCCTGAGTGTAAAGTTTGTATATCAATGCGGCGTAAATAAATTGTTCTTAAGAATACTGACTAATGGCTTCTCAGTGGCTTACATCCATGTTATATAGGAATCATTTGAACGGGGGTTAAGGTATTGTTTATATATCTTAATTGAATGAAGCAACTCATCAGGGAAGGAATACATGTTTATTTTGTTTTGTCATATGTATTTGGCTATAAATAAATCCTCATTTTGACGATTAGACGTAAAAAAGGCAATAAAATTGTTTTGCCGACAGAAAAAATAGGTTAAATAGTAAGTTTACGAGAACTACCATTAAAACAACCTTATTGGGGTTTCAAATCTACATCCCATGGACTGACGAACCCAATAAGATATTTTGATTTTACCAGACTTGTAGACGTTCGCGAAAAATTGTCGTTCGTCGTTCGTTTGTCGTTCGCCAAAAGTTATCTTTCGTTGTTAATCGGTAATTTTAAATTGAATCGTTCGTCGTTCATCGTTCGTTTGTCGTTCGCCATTCTGAAAAAAATTAACGACGTTTTTTTAGAAAGAAATTTCTGAAAAAAAGAAATGACGTTTTTTTATGAAAGAAAATTTGTCCCATGAAAATTAAAAATCTTTGTCTTTTTTTGGCACCAAAAACGAACGACGAACGATAAGGAATTTTCCTTATCGTTCGTCGTTCGTCAAAAACTTTGTCGTTTGTCGTTCATCGTTCGCGAACGACAACAATGAACGATAAATCAACAAGTCTGGATTTTACAAATGCACTGCCAATGGGCACTTGGGTTCCGCCTTTCACAATTATGATATATTGAGATTTCAAATCCTCAACCAGCACTGAGTCCTCGGGTTCTTCTTGTAATAAATATTACATATTGGGGTCCCAAATCCACCGTTAACGATCCACTTTGGATTGGTAATCCCCAGGGGGGGGGGGGCAGAACTCATGTTAACAAAGAGGGATATTTCCAATAATAAAAACAAACAAATGTGACGTCATCACTTCGACGATTTGGCTGTATATCTAATACCAATGAATACTAAAACAATCAGGAATACAAAGTGGGATCGACTAATTTATTTATTTGCCGCGTGAATGAAGTAGTGGAAGTGTGTAGAGGAATCGTTTTAGAACTACCTATTTATCTTCAAACTAGACGACAATGGGGAAGGTTTGTGTTGCTCCGGGTTGCAAGAGTGGCTACAAACCAAAGGGCAATGAGGGGGAAAAGAGATGGTTTCATATGTTCCCCAAGGATGAGTCCCTATGCCAACTCTGGACAAAGGCTGTTCCGCGAAAAAATTAGATACCTTCAAGACATTCTGCATTGTGTGACGTACATTTCATGCCCTCCGATTATAAGCCTGAGTCTACTGACTCTAATCCATCACGTTCAGACAGATCTGGAAAAACTCTTTGTCTTAAGATATTTAAAAAAGATGCCGTCCCTTCCAATTTTCCAAATCTTCCTCACTACTATTCAAAAAAGCCTCCTTCAAAGCGTTCCTCCACCTCAACCTCCTCCTCACGACTCTTTAATGAAAACGAGCGAATTTAAAAAAAGATTAAGGCTTTTGAAGAGGCCAACTCATTTTTTACACTCGAAGAGCTTCAAATTAAAATGGATAGGACTTGCCTTCCGAGCGGCGTTCAAGAAGATTATGATACAAAAGATAAAGAGCTGGTGTTTTTCAAGATGAATTTTAGTCATGGAGGACCGTCAATAGACTTCAGTCTAAAGATTAATGAAGAAATGACAATCCATATACGGTAAGCCAAACTTCATTCCTTAACCTTCTTTATTTATATATTGTTTTTCACATATCAAAACTTGACTATTCCTCAGTATTTTCTTATTAATACTGATTCATACAACTACGATGACTTTATTCCCTGCTATGTTGTATTTTTCAGGGTGAAAGATAGAGATCTATCTTTTAATCATCTCGAACATATCACCAAGAACAATCATATTACAAAATGTGACACCCTTCTTAATATTTTGGCCTTCTTAAATTCATTGACATCAAACTCTTCCACCAATCAACTATTTAGCTTGGAAAATGAATTAAACACAGCTTTAAATCATTTGACAAATATTTTGCCCCATTTGGACGAAGCAAAAGAGAAGAAATTAAACTTTTTGATTGAACAATTATCCTTGTTGTTTAAATGTCCACAACAACGGAGATACAGTCCTGCCTTGTACGCCTTATCTATGTCCTGGAAAGGTTTCTCAACGAGTCTTTATAGAGATCTACGTAAAGAAGTTCTCACATTACCTACAATACGTCGCCTTACGGAACTTTCTTCATCTTTGAATTTAGAAACTGGATTGGCTGACTCTACAATAACTTACCTAAAGGCTCGCTTCAAGGCTCTAAGTCAAAATAGGGATAAAATATTAGTATAATTTTTGACAAACATATTGTACAAAACGAGTTGAATATTTTGCTGGGAATTTTTATGGGGTGGATGATGATCAAGTAACTAAGACCCTATTTTGTGTCATGATTAAGAGCCTTCATTCAGTTTATCATGACATGATAGTTATGCAGCCTGTTTCGACTTTGAATTCTGGAACAATTAAAACGATCATCTTTGATCAAGTGATCAAAGTTGTAACGGAAATTGGATTTATTGTTCGAGCCACCATTTGTGACGCCCACAAAGTGAATCAGAAAACATATTCATAGAATTATGCCATGGAAGCATCAATACTTTTATTCATCATCCTCTGACTCCGGATAGGAAATTGTATTTATTGTTTGATTCTGTTCACATTATGAAAAACTTCTATAATAACTTCGTGTCTCGTGGCCATTTTGTCTGTCCAAATTTCAGAGGCCAAAAAATACATATTGTAAATCTATACAATCTTGAATTAGGGCAACCATTAAAAATAGCTCATAAGCTCACAGAACGAGTATTGTACCCCCGTACATTAGAAAAAATGAACGTTAAGCTGACGAACAGTCTATTTCACGAGTCTACCATTGCCGCTTTACGTCACTATGGGAGTGAAGAAGACAAAAAAGATTGGATGGTTACGGCAAATTTTTTGGAGGTAATATGGACGTGGTGGATGATAATTATCAATATAATATAATTAATACCGTTCTCCGCAAATAGGCTTTCATAAAAGAAACCCTTGGAAAAGAGCATTACTTCTAATTCCTCCCAATTAGAATATTTGCGAGACTTTACATCATGGCTGAATGAATGGGAGGCAGCGGGAGATAAAGCCTCAAGTCTTACTCGTGACACTTTTTTAGCAGCTAAACAAACTTCAAAAGGCTTATGCAAATTGGCTGAAGATTTGCTCGAAGAAACTGATGTCAATTACGTTCTTCTTGGCCACATCAATTCAGATTGTATTGAAGCTCGGTTTGGACTCTATAAGAGAAGATGTGGGACGAACATTGAATTAAGCGTGCGTCAATATTTGGATTCAGAAAAATGCCTTCGAATGAAGAATATCATAAGTTTAGGCAAAATTTCACTGAAAGATCTGGAATATCATTTTTCTGAGGATATAAATTCAACAAATTAAAAGATTAAGTCTTCTTCTTTAAATATATTTTCCAATTTAAAACATTTTACTTTTAAAGATTCATTTAAATATATTAATGACGTATCTATAGTTTACTTTTGTTCTGGTTATATCGCGCATTCCTTATGTAAAACTATAGCCTGTCATTCTTGCCACAATTTATTGACAGCTTTAAATAAAAAATTCGATGTAAAATTATTCTCCTTAGAAAATATTGATGATGAAAGTAAACTTTTAGATCAAATTAATCGAGGTGGGCTAACTCGTCCTTCTGATGTTCTTTTTTTAACGTGTTCCTTTGTTTATGCATTTTTTTCAGAAATTCAAAATTCAAAAAGTATCTTCAAAGAGTTGATTTCTTCCCCTTCTTCAAAAAATATTTCGTTTATTAAACTTTTGGAAAATGATACTTACGCTTTAGAAATTATTTTAGCAGAATGTAAAGAAGACCATTCCTTTGAAAAATTTATTCCACAAATCGCTGTTAAATTTTTTTATTGTATGTCCAAAAATTATGTTTCGGAAATCAATGATCAAATTCACAAAAACAAAAGAAAAACAAGCAGTCAAAATATGACAAATATTTCTAAGAGATTGAAAAAACTTAAAGGAGAATAAACAAAATGTACGAACGTTATTATAATTTTGCAGAATGTCTTAAATGTATCTATGTTTATTTAATATATGTCCATAAAATTTGTAAATAGTAAAAAAAAATATTTCGTTCTCAAAATCATAATTTGTTATGAAATAAATAAGGAAAGGGGAGAATGTACGCGTATTCTCCTTTTTCCTTTTTAGATCCCTCATCGTATTTTCCTCGCGAGCCTTCTTTTACTTGTTGTTTTAGTATTCATTGCTAATACCTATACCATCTAAATAAATAACAATAATAAATAATAATATGGTGGACTAATATCGATGAAGCTACACAACCTCATATATATTTCATATAAAAAATAAGATTTTTATGACTCTGTGTAACTACATTCACATGATTTTAAGCAAAAAAAATGAAATTGGTTTAACATGTTATTTACATTATATTTTCAATTTTCAGGCCGAAACTCAGCCAATTTATTAACATCTGAAAAGGTTTGATTATTTATATTTTTCACTAGTCCATAAAAGCAGTAGTCCTTTCTATCAAACAGACAGAAAGATAATGAGAGAAAAGAAAGAAAATATAGATATTTTGGTACTCCGAGGGAAAAATAGTACGCAGAGGTTGTGTGAACTTTATATTTACAACGTCCATATTGCAACATGTTTGTTATTATTATTAGTAGTAATAAGCTATGTGACTTCATTGATTCCCATTGTTGCGTTTATGATTTTTTAAATATCTATTATTATAAGATTGTAATAATGATATATTACAATGAAATAATGAATGATCGAATGATTTTCGATCATTCAATCAATATCAGAATAGACAAATTTACCACCTTTGTTGGTCATTGAGTGGGAGATTAAAGGAACCGTTGAAGCCCAGTGTTCGAAAGAAATTATAAAAAAAAATATAATATATATATATATATATTATATATATATATATGTATATAAATAATATTTATTCTTTTAAAGGTATAAGTATAAGCTATATGTAAAAATATGTAAGAAAATGTGTCTTTAGGGGTCCTCTCGAATTTTTCCCTCCATAAAAATTAACCGAGGTGTTCCTCAAGCGTAACACTGCTCACACCAGCCATTGATTTTAATCTATAAGGAAAAATAATTAAGTATTAATTAAATGCAATATAGTTTCTTTATTACCTCCTCTTTGCATTTTTCCAGTAGCACTCAACATGGTTCGTATGAGCACCGCTTATGGGATCCACAAAATTTGTTGAGTGATTTACCACCTCGTGCTGGTATTGAGGGTTTATAGGTAATTGATGGATTCTATTATAGGCAGCCTATCCATCTATCTATATAATAGAATCCCTCAATTGAATTATCAAAAATCATTCGATCATTCATTACTTCATTGTATATATACATATTTATCATCATTACAATCTATAATAATAGATAGTTAAAAAATCATAAACGCAACAATAGCATAAACGATAATTTTGCACAACAGCATTTATATCTGGAGTTGAGGTAATCCTTATTAGATTTTTTTTGTAAAAAAATATAGGCGTTATTAGAGATTTATTATTATTATTATTATTCCACAGTTCATATAAAAATATACAAGCATAAAAAAGAGAATGTATGTATATAAAATGATGTTAATGCGTAAAAACACAATCAATGAAGTCACATAACTTATTACTACTAATAATAATAACAACATGTTGCAATATGGACGTTGTAAACTAAAGTTCACACAACCTCTGCGTACTATTTTTCCCTGGGAGTACCGATATTTTTATGCCATAAATCATAAAAATCGACAATGTGACGTCATGTGTGACGTTTCAGTTTTTATTTTCTAATCAGAGGAATCTAAACATTGCGTTCAGCGCATCTTGTATTATCTATTATCTTTGGGTAATCCCTAAATTCCATGATGTGAATGGTGGAAATCAAGATCCATTCATGGGGAATTTGTAACTCCCAATTTGCAAAGCTTGGAATCAATAGAAAATTTACCGCTGACATCAGTTGTCGGTAGCAAGCTCTGTCTAATCGATATAGATAGACTAGTAAAACATGAAGGAAAAAATATAATGCTGGCAAGAATCATGCAACGGATAGTAATATTTGGTAGATTTTAAAGTTCTAAATGATCATAATTTATCTGGAGTAAAAAATCTACTGTAGGTACTAACGTCTACCGACTATTATCGATTTTAAGTCCCAGCTATGCTAATTTGTTATAACTGTGACTGGCAAGACCCAGATTGTAATTTCTTCACTTCTCTATTTCTCACGAGTTTGTACTTAGATATCATAGCTCCGTCTGCGGAAAATAATGTATTTTAAGTCGCTTCTTTTTACAAAAAGATGCGCTCTCGATGCGCCACTTTACTTTATTGCATTAATTGGAACATAAATGTTTGGAGTATCTTTTAATGAGGGTGTAAGAAGTGTTCGTGTCAAATATATGTTTGTTTAGGAAAACCCTGAAGCCACTAACTATTCATTTATAATTTTTCACCTTTTATAAAGAAATAATTCATGGAAGCCCCTTTATGACGTTTGCTCATGTGAGTTGGAATGAAAACAATTGGATTGCATCTTTTGTATTATAACGATGTTAAAAATAACGATATTGCAATCAGCTATATAAGATAATGTATTGCAATAGATCGCTGGTAAAAAAAGCTCCAGTCCTCAGGCCTATGGAATGTCATAAGTCTTTTTCCTTGAAGTATTTCTACCTTCTACTCTTTTAGATCAATAAAAATGATATTAATGTATTTTTTACTTTGTAATTCAATCAAAATGAGACAACACACAATAGGAAAACAACAAATGGTCAACATTTGACTCTAGACATAATAATTACTATTCATCTTCGTCGTCATCATCGTAATTATCTTCATCCTCTTGTTCATTGAACTCCGCCCATTTGGGCTCAGCAAATTCTGCAAAGTCCGTCCGTCCACTGCTCCATATTTATGCGTCTTCGTGGACATGGACATCCCCGGGTCTCCGTGGTCTCAAAGCCACACTTGGGACAGGGCAAGGGACTGTTCTTATCATACTTGACGCCCTTCCTCCGAATGTGATCGTCGCAAAGACACATTTTGCATCGAAGGCAGGAGTACTGCCCCAGGCGATTGCAAGAGGCGCACTTGAAGTCGTCCTTCTCAAGGATTTGGCAGGAGGCCTGGTGCTCCAGCTGGTCGTCTTCACACAAAAAGTTGTCGCAGAAGGAACAAGTGAAGATCCGGCCGCCGTGGCTCCAAATCCCACGTTCGCACTCGAAGCAGAGAGCTTCCGCCAGAGGACAGGAGCAGGCGTGGGTGGAGAGACACTTGCGCCCGTGGCAGACCCAGGCCTCACAGTGATCGCAAATGGCGCCCACCATGGAAGTGCCTGTCGTAAATACACCTGGATGCTTAACAACACAGTCACCTGTCTTCAGCATGCATTTTACCTAAATTGAAATGGATAAGTTTTTAGTCACTCTGGAGTATATCCATAACTTTATCAAACAAAAAAATACAAAATGAAGAAAAATTTAAAGTCCTTTAAGGATATTTTAAAATAACGTGTGACGTATTTGTAATCACTGTTTATTTATCAAAAAAGATTTGAGTCCCTTAATAAAAAATATCTTAGTTACGGCGTTACAATGAGAAAATTAGTTAGTCGTTTTATAGTTTGGCGCATACTTTCTATTAAAGCTTTATTGTCCGTGTTATTATAAAGTTCTTACTTTAGAAATATGAGATAGGTATTAAGAACATTCTATAGATTTAATTATGAAGGCTCAACTTATGAATTCAAGGCCTCCAAAAATGAATAACAAATGCACTAAAATCGTTGGCATCTCCTTTGAATAGTATTATATGAAGCAATGGGTGTGTGGGAGCCTCACTACACTGACTGCTAAGCGTCGCTACAATAACAGCTTTAGAAAAAGTTATTCACACAAGGTAACAACGCTTCCAATTCTAAATACCGATTTACATCCGGTAGTCGCAGCTCTGGCATTTATACAATTAAAGCTATATAAGTAAGAAAAACAAATAGAATTTCTTTAATATGTTGTAAAACCATGATTATATTATAGTAACAGTAATACCTATTATTTGTTATTGAATATTGTTTGGTGAGAATAACTATTTGCACATTATGGAATTGTAACATACCTACTTAGAATAGAGTGGAACAATTAAAAATGTTATTTTTGGAAGAAATAACATTAATCATGGAAAAGAAGGATTTAATGAAATCCTAAATAAATGTGAGTTTTTCTAAGCAACTATAGGTATTTATGAGTGTCACCTTTCCACATTCCGCACAGACGGGAAGTCTCTGAATGGACTCACAGAAGTAGCAAAATGCTCGATTCTTTTGTGAGCGTCCACATCTGTCGCAATCCATTTGGCGTTGCATGGTGCGGATGCCAGGGACTCCCGACGGAGAGCTGTGCCATCACGGATGAGCTTCTGACGAGCCTTTTGCTTCTCAGCCTTCTTACGCTGACCCGTCTTCTTGTTGGGCATTGAAATGTGAGTGAGTGAGGGAGACGGGGATAAAAGTATCGGGGGGATGAGAACAAGGTCTCTATAATAAGGTCGGGGCAATACAAAACAAACATGTAGCAGTGTGACTACTCAATGACGTCACTGGAGAATGATTATATCTATCTATAAATATATATAGATAGATATAATAATTCTCCAGTGACGTCATTGAGTAGTCACACTGCTACATGCTTGTTTATATATATATATATATATACAGTGTTGTTCCCTAACGCGCGTGCGAGTAATATTACTTTGTGATATTACTGCGCAATAACTAGAAAGAACAAACATATTAGATATTACTTTCAAGTAATAACTAATATGTAATATCCTAGTTACATATTACTTTCGTGAAAAAAATATTCGACAGGCATTTTGATGAAAATTTATGATCTGTGAATGTATGTGACGTCACCCAATGGGCATAATCCTGCTTATTAATAAAATTAAAAATGCACGTCAATATTGATATTTAAGACAGGGGATTCCATTAGACCCAGACACACAAAACAACCTTTTCGTTATTTATGGAGAATTTTTATCGTAAAGAAAATAGTTCCTCAAAGCCCTCGGGCCCGCATGTCGATTGAGGCTTTTAGGATTGAAACCCAACGCCAACCCCAATTAGGAATGAGAGGAACCCTAATTTACAATCTCATACACCCCAAGCCCTCGGTCCCGCCTGCCGTTATGGGCTTATATTTAGGGTTGAAACCCACCGCCAACTCTGGCTAGGTATAAAAGGAGTCCTTACTTTCAATCTCATACACCCCAAGCCCTCGGGTCCCGCCTGCTGAAATAGGCTTTTATTTAGGGTTGAAACCCACTGCCAACTCTGGCTAGGTATAAAAGGAGTCCTTACTTTCAATCTCATACACCCCAAGCCCTGGGGTCCCTCCTGCTGATATAAGCTTTTATTTAGGGTTGAAACCCACCGCCAACTCTGGCTAGGGGTGTATGAGATTGAAAGTAAGGAAGGGAGCTCGATAGCCGTGCGTGTTAAGGCGTGTTCAACTCTCAATGTTGGGGGCGCAGGTTCGAATCCCGAGAGGGGATGGTCATTTTTGGTCTACCTCATTGATAAGATCCTAGGTTCGATAGACTAATCTTAATGCTATAATGCTTATTTATATCCTATCGGATGCAATTCTATCGAACCATATAGCCAAAAAAAAAAAGTAAGGACTCCTTTTATACCTAACGAGAGTTGGCGGTGGGTTTCAGCCCTAAATAAAAGCCCATAACGGCAGGCGGGACCCGAGGGCTTGGGGTGTATGAGATTGAAAGTAAGGACTCCTTTTATACCTAACAAGAGTTGGCGGTGGGTTTTAACCCTAAATAAAAGCCCATAACCACAGGCGCGACCCGAGGGCTTGGGGTGTATGAGATTGAAAGTAAGGACTCCTTTTATACCTAGCCAGAGTTGGCGGTGGGTTTCAACCCTAAATATAAGCCCATAACGGCAGGCGGGACCCGAGGGCTTGGGGTGTATGAGATTGAAAGTAAGGACTCCTTTTATACCTAGCGAGAGTTGGCGGTGGGTTTCAACCCTAAATAAAAGCTTATATCAGCAGGCGGGACCTGAGGGCTTGGGGTGTATGAGATTGAAAGCAAGGACTCTTCTTATACCTTGCCAGAGTTGGCGGTGGGTTTCAACCCTAAATAAAAGCCTATATCAGCAGGCGGGACCCAAGGGCTTGGGGTGTATGAGATTGAAAGTAAGGACTCCTCTTATACCTTGCCAGAGTTGGAGGTGGGTTTCAACCCTAAATCAAACCCTATATCAGCAGGTGGGACCCGATGGCTTGGGTTGGATAATTAAACCTATGCCTCTCATAATGTAAGAAGTCATTTTTTAGTCTTTGAATTCACCCACTTTATCATGTTTGAGCCATGTGCTCACTTTATAATATTACAATATCATATATAGGATTATTATAAAAATGCAAACTAGGTTTGGTGAGGATTTTTACAGATCCTGTTTGAATTGCCTTTACTTATTGTTTCGGAATGCTCAAAAAAGTAGTATATTACTCAAAGTAGTATATTACTTTTGTGAAGTAATAACTAATATTGAAAAAAGATATTACTACGCAGTAAAAAGTAGTATATTACTTACTACTTTCAAAGTAATATTCGACCAACTCTGTATATATATATATATATATATATGCATGTGTGTGTGTATAATAAAATAAATTTATATAAATTATATGTATATATATATATATTCGTTCTCCAGTGACGTCATTGAGTAGTTATACTGCTAGATTACATGTTTGTTTTTGTATTGCCCAGACCTTATTATGCAGACCTTGGATGAGAGGATAAATAACAACAGAGCAAAATAAACATCAGCTGACAAAATATTAGGGATGTGCAAATAAGAGAAACAAGGTTCACTTTGATTGAATGATCCGGGGATATATATAAGTAGTGGATCAATTAACAAAACCTTTGATTGATATGCATTAATTTTTCATAAAATTATTGGGGACGTTCTAACACACATACAGTTACTAGATTCTTACTCTTCTTTAAGTCGGTTTATTAAGTGTCCCGTTTGCATTATATGTATTCCTTAGCGTTTATAATAAATAGAAGGATCATTTAAAAATAAAGCCAAAGCAACGGTTTTACTTTCTTAAGAGAATGGAGCCCTCCCAAAATCATGATTACACCTCGTACAAAATAAAGAACCAAACTGACATTCAGTTCCTTTCAAGACTGATATACATAAACGGAAGATATTTATAAGCGTTGGATGAGAAAAACGTACTTTCCGTGTTCCATATTAGGAAGAAATAAGCTTAAGTACTCCTATTTTGAGTATTTTAAACAATATACAATATCGTCTTGTTCCATTTTAACCCCCACACAAGTAATATTTGATTCAAATACGATTTCTTAGATACGAACCCAACAAGCAAGAAGAATACATGGTTTTTTGTTTTTAAAGTTTCTACATTCAAGTATTTGTCTACTTAGTTTGACATAAAATAATTTGTAAAATACAAATAACGTTAAAATAATAATAAAATATAGCTTTTTATACAGACTAATATATAATATAGGTGATATTCTAAAATATATATGATTAATTAGATACGGAACAAGACTTTGATTTCAATTGTTCTTCGAGATCCTTAGCAATTTGTTTCCACTTATGGTAGCTGGCCATAATATTCTTTTCGTGGGCAATGCGATCCTTAATCTCTTTCCGTAGTCGCGCAATGTCATGCTCCTTGACCTTCAACAACATCTTGGCTGCAACATCATCTGGAAAATCAAAGGAGAAAGTATTAGTCATACAAGATATGTAATAGGAATAAAGTTATGTATTATAATAAACCAGAATTCCCAACCTTCGTTTCATCCTGTCACCCAAATGATTCATTAGATCTGAACAAAATTTATAATGTTTTAGTGGTGGTACAATCTCCAGAAAAAAATTCATTATTGTCATATTAATTTTATTCGCTAAATGTTGGGGTTTTTTTCACTTCATAATTATACTCGTCATACCTGTGCTGATCGCCATGAATCGTCTTCCAGATTTTCAGGGGCTTTGTCTACTCGATTATCGGGTTTAAGGATGCTTTTACTGGCTGCGCTTCTCTTAGGTTCATTGTAGACAGTCGTATCGACGTTTTCGTTTTGAACACGTCGGAGCTCCTCTCGGTATGCATTCGACTTCTCCACCATAAATTCCAAGTCGCTCTTGAGTTTTTCAATCGCTTTGTCCCGGTAAACGAGCTCAACCTCCATGGTGGAATTCTTTATAGCAGATGCCTTAAGGGAGTCCTTGAGCTCATCTAGATTTTCGGATTTGGATGACTCTGAAACTGTTGGAAAGACATTATAGTATTATTATATGGTACAACACAGTAGATATCGATCGATGTATCGACGTCGATAGTAAATTTTCACAAACTATCAGTATCAGGTAAGTTCGGCACCGATAGTACATTTCACAAACTATCAGTAATGGCCAAGTATGGCGCCGATATTACCTACATTGACCAAACTATCAGTAATGACAAAGTCCGGCATCGATAGTACATTGACCAAACTATCAGTAATGACGAAGCTTGATGCAGATAGTTGCCAATAAATAAAAACTATATTATTTATACTCTAACTATTGTTTACATTTTAGAGCTGTCCAATATATGTTCATTCATTAATAAATATACTTTCATTTAATTTTATAAAAAGAATAGGCTTTATTAGTATTTCAGGGCTCATGGAGGCGATAAAAGACACAAAACACTTAAAAACGGCTGGGGATTTGCTTTCATTTTCCTTTACACAACGTCAGAATGTTTTATATAATGTATTAAGTTAGTTGTTTTTATATTTTAAAATATTCGTTGCACCTTTTTCCTTAACAATTGATATCAAATATAACTATAGACATAATAGAAGTTATCATACGATTTATCACCTATGGAGGGCTATTACAAGACAAAAATATGTCCTTAAAAGTCCATTTTGGGTAAACAACGTCTAAAGAAACGAAATAAAACCCTCATTCATACACAAATAATCCAACAAATCCGTATATTACATTATAACGTGATGATGATCTTCACATTAGCAATAATAATGAATGGAAAGAATACAAAAAGGTGGTCAATCATGTAATTATTCTTCAAATACGTTTTTAAAAATAAGTGATTTTTTCTTAAATTACATTTTTAATCATAATAAAAATAGGTAAAGTATTTTATTTATAATTAAATGGAGCACCACTTGTCAATGATCAGTAGTTTATGTATTATATTTGGAGCACATAATCAATATGATTAAAAGATTTAAAAAATGAAATACAAGTTTTTGATTGGATATGGTTATTATAATATTCTTATTATAATTATATGTATTTTATACTTATTACTTACTTTTTGAGAACTCCTTTTGAAGGCTCAGGTTCTCTTTTCTGGCTTCCTGGACTTCAAGGGAGAGTTTATGATTTTGTTCCTCTAGTTGATGGAAGGAGACGAGCTGGGACTTGAGGGCGGATATTGTTTCTAATTGGCTATGTTGATCTTGTTTTCTTTCCACCTCTTGGGTCCTCACTGTGAAATAAGAAAATAAGCTTGGTTTAGCGGATTCTAATGTGTGGTTAGGGATCAAAACCCCGTGTATTTCAATTAGAAATATCAAGGCTACACACGAAAGTATTTCTATAGACAATAAAAAGTAGTTGTTCCTGCAGGAAGATGGATGAAGGGACAAGGATGGCCCTTGATGAATTGATCCATCACAATGGTTTATACTAGTTTTTTGAATGAACGAATGTAAATGTTTATTTTATTTATCTGTTGCAATAAATGGATCATCACTCTTGAGTATCATATCCAAATAAATCATATTCATTGGTGAGTTTGTGAGAAAGAGTGCCTAAAGTCTGGACGCATGACTGATGAGTCATAACATAAAGCTTACAAAAACCAATAACAAACAAATTTCATATAAAAATCAATAGGTGTTTATTCAACATATAAATCCTATTTCTGCTAAAAAATAGTGGCAAAATCATAAAAATAATGTAATTTATAGCCAATTTAACTCAATCGCCATCTTTTTGCATTAAAATGATTTGATTTATAAAAATAACATTAAATTTGCTATTAAATCCAAACACCTATTCATTTATTATATGAATTTGTTTGTTATGTGTTTTTGTCAGCTTCATGTTATGACTCAATAGTCCAGACTCTCCTACTCTAAGGCACTGGTGAGAACAACATCATCATTCCTATCCCTAGTTATATTTCAATTCAATAGTCGTAGAAAGGTTAAAAGGTAAACCCTGCCCGTAATGTAAATCATTAAGGCACACTTACGCTCTTCTTGCCGTAATCTCTCCCTAAGGACCACGAGTTCCTCTTCTTGCTGTGAGACGCGGTCTTTCATCCGCAATATCTCTTGTGAAAGATAATCCACTGAATCTCTAGCCTTCTTTTCTTTCTCCTCCAAGGGTCTCACTTGACTTTCAAGTAGGCTCTTGGATTCTCTTAATTCGTTGTTTAGATCCATGAACTTCTTGAGTCGAGAGCCGAGGGCCTTGCACTCAGAGGATAGAGTGAAAATGGCTTCCTCCTTCTCTTCAAGACTACTGAGACACTCCTGAAGACGGTTCTCCACTTGGGAGGACTCACAGCTCGTCTCCTCCATGAGGGACTTGACTATAAGAAAATAAAAATGGGAGGAAATTTTATGAATGCATTATGAGAGATCAATTATCAACGACATCTTTTCAGAAACATTAATGAACGAATAGAAGTTCATTAATGTTTCTTTTGGCGTCTTTTTTTACTTTGTCTCGGAGAGACTAAGTTGTTGCAATAATCTACGCAGAGAAAACTTCCAGATACGATCTGTGAAAATATCGAGTAGACTCTTTGAGCGTTAGATGCAATAAGAAAAAATAAAAGAGAACTTTAAGAAGAAAAAGAGCTCAAAGAAAAGCCAGAGTGAAGGCATTTAAATCATAAGATTTCTTTGGTATTTCGTTGACAGTTGGTCAGTATATAATAATATTTAATAATTGTTATATGCGTTCACTAAAGGTAAGGAAAATGACACCGATAAGGGACATCACTGTACCTACAGTAAAATGGAGCTCTCAGCTACAACAAAATGTATTTATGCAAATATATTTATCGTTTATATGAACATATAATTATTTATTAGATAATTGTCGTCGCCACTTCTTAAAAAAAGATCTATTGCTTTTTCCCATTAAAATAAGGTCTAGTCTTTGTGATTATTAGAGTCATCAACCACATAGTCTCTACAATTATCTGCCGTCCAATACGATCAGACTACTTCTTCTACTACATCCACCAAAGATAAAATAGATCAGTTTTACTAGGTCTAAATTAATTGCTACATTCTACAAATATTTATGCATCATAATCAGGTGATATGCACAAAGTGGCAACGAACTTTATTTGGAGAGATAACCAAAAGGGAATATTTTTGAACCGTGATTGGTTGGAAGGAGAGCAAATAATAAAGAAGAGCGGCTGGCATTGTGTGATAAACCCTCACAGTTCACTTGCAGATGTGGAGGTACAAACATCAATTCAGAGCAAAAAATGTATAGGAAGTGTTTTTTCTCACAAGCCCCGATTATAATCTGTAAATATCTGCGACAATGTAATATATAAGGAACTTACGTTTGCATTGAATTTCTTTTAACCGAGAATCCTTTTCTCCAAGAGTCTCTACAAGTTTCTTCATTTCCCCCTTGACATCTTCACATTCAGAGTTAGACTTCTTTAAAGATGACTGTAGGAAATTCAACTCCTCGGCTTTTTCAGAGGATTCCCGCTCCAAACTGGAGCACTGCCTTCTCAGCTCCTCTGAGCTCAACAAATGACCTTCCGAAGTCTCATTTTTCTCTTTAAGTTCGGACTCAAGTGAGTGGAGTCTTTGCTCTAGACTGGATCGAGAGCCTTCCAACTCAGCTTGCAAGGCATTGCCTTCCTCAATTTGAGAGCCAAGGGCTTTGATCTGGAAATCCAGCGATGATATTCTCTCGGCCTTTTTTTGTGCATCTTTAAGGGAATCATGGAGCCTTGACTGAAGTTGAGAAACGTCGGATTCTTCCTTCATGAGGGAATTCACTAATAAAAAAGAATAATAATTAAGCAATTAAAAAACATTTTAGTAATGATGTGGTTCTTGCACAAAAATATTGTTTAAGGCATTCATCCGTTTTCATATTTGACAAGGCATATAAAGTTAAGTTAAAACCTGAGAACCATTAAAATAGAAAAATGAAAATTGTCGAAAAATATTTTTCAAGAGGAAGAAATATGGCTATCAATTATCTTTCATAAGAGATATGTAGATGCCATAACGTGGCCTAGGTCCCTCATTGGCGGAGGATTAACCAAATTGCCCATTATCATTCCAAAGATATATACAAAATTATTCATTGATATCACCAAGTTCCCACTGAGAGAATGGAGGAACGCAGTTACAATTAGCAAAATGTATCATAGACTAATGTTTGGAACAAACCTGATAAACCAATTTATTTTATCATTCTCAGAAGTCTGGGCTACAAGCTCAAAGTTTTTTGGGGAACTATGTTCCTCAGTATCATAGTGATTCAACGGTAGACGTTATCCGTCAAAATGTCTACAAATCATTCTTCTTTAAAAATCTGAACAGTCATGCAATCTTTAGAGGAAATAATGCGTTATCACTACACTCGTCTTAACATACCCATCCATCCTTTCAATGAAGAGAAATTTAAATATCCTCTCTTGAGAGCCACAAATATACACCTATCTCCCTGTCCATGGAATTTTAAAATGTATATTCCGAGTTTTCGTGAGGAAGTGTAACATATAATATATTTTTTTTCATTTAAGTTCTTAAACTACCGAATAACTGGATTTTAAAAATTGAAAAATCTATGATGGAAACTCACGGCTCAGCATCAAGTGGCTTATAATTGTATTATGTTTGCTCGCATTGTAAAGACAGGCAAATCATATACAATACATGCATTTGTAGATTGCCCAGTCGTATTTATTATTAAAAAAATAATTGTAATTGATATTCAAGTAATGGATAACGCCAATGAAGGCATAATTAAAGCTGTGATACCCTTTGGACTTTCCTAATGAAAAGATAACCGCTCAATCGTCTCTAAGGCAATTGATTTTGTGGTAGTACGGAGGCAAGAATAGCAAGCAAAATAACTTTGAGTGAACTTTTAAGTCCTGAGGATCTCCGGTTTTTTTTTTGCCTATATGGTTCGATAGAATTGCATCCGATAGGATATAAATGAGCATTCTAGTATTAAAATTAGTGTATCGAACCTATGATCTTATCAATGAGGTAGACCAAAAATGACCATCCCCTCTCAGGATTCGAACCTGCGCCCCCAACCAATGTTGGCTATCGCACCCCTTATCTCCGTAGAATTATTCTAGCAGCTGCTGCCAGATATGGAGTCCTCACCCTCAAAATCCCTTCCGCAACCAATAACTTGTGGACTCACGCTTCGAGGAAAATTAAATATTTTCCAACGAAATCTCAGAGCCTTTTTAAGATCATTAAAAAGTTATTAAAATTTCATTAGCTATTTGGATTTTAATGTCTATTTTAGTCAATTAATTAAACAAGATGTTTCATTATTATAATGTGAATTTAAAAGTGTTATATACCAAAATCTATTAAACCATTGCAACATTATTGTTTTTGTTTAATCTATAGTGATTGTTCTTAGTCGTATTAATTTAAGACCTTCTTGTGTATATTATACGCGACTACTTCGACTACCATTTAAGAACTGAAATAAAGGAAGAAAAAAATACATTTAATTTTGCCATCGTAAAAAAAATTATGTTCAATTCTTACCCAAAGAATTGATTTTAACCGTGTAAGACCCCAAGTTGTTTTTACAACGTTTTTGTTCCACACATAAAAAACTTTAATTGACATTATTATTTGTTCCATAAAAAAGTATTTCGGGGTATATTATATTTTATATTCAAAATTGACTTATTGTTTGAAAAATATGACTATCATTGAATCTAGTATTTTCTACTCTACTCGAAATTCATATAATCCCAAAGGACAGCTACTATGAAATCGCGGGGTAGCAGTACCGTCAATATGATATGCTTAGGTCCTTTCAATATACAACTTACCCTTTTCCTCGCTATCCTTAAGTAGAGAATCCTTTTCTCCAAGAGCCTCTTGAAGTTTCCTAATTTCCTCCCTGACATCCTCACATTCAGAGTTAGACTTCTTTAAAGATGACTGTAGGAAATTCAACTCCTCGGCTCTTTTAGAAGATTCCCGCTCCAAACTGGAGCACTGCCTTCTCAGCTCCTCTGAGCTCAACAAATGACCTTCCAAAGTCTCATTTTTCTCTTTAAGTTCGGACTCAAGTGAGTGGAGTTTTTGCTCTAGACTGGATCGAGAGCCTTCCAACTCAGCCTGCAAGGCATTACCTTCCTCAATTTGAGAGCCAAGGGCTTTGATCTGGGAATCCAGCGATGATATTCTCTCGGCCTTTTTTGTGCATCTTTAAGGGAATCATGGAGCCTTGACTGAAGTTGAGAAACGTCGGATTCTTTCCTCAAGAGGGAATTCACTAATAAAAAAGAATAATAATTTAGCAGTTAAAAAACATTTTAGTAATGATGTGGTTCTTGCACATAGATATTGCATAAAGCTCAAGTTTGCTTTCATGTTGGACAGACATATAAGGTTAAGTTATAACCTGTGGATCTTTAAATGTGGAATTAAATAAATGACAATTGTCGAGATATATTCAACTATGCCATCTTAAAAACAATAAACATTACTTGAAGTTCAATTCTTTCAATCCCACAAGCTTAATTTTATCTATTTAAGACCTCAAGTTGAAAAATTAGTTTTTTTACATAGATAAAATAGTTAAAATTACTTTAATATTTCTTCCATAAAGTATTTGGTAAATTGGGGCGGATTGACCTGCTTTCTTACTGCAAATCAATCTGCCATGTCTTATCTGCCACCTCAGCAGGCTTTTAAGTGCTTAAGTACTCTTGCCTGCCGGCAGGCAAGAGACAATGCAATACACTTTTTCCTTGATCACTGAGCGTTCGTTATTCTCCTCCTTCGCGCTACGGTATTCTGTTTGTGATGCCAGCATCAATTTACGATTTGAAATTACTAGTCAAAGGTCATGCAAGGGCTCTTTTGATCTTTTTAAATGAAACAAATGTTGAAATTTTGCAGTTTTTTGTTTACAAGTTATAAATAAACGGTATATCATACATAAAATGCACATTGTAGTGCTATATAGAACAATTTTTGTTAAATGGTATCATTGGATCTAGTTTTTTCTACTCTGCTCGAAATTCATATAATCCCAAAGGACAGCTACTATGAAATCACAGGATTGCAGCGCCGTCTATATGATATGCTTAGGTCCTGTCAATATACAGCTTACCCTTCTCATCGCTATCCTTAAGTAGAGAATCCTTTTCTCCAAGAGCCTCTTGAAGTTTCTTCATTTCTTCCTCGAAATCCTCACATTTGGAGTTAGACTTCTTTAAAGATGACTGTAGGAAATCCAACTCCTCAGCTCTTTCAGAGGATTCCCGCTCCAGACTGGAGCACTGCCTTCTCAGCTCCTCTGAGCTCAACAAATGACCTTCCGAAGTCTCATTTTTCTCTTTAAGTTCGGACTCAAGTGAGTGGAGTTTTTGCTCTAGACTGGACCGAGAGCCTTCCAACTCAGCCTGTAAGGCATTGCCTACCTCAATTTGAGAGCCAAGGGCTTTGATCTGGGAATCCAGCGATGATATTCTCTCGGCCTTTTCTTGTGCATCTTTAAGGGAATCATGGAGCCTTGACTGAAGTTGAGAAACGTCGGATTCTTCCTTCATGAGGGAATTAACTAATAAAAAACAACAATTAAAAATTATCCAGTAATGATTTGGCTCTTTCACACAAATATTGCTTAAGGCATTTGACCACTTTCATGCTTGACATACATATGGAGTTAAGTTAAAACCTTTGGACCATTTAAATTAGGAAGTATATACAATTGTCGATATATTTAATTACACCAAAAAATTAATATTACTTAATGGTCAATTCGTAACATAAGCATTAATTTTAACCATGTGAAAAAATTTCAATTTTTGGATGTATACATTAAAAAGTAATTTAGATTATAATTTATTCCATAAATAAATTATTTGGGTTATTCCATTTGCCATCCAAATATAAACTTTCGATTTATTACCTTTATTTAAAGGCAATCCTAATTACGAAAAGCATAACTGTAAAAATTGGATATGATTGGATCTAGTTTTTTTTTCTACTCTATTCGATCTTTATATAACTCCAAAAACAGCTGATTTAAAGGGGGGATGGCAGGGCCGCTAATGTTATGTGCTTTGGTCCTGAAAATATAACTTACTCTTCTCTTTACTGTCCTTAAGTAGAAACTCCTTCTCCGCAACGACCTGTTGAAGCTTCATCTGCTCTTCGCTGGCACTTGAAAGTTCCGAGTTGATCTTGTCTAAAAGAGACCTCAAATCATGGAGTTCATTCCCCTTTCGAGAAGACTCTGACTCAAGCTCCGATATCTTGGCCCTTAGCTTTTGATTTTCATCTTCAAATTTAGATAAAGAGTCAGACTTATCTTTCAGATTATGCTCAAGGGTAGTTACTTTGAGCTCAGTTTGTGTCTGAGAGAGATTTATTGGCTCCTCTTCAGCTGCGAAAATAAATTGATTCATTAATCACTTTTAGTATGTCACTTGTCATGTTAAAAAGCAAATGGAAAAATCAAATATTTATTGACACATGAATAAAGATTTGTAAGAGGATATGCATAAGATTATACTAAATTAATTTTAGTATTAATATTGTTTTTCCACTAATTATTTTAACTGAAAAGACCTACGGCAAGAATAATGATAATTGACCAACTGAGAGATGATTTTTATTGCAAAACTACTCAATTACGAAAATGACATAATTAAGACACTTTTGGACATTTAAGAAGACAATTTTAAGATGACACAAAACTTTGATAATAGTCTTACGTTTATTTATATTAGTGGATAGAAGAAGAGATTCTTTTTCCCGAAGGAGATCACCCAATTTCTTATTTTCGGTCTTAATGTTATCAAGCTCCGCTGTGACAATGTTCAGATCTGCCTTCATTGCTTCGATTTCCTCGTTCTTCTTACTAGACGACTCGGACTCAAGGGAGACTATTTTGCCATCATCAACATTCGACGATTCTTCCTTGTGTTGGGATTTAAGATTTGATTCCAATTTTTCATTTTTGAGCTGTAGGTCCGTTTTTGCCTCGGAGAGCTTACTGACTTGATCCTTGAGTGCTTGGACTTGAGAGCTCAAGTCCTTACATTCAAAGGAAAGGATAGATATCGTGTCAGTTTTTTCACTTAGTTCCTTAATGGTGTCTTGGAGCTTCGCATTAGTCTCTGAGGAACCTTCAGTATGCTCCACATTTGATTGACCTAAGATGTTAAGATGTATAATTATTTACAAATTGATGGCAGCAGTCACAAAGTAGAACTTACATTTGACAATTTGGTTATTCTTGATCTGCGCTTCCTTTTCAGTAAGTGCGTGCAATAGCTTCCTTTTTTCTTCACTCAATGATTGAATCTCCACACTATATCTTTCCAAAGAGTCCCTCAATTCCTTTAATACTGCATCCTTTTCATCCTCATTGGTCTCTTGGTCAACTGAACTCAAGGCCTTTATTTTATTTTGTAGGGCCTCATTTTGACTCTCTAGCTCTGCTTTGTCCTTTTCGAGTATCTCGTAGTCATTTAATATCACCATGGCGTTATCTTCTAGCTCTGATATCTTCTCTTTGGACGTATAGAGTTCGTTTTTGAGGTGGGATAGCTCCTCTTCCTCTTCCGTGTTGCTCGAGGCTTCTTGCATGGACTGGGACGTGGACTGTTCCGTATTTAAGCGACGGATTTCCTCATCTTTGCCTTCGTTTGAGACCTTCAATTCCGCTATTATGGCTTGGAGAGATTCTGCGTCGCTGCTTTTAAGGGTGAGTTCCTCTATGAGTGTATCCTTCGCAGAGACCCCTTCCTTGTTGCTCCTCACTTCGTCTTCCAGGTCATTGACGTAGTTTTGTAGGGACTCCAGGCGTTTCGTGAGCTCTTCAATGGCGCTCAGGGTCACGTCTCCAAAAGGGGAAGGATCTGAGGAGGTATTCGGAGAGCCCGACATGCTCCTGGCTTCATTCAAGGATTGGATCAAATCCATTTCCTTTTTCTTGTATTTGTCTTCGAGGAGCGAAAAGCGGAACTCAAAGTCCTCCTTCTCCCTCTCAAGAAATTCAGATTTCTCTCTTAGATCCTTCAACTCCCTGGAGAGGCGGTCCTTCTCAGCCTCTGATGTGGAGTAATTGGACTCCATGACGGACAAGTCCGTCTTTAGACCCGCTGAAAAAGACAAAAAAAGGCTTTAAAAGTTGGAAAGTAAAATATGAGACACAAATAAGATTTCACTTCAATGGAAGTCCCAAAAATAATTGTCAAATATTTCAAACATTATCAAGATATTTATTTGGATCCCAAGTCATAATTAAGTGATAACAAGGTCATCAATTCTAACATTTCATTAACATTATGTCATTAACGTAAGCACACAATTATACAGTGTGTACAAGCAAATCGTGGATATCACTATGCCCCACAAGCATGGAAAACTTCTGTTTGAACCATCAGGAGTACCCCAACAATCTATACATGGATAAAAAGAAGATAAAATTCTCTTTCAAATCATGACACTTTGATCACTGATCTCCTTGGGGCACTCGTTTATGGACCTGATGAAATTGAGGATAAATTTAATTTAAAAAATAAATAAATTGATTGTCATCGCAATGTTGTTAGGAATATGTAAATAGTTATTAGGAAAGTTTTGTGATTTTAAATCGTTTGATCCGTGATTTTCTGCTAAAGTCATCTAGTATAAACAAAAGCACACAAGTTTCGTAAACAAAACTTTTTTCTACGTTGAATATTGCTAAACTTATGCAGGTTCAAAGAGAAAAGATTGCAGCCCTTTTTTAGGACGGAGTGTCGATGTCCATCATTGTGGGCAACTTTAAGTGCTCCAGGAGCCTTGTTTACAAGGTTAAAGGCCTCTTGGTGGATGGCAAAGAGCCAAGAGAAGTAGTGTTTACAACAAGAAGCTGAATGAGAAAAAGTTAGGGGGTATCAAGGCCAAAATTGGGGAGAATCCCACAATCAGCATGAGGAAGCTGGCCAAGGTCATAGAGGTGTCCCCCACGACGGTCATGACTGCAACCATGAATTTGGGCATGACCAGCTATGCCAGGAGGAAGCGCCAGTTGTTTTCTAGTTCAAACAAGTTGCTCAAGGTCAAGAAGGGGACAAAATTGGTGAACTGGATGAGGAAGAATCCTGGACTGGTACGTGTGTTTTCAAATGAGAAGTTCTGGACTGTGGTCATGGTCAGAAATGCCAGAAACGACCGTTATCTAGCTACCTGTCTCAATATGGTTCTTCTTATTAATGCTACTAAACACCCCCAGGCTGCCATGATGTTTGGTGTGCTGGCCAGTCCATTCCCCCTTCTGGTTCCCTGCTGGCCTCAAGGTGGGGACCAATGAGTACCCAAGCAACACATAACGTTATTCTAACGTTAGTAATTGGTTCCCTAAAGGTTAGGTTCGAACCTTACCAAAAACAAACGTTCTAATAACGTTTTCTCATGGTTACATAAAAACTAACGAAAAAAACGTTCGGGGAACGTTCCCATAACTAACGAAAATAACGTTCGCTTTTGGTTACCCTCCTAACGTTCAGGGAACATTCTCAAAACTAACGAAAAATAATATAAAATAGCTCCATCCTGGAATTAAATAAATCGGTGTCAATAACAAAAGATGCATCCACAAAACTTTTCATCTATATAGGGTATCGTTTTAGTAAAAAAATAGTTTGCCTTATGTATAAATTTCTTATAATTTTTTAAGACTTTATTGATATATAGATATTACATTAAAAAATATATAAATAAACATTATAGTTTTAAATTAAATCTCTAATCTAAAATCTAGCAACACTATCTAGAAAAATTAATTATAAATAAATTAAGGAAACAAAATTGTTATCAAAAATACAGACATAAAAAATAATGTCGCAAATAAAAATAAAATAACAAGGATTGAATATAATTATTTTTTGTCTTTAGGCAAATTTCCTGTACTGCCTCATAATCCGTTGTAGAGATTGGAGATCTCCAGTGGAGCAAGACGGATAAAATCGTACCAGATCCCCCATATATTTCCACGGAATGGTAATTTTTTCTACCTGGTTTACAATAAAATATAACAAATCTCTTCAAAAAATATCTGATTGAGTCAAGTAAAACTCTTTTTGTTTTAATTTTTACTATTTTCTATAGTAAATCATGTGCAAAATAAATAAAAAATTGAACATAAGAGACAATTTTTATCTGAAAATTCCTATGAATAATGTAAGGTTTGGTGGATGTATTGTCTTTGTAGTTGACCCTGATTTATTTATTCCTATTCAATCTGTTGTAAAAAAAATATGCCTTTTGTGATGATAATTTGGGGTTTCTAAACAAGCCAAACTTTATAGTTTTTCAACAAATTTAAGTGGTTGAAGATTATGTTTGTGAGTGAAGAGGAGCTAGTTCAACCAAAAATAATAGCCAATCTAGCTGGATCATATTGCTGAAATTCAATCAGCCTCTTATTAGAACAAACTTATTTACAAACGACACATAACTAATGCTACAACTTCGTCCTCATCAAATCAAACTGACTTGAATGTAGACAACTCACAAAAATACATACACCTTTGTATTTGCTTTTAAAAACCTATCAGTTTTCATCTGATTTTCCAACAGTAACGTCGTTAAAGAGTTTCCATCTACACTGATCCTAAAGATATGACATAACATATTCAACATTATATAAACATCTGGTCGGATCAAAAGCCCATTGATACTTCGACTTGCCTTCAATTGTCAGGAAACAGGCGGTAAGCTTTTCTACTATTTTAATTATCCTATGTCATTGTTATATTTGTATTTAACTACCGAACCTCTATGTTTCAGACCAATGAATGATAATTCCTTCAATATGGAGTAAACGAAGAATTACCCTTAAAAATTCCCCTACTGGAATAAAGAGGAACGTGGACATCTGTCGGAAGGATCATAAAATATTTTCAAAGACTTTCCCTCTAACATCCTACATTCATCAGAGCAACTTTTAGCGTTTTGTATGTTTAATTTTTCATATTTATGTTGGGAATTATAAAATATTTATAGTTATTTCGTAGCAAAAGATTATAAATTGATATGATAGTTCTTTTATTTGATATTTTTATGATATTTTATTCATGTGTTCTACCCAAGAGCAAAAAAAAAAATTATTAAAATGTTTATTTAAAAGTTTTTTCGCATGTGTTTTGAGTCTTATATATTTTATTTTTATGTTTTGTCTAATTTTATGAGTTATGTTATAATCTATTATATAATTTGTGTCTAGTTGTAATGTTGAATAAACGTTTAATAGAATTTTAATACTGTCAACTGTTAATTATTTGTAAAAGGGAACGTAAATATAACGTTTGGGGAACGAAAATAGAACGTTGGGGGAACGTAAATAGAACGTTAGGGGAACGTAAATAGAACGTTAGGGGAACATAAATACAACGTTGAGGGAACGTAAATAGAACGTTAAGGGAACGTAAATAGAACGTTAGGAGAACGTAAATATAACCAACAGGGAACGTTCGGAGAACGTTAAGAAAACCATCCATGCTAACGTAAAAATAACCTTCAGAGAACGAAACTAACGTTCAGGGAACGTTCTGCGAACCAAAAACTAACATTCGGAGAACGTTCTCCGAACGTTATTTGGTTGCTTGGGTACCTGGATGTCAAGACTCCACTTACCCTGAGGGCAACTATGTATTCCAGCAAGATAGTACACCAGGGGATAAGGCCATTAAAACCCAGAAGTGGTGCAGTGATAACTTGGCCAACTTCTGGCTGTGGGGAATGTGGCCGCCTTCATCACCAGACTGTTCACCTCTGGACTATGGAATCTAGGGCAATCTGGAGAGGAAGGCTTGCAGCTATCCCCATCCCAATGTGACAAGCCTAAAGTCCACCGTTGAATAGGAGTGGACCAACATGTCCATGGACTACGTGGTCAAGGTGGTATGGAGGCCATGATTAAGGTAGAGCCACTTCGAAATTTAGACACAATTAGGACACACCCATAAAAGTTACTATATATTTTTTTTGTGCACAGGTACAACTTTATTTTATCCTTAAGGTTCAGGCAAAAATTGACCATGTTTGAGGGGCACAGATTTTTCCACGATTTGCTTGTACACACTGTACACCAACGTTAAATCAATGAAAACTGAATGAAACTAGATCATATTTTAAAGAATGTATGGGCAAGAGATGTAAGGATTATTACCTTTTGTAAGTTATCATCTTTAATGCTTTTAACGTTCTCTTCCAGATCCTTGATCTTCAGCCTTGCTTCATGCAGTTCCTTGTTGGAGGTGAGAAGGAGAGTCTCTAGATCTGCTTTAGACTTGTTAACATTTCGGAGTTCACTTTGTATGTCTTTAAGGCTTTTATCAGGGGAGGCACTCATCATCAAATTATTCTCAAGCTGAGTAAACTCCTGAAGCTCTGAGTATTCCCTTTGCGTGGTCTCCAGAAGATGAGTCAAATCGCTCACTTTCTTCCGGAGGATGGAAGGCGGAGTTGAGAAGGCAGCTCCGCCAAACTCGGCCTCATCATCGCAAAAGCTGGGCTGACCAAAGCGAACCGTCTTGCGCCGGCTTCTATCAGAAACAAACACGTTGTGTTCGGACGTACGGCTGAAAAATAAATTGTGTCAATACATATTAAATCCAGGTTAAAAAGATATAATTAAATTTAATACACATTTATTTAAGATTGTTTTTTGAGAATGCATCTCAATGTTTTGATTCTCTAGTTTTCAATTGTTGCACATTTCTCTTATTTTAAACGCTCTATACACATCTAGAACTCGAGCTCCCTTTACAGACTCTACACCCCTTGAATACACTTAGCTTTTTCTTTTCTTTTTGATACAGCCAGGACTCGGATAAAAAGAGACTGCCGAGTAGTCATCCATTGCAAGACCCAAACAGACCTACTTTTTAGTGAAGAAACACATTGTACAAAATTAGAGATGTCCCGATCGATCGGAGCCGATCACTTAATTTTTTAAATCGGAATCGGCAAAAAGATATCGGCTTTGTCCGATATCTTTTTTAATTATTAATATAATAATGTATTCTTCCGTTTATTATTAATTTATATATCCTAAAAAAATTAAATTAGAATATATAATCCGTATAAGTTGATTAGGATTCATTTGAATAATTAAAATATAGACCCTAAGATAAATTCAAGGCTTTTCATATTCCTAATAAGTTTGATTTGAAAATGTAGTCCAGATAACTTGTAAAGTTGCATGAATTAATATAAACAATTTACTTTAATGATCCTTAAATTCTGAATATCAAATTAAAAATTGTTATTAAATTTTTTTAGTAAAATGTGACTTTTAAGGTTTTGGAAG
Source organism: Caligus rogercresseyi (assembly GCA_013387185.1). Lineage (NCBI taxonomy): Eukaryota > Metazoa > Arthropoda > Copepoda > Siphonostomatoida > Caligidae > Caligus > Caligus rogercresseyi. The sequence goes on along the minus strand of CP045905.1, from coordinate 6,136,737 downwards.
ATAAAATCGAGATAGCTGAAGTCTAAATATGACTTTTTAGAAAAGCACTGTTGTTGTCATGCTTAATGTTTCAGAAGGTTCATTTTGTTTCATAGGTGGAATTATATAATTAAATGATCTATTATTTTAAAGTAAAAGTGTTCAATGGGGATGGTTCTTACTCGAAAACGGGTGACTCCTCCTCCACAGATGTGGATGTGTCATTTCCCTCAAGGGAGACCTCCTGGTTGTTGTTGGAGAGTAGCCTGGGAAAAAAGCTCATGCGTCTGTTGGCCTTTTTGCTTGGTGCGGGTGCCCAAGTTTCTCGGCGGTTCTGTTTGATATGACTGGGCCCCGCTTCCCCCGAGAGGAGTCTCTCCGTGAGGCCCTGCAACTGCTTCTCCTTGACCTCAATGGCCGTCTGAAGGTTCTCTCTCTCCCGCTCCATCTCCTGCATCTCCCGATCCTTCTCAGAGAGGGCACTCTTCCAACGCTCCTCCTGAACAGCCCGATCCCCGTTCCGTTCCGCCTCTAACTCTTGGCGCAGCGTTGCCATTTCCTTTTTGAGTCGACGCATGTAGGTCTTGTCGTCGAGGACTTCATTCACTTGAGCGTGCTGAACAATGTTCTTGGCACGGAAGGCAAACTCCAATGTAGACTTGGTCTGTTCCCGCTCCGCCGGCGTCACCGTGCAGATGATGGCTGTACGGGCGTTCCCACCCAAGGAGCTCTTGAGAATCCGGGTCAACTTGGAGTCACGGAAGGGAACAAACTCCCGAGAGCCCTCACTGAGCTTACTTATGACTTGACTCAGGACCAAGAGCGACTTATTAATGTTTCCGCCTTCGCGCAGGCTTTTACCCCCCGTTCCGGCCTGAGAGACGCGCTCAGAGCCGGCCAGGTCCACCAAATTGAGGTGTGAGACCGTAATTGCCCCATCCGAGAGTTCCTCATCCTCTGCCTTCGGGTCTTGCTTCGCCGTGGACTCGATGATGAGTCTGAAAATGGTGTGGCTTCTTGAGCTCCGCTCGTTCATGTTCGTCGCACCGACGTGTCGGTGCTGCTCTCCGTAGCAGAGCCAATGCATGATTTCATTGGGCTCCGTCACTGTGAGCTCCGTTGCACCGTCCACGATGATGTTGCCCATGGTGTCTTCCTTGAGCTGGAGGCTTCGCTTACGACCCTCCATGCTCTCGGAAATGAGGTCCACCACGTTTTCGTTGTAAATTTCGAAGTAAGAGACCCGGAGGAGGAACTCTCGGGAAGGCGTGGCCTCAATAAGATCAAAGATGGCATCCACGGCCGCGGGAATTATTCCGGGCTCGTCCTCGTCCCCCATCATGGTGTGCGTCTTCCCGGAGGACGTCTGACCGTAAGCAAAGATGGTCCCGTTGAATCCCAGGAAGGTGGAGCTCACGATGTGTTGGCAGAGGGACTCGAAGACGTCCCCGTTCCTCGCAGAGGAGTCCAGGACGCTGTCGAAGGCATAGACCTTCTGCCGGGGGTCTTCCGGGCTCCAAATGCGGTTGGACTCCACATTCCAGTGAATGGACTTGCCGGACTTGAGCTCCCGTGGAAGGAGGCGACGCACGCGGACACACACGCGGACGACCTCTTCACCCTCAAACACACGAGAATCCATCAACAAGAACTAACAAGAGGAGGAGGGAATCAAGGATCAAAGAAGATACTTAGTTACTAGTCCAGACAGATGTGAACTTCATACCTTTTTATCAGAATTGGACTCCAAAGACTCTACTTTCGACTCCGAGCTGCAGGAAAAAGAGCCCGAGGTTGCTTTGGATTACTTTGTCAGTGGGTCGGTCGGTCTGGGAGACAAATCGGCGTCGAGATCGGATGAAGACTGATTACACTCACGTTGGGAAGGGACAAGTCAACTTAAAAACAGCTTCAAAAAAGGGTCGTCCAAATGATTGGCTCCCACACAATAACTTCATAGATGAGCTCTCATTGGTGGAAGCAAGGTATAGAAGGGGGGGGGAAAGATTGGTGTTGGTCTCAAGTTTGTTTGGGCTCATTAGAGATGAATAAAGATGAAAAAAGGACTGACGAAAATCACGGAGTTAAAGAGAGAGAGAAGTATATTTCAAGGCTGAGATCAGTTAAAAAGACAACACAAGAAATACAATTATAAGAAATCCCAGTCAAGCTGTAATCCATAACAAGACTAATTGTCTCAAATCAATCCTCGAAGACAAAATAAAACAGTACATATACAAGAAATGGGTACGGTTACTTCGATCTCCTACCTGAGCTAGAAACAAAGAGAAACCATACTTCAACACGGCCATGGTGCTAACATTCCTTACAAAACCTCCTATTAATTTACTTACTATAGAAAAAGAAGGAAAAAAAGTATTCGTTATCCAGAGTGTTGAACATATTCATGAGCCGAGTCAGTGCTAGGAGCGACACATTGATGAAGGAGCTCCCAAACTCTCGCCTCCTCCTCCAATCATTGAGGAGGAGATGAGACGAGACGGGGCAAATATAATGACTGAGAATCATGCCACCCGTCCACTCCAAAGAAAATATAAAAGAACTAGAAGCGCAATACAGGCTGGAAAGGAGTATTGGCTGTGTTGCCTTCAATAGAGTTACACAGCTGACCTCATAAGATTCACAAAAATGTAAACAAATTAAGTTAAGAACCATTTTCAGTATAAGTGTGACTCTCCTATATTCAGATCAAGGTCTGTATAATAAGGTCTGGGCAATACAAAAATAAACATGTAGCAGTGTGACTACTCAATGACGTCACTAGAGAACGATTATATTTATCTCTCTCTATATATAAATCAATCTATCTATCTATAAATATATACATATTTATGTATGTGTGTGTTTGTATAAATAAATAAAATAAATATTTATATAAATATTAATTATATATGTATATATATATATTCGTTCTCCAGTGACGTCATGGAGTAGTTATACTGCTAGGTTTACATGATTGTTTTTGTATTGCCCAGACCTTGTTTTTAGATCAGCGTTATATTTATTGATTAAAAATGCCAAGTTGCTCCGCATATAAGTGCTCTTCGATCAGTATGATCAGTAATTATATTTACATAGAATGAATGTATGTACGATTCTATTATTTCTTTCTGACCTTAGGTCTAATGAATGGGCAAAGAAAATGAGAAAACGGAAAAGGGAAAGGCATATGAAGCGAAAGAGGAGTGAAGAAGAAATGCAAATCCTTCAACAAAATATTATTCTCGATCATTGTTACTCTGTTGGTGATGAAAGTACTTGCAAAAGGAAATCCATCGAGAATGCAAAAACGATTGAGTACATGGCTAATAAACTTCGAATCGTTCAAACTCACAGTTCTTTATATAAAAAGGAGATCAGGTCTTAGAAGGTACAAATCATCATATCATACAAGCTATAGAAAACTTCTTGTTCATCAGGAAGTAAAAGGTGAATTGTTTGACTGTTGATGATGTGGTAATACTTTCTCCAGGAGATCACAGGGTTGTTGACTCTGAGGCCATATCTAGAGAAAAGCAATTGGATTGCTCTTCAATTTGGAGGACCACGACTACTGCGAGATACCACCTCCTCTACCTCCTACTCTATCGTCTTTTAAGGCAGCTGTTATTAGTTACATTGCTGGATTTGTAATTCACAAATTGCAGCAGACCATATCTTGTGTTCCTTGTAAAACAGTTTTAACCGATCCATTTGAGCAAAATCATTTCAATTTGGCTTTAATTAAAAAGAAAGATGTGGGAGGCCTAATTTATCCATCACAAGATGCAATAACTGTGTGTCAAGAAGTGGAAAGAGTCTTTTGTCACTTTTTAATAATTGGCAAAGCTGCTTTATTAAAGAAAGATAAAATTCACTTGCATATTGCAACCCAAGTTTTGCAAAACATTTGTGAAAAACAACGGTAGGTTTTTAATGATCTTAATGAACATATGCTAGATGTTAGCCCAACAAACAATCACGTTTATAAATTAATAAAATATTTGGCAGCAACTTATTCCCGAATAAGACTTTATCATCAAGGAAGAGTGACGAATATAAAATTACCCTCCGACTACATAAGAAAAAGTCATGATAAAACAGTATTATTCAAAGGACAGTCAAAGTATTCATTAATATTATTAAAAACCTATCACATTGTTATTCTCATGTTTATTTATGTTATGCAAATATATTTATACAATAATAATATATCTTTAAAATTGTACCATGATTTCACTAAATATATCAATAATATTTTCTATTTTACAAAATTATTATAGGACTAATAGTTAAAAAAATATAGCGAATCTTTTAAAATCTTACTACATAAAAATCTCAGTTTTCTCTCTTCATAATGGTTACTAAGTTTTTCTTCTCTTCTGTTGTTCATGTTTTTCCTTCGGCAGACGCGTTGCGCTTCTAGTTCTTTTATATTTTCTTTGGTCCACTCCCATTCGAGAAATTTGATCCCAAGCAATGATGAATCAATGTAAACAATAACAAGAACAAGGCAGGAGCACTCTGGATGACGAATACCTTTTTTCCTTCTTCTTCTATAATAAGTACAATAATAGAGAGGTTTGTGAGGAATGTTAGCACGATGGCCGTGTTGAAGTGTGGTTTCTCTTTGTTTCTAGCTCAGGTAGGAGATCGAAGTAACCATACCCCAGAAATAGTACCCGCCACTTATATAGATAATATATTAATATACGTAGGTATTTACAACTAAATTTATACATTTTGAGTCACCATTATAATCATTAAAACATTATAGTTTTACATCTTCTGGCGCCCCTGTCTGTCTGTTCTGGAATCTAGAGTAGTTTTAATATTTCTGGGTTTTGGACTAAGGAAATTACTAATTCACAAAAATTTCAGTTTTTTATTGATAATCATCTTATCTGTTTGAATTTTTTTAATGTACTATTTGATTTCCAAGCAATAAATTAGATGGTTACACTGATTTAGAGATGAAAGTATAGAATCACCGACCTATATAATACTTATTATATAGGTTGCTTTGTTCAACTCGTTCTTTTAATTATTTTATTCAGATTATAAATTTACTCATTAATAAAACCAAAAACATGCCACACAGTTTCTTACCAATTCCCCAATAAAAATAGCAGAATACAACATCAACTTTCTGCGTTATTACTACTTGATAATAACTAATCAATTATACGTCTCAAGGATCACTAAGCGGTACAATAGATAAAGCTTACGTATAAAATCATTTATGAGGCATAAATTTGTTATCAATGATAAAATAATTTAGTAGAATTGGCATTCATTTAATGCAGCGGTTCCCAAAGTGGGGGCGCAGAGCAATTGCAGGGGGGCGCGGGAAAAACGAACGAATGATAATATAAATACAGTAGACTAAATAACACTGCTAGCACTTTTATTTTTTCAAAAAAAAAAAGGTTGAGGTTGTATTAATTACAATGTGTTAAATAAACTGCAATGGTCTCTGAGAATAAAATGTGTGTACAAGGGAGCTCGATAGCCGTGCGTGCTAAGGCGTGTTCAACTCTCAATGTTGGGGGCGCAGGTTCGAATCCCGAGAGGGGATGGTCATTTTGGTCTACCTCATTGATAAGATCCTAGGTTCGATAAACTAATTTTAACGCTATAATGCTTATTTATATCCTATCGGATGCAATTCGATCGAACCATATAGGCAAAAAAAAAAAAAAAAAAAAAAATGTGTGTACGTCCTTATTTATGGGGGGGGGGGGGGGGGCGCAAAAATTCTTATGTACCAAAGGGGGGCCCAACAGAAAAAGTTTGGGAAACACTGATTTAATGGATGGTAATTTATTATCCGTAGTGTTGTTCCCTAACGCACGTGCGAGTAATATATTACTTGGTTATATTACTGCGCAGTAACTAGAGAGAACATACATATTAAATATTACTTTAAGTAATATGTAATATCTTAGTTACATATTACTTTCGTGAAGAAAAAAAATCGACAGGCATTTTTGATGAAATTATTAACTGTGAATATATGTGACGTCACCCAATGGACATAATCCTGCTTATTGATAAAATAAAAATACACGTTAATATTGAATTTAAGACAGAGACCCAAACACACAGAACACCTTTTTCGTTATTCATGGGGATTTTATCGTAAAAAAAATAAGTTCCTCAAAGCCCTCGAGCCCCGCATGTCGATTGAGACTTTTAGAATTGAAACCCGCCGCCAACTCTGGTTAGGTATAAAAGGAGTCCTTACTATCATTTCATACACCTTAAGCCCTCGGGTCCCACCTGTTGATATAAGCTTTTATTTAGGGTTTACCCCCAATGCCAACTCTGGCTAGGTATAAAAGGAGTCCTTACTTTCAATCTCATACATCCCAAGACCTCGGTCCCGCCTGCTGATATAGACTTTTATATAGGGTTGAAACCCACCGCCAACCCTAATTACAAATGAGAGGAACCCTAATTTACAATATTATACACCCCAAGCCCTTGGGTTCCACCTGACGATATAGGCTATTATTTAGTGTTGAAACCTTCCGCCAAACCCTATTAGGGACCCTATTTCTCATTCAAATTCAGCCTAATTCCTCGTGTCCACCTGTCAATTAATCTACTTTTGCAGTTTGGCAAAACCCCTTCTACTTTACTTCAAGATTAGTGGAATGGTAACGAAATATTATCAGCCGATCCAGTTCACAAGAGTTCTTGATCATTTCAATAAAACTGTTTCCATCCACAAGAAAAAATAAATAAAACAAATCATAAAAAAAACAGAAACAGTGATACAGAAGGTGAAGAGTTTCTTTGAACAAACCCCCAGTTGCCAACTCAGAAAAGTTTCTCATCAAATTTCACCCACCATAACAACGTTATGGAGGATCGTTAGACATGATCTTTATCATTACACTTCAGTTCAACTATTAACTGATGCTCTCAAACCTGAAAAAGGCAGTTTAGCCAGTATATTCTGCAGTAACTATCCAACATTGTCGATAGAATCATTTGGACTGAGGAGAAGTTCTTTAGCCTCCATCAAAAACACATTGAAAATACGAAGAACTGTGGACAAATGAGAATCCTCGAAATATCTGCGAAACAATGATAGGAATTATTTTAATGTAATGATCTTCGTTGCCATTATAATGGAATGACAAGAATGTCCTGTCTTTAGGTTGGAAGGGCATTTCCAGGAGCAACTTTTGTGAGGCTTCAGAAGATCTGCTTCTCACATTATAGGCGAATAAATGTTTAATTATCTTAAAAATCCATTCTACTCTTTTAAAATAATGTATCAAAGAGGGAATTTGACGTATTTAAGTACTTCGTATTCGCAATTTAAAATTACATTTCTGATGGAACACACTGTATGTATCAGTCAGTATCAGTCAATAATATGAGCGACTAAATCAGGCAATATATGAACATAAACACTAGTGTTGAGTTTCGGTCCGAATGTACTAGACCGGTCTAAAGTAAAAAAATACAAATTAAGATCGGTCTATTGACCGGTCTCACATTTGGACCGATATATATCGGTCTGTGTCGGTCCAATTTTATATTTCGGTCTAAATGAGGTTTTGTTGTGTTTTCATAATTATAAGTTCCGCTTTTTATTGTAAATGTATGTGTAAAAAAATAATATAATTATATATATTCACATGTAATCAGAGAACCGCTAAACGGAAATACTATGTCGGCCATTTGGTTCCATAAATATTATATTCGGAGGAATTTGGTTTCTTATTCGGAGGTTATTGTCCTGCAACAAAAAAGTTTTTTTTTCCTTGGTAAGATTAACAAAGTTATAGAAATCAGGCTTGTGAGCGTTCATTTTTTTGCGTTCAGCGTTAAAAAAATAGCGTTCGTTCGCGTTCCGTTCAATTATTTGCATTCAGCGTTCCGTTAGCGTTCAAATATTAAAATAAGTGACGACGTTTTTTTAGAAAAGAATCTCCAGGAAAAGTGACGTCGTTTTTTTAGAAAAGAATCTCAAGAAAAAGTGACGATGTTTTTGTTTTTTTTTTAGAAAAGAATCTCCAGAAAAAGTGATGACGGTTTTTTTTACAAATAATTTCCGAAAAAGTGATGACGGTTTTTATTACAAAAGAATTTCCGAAAAAGTGATGACATTTTTTTTACAAAAGAATTTCCGAAAAAGTGATGACATTTTTTTACAAAAGAATTTTCGAAAAAAGTGATGACATTTTCTTTTTAGAAAAAATATCCAAAATAAAAAAATATTTTATATAGAAAAGAATGACGTTTTTCTTAGAAAAGAATGACGGTTATTCTTAGAAAAGAATGACGGTTATTCTTAGAAAAGAATCTCCAATAAAAGTCCAAGAAATGTTTGGAAAATTGAACGCTGAACGCAAAACTCTTTTTTTCCGTTCAACGTTCAGTGTTCAAAAAAAGTTGCGTTCCGTCATTGAACGTGCATTAGCTGGGTTGTGTTTTATAGGCTTATAATCACAATGCTACTACACTTCTTCTTTGGAAAACATATTAGTAGTATTTACTAATTAGTACTGTTTGTTTTATTTCGAAGACATAAATATGTTAAATATATACACATGTACATTGATTTGAAAATATAAACGGAATGTGTACTAATGAAATCAACAAACGTCGTCAGATAATAATGCTATTGTAAATGCTTATAATATCGGTCTACGGTCTGGACCGATTTAATTATTACATACGGTCTGGACCGAATATAACTCGGTCTACGGTCTGAGACGACGGTCTAGACCGTCTAGACCGAATTTCGGTCTATATCGGTCTAGAAAATATTACTTCAGACCGGACCGAAAATCAAAATCGGTCTGAGACCGTGTCTCAACACTATTAAACACCTCAAGAACAAGTATGACATAAGACTCAACAGACCAAGGAGAAAGGTGTGTCAACAACGAACTCTCTAAGGCAGGCAGGTTGGCGTTAGCTGACTCAGCTGTTGTTTTCAACAATGACGTCATCGTCATTGTTGAAATTTGCATATTATTATTCATTCATTTAAAAAGGAATTATTTAAAAGGAACCATTCATTGCTATCAATTATTGAAAAATGCCTCCTCGACGGAGGATGTGCACTCCATGGGCTCCATTCACCGTTATCCAGGCTTACGAGTCACAGTCGGTTTCATGGACTTTTCTTGAACAGACCAATTGACTTGAGGCTGTTCCTGGCACTCACACATCACTAGAGATAGAAAATAGAGGGATATTTTGAGCGTGTGAAAGGGAGAATGTTTGAATGGTACAATTGAGTTCAGGCTCTTGTTATCACTATTCTCTTTCCTCTTTTGAGGAGTATTTATTTCATTTATGAAGTAGGCCAAGTCGGCCGGAACGGAAGGTATTTATTTTATATTTGAATCTCTGTTTTTGCTTCTGTTCTGAGGAAAGAAAATAGTGATAACAAGAGCCTGAACTCAATTGTACCATTCAAACATTCTCCCTTTCACACGCCCAAAATATATCCCTCGCTTTTCTATCTCTACACATCACTCCAAAACAAAGCAATTCCTTTGAGAAATTGATTTTGTAAATATAAAAATAAATAAACATATGACGTCAATGTTGAAAACCTAAGTCCAATAATAATAAAAAAACACAACGTAAAGTTTCCTTGTTCACTCACCTTCTTTATATTCTCCTTGCAACAGACCCTTCAGATTTTAGTTATACAGTTTGACACATGCAGTCAAGCCCAACACATCACAAACCTCCCCCCCCCCCCCTCTCTCTCTGTATGTCAACATTTTTGTAATATAAAAAAAACTTATGTTGATCTTCTCCCAGGGGGGGGCATTATCTTTGATCTTCTCCCCAAATAAAGACAAAGGACTTGTGAGAACTACCATTATTTTTTCCCCCATGAGTAAGACATGGCTAGAGATAGAAAGTCGAGGGATATTTTGGGCGTGTGAAAGGGAGAATGTCTGAAGGGTGCAATTGAGTTCAAGCTCCTTGTTATCACTATACTCTTTCTTCAGAACAGAAGCAAAAACAGAGATTCAAATATAAACTTTGTGCTCCTGAATCAGCTTCTGAAACATTCCCATACATTGGCTGTCTAGTTGGATATAAGGAAGAAATGGACCAGGAAAATATGGACTAGGAAGAAATGGACCAAGAAGGAATGGACCATGGTAGAAAAGGAAAATTATGACTCATGGAAGAAATGGACCAAAATACATAGGTAGGCAAGTTTTTGAGTGGAATATGTCTAAGTATTGTACAAATACTATTTCTTATATAAACTGAGTATATAATGACATATAACGATTTTATTCTTGCATTTTTAGATAAATAATATCTTCTTTGTGTCAATTATAGTTCGAAATCCCCCGAATTATGGTAAAAAATACGTATTGTCTTAAATATCAAACATACCGATGTTAGAAGCACTCAAAAAGTAAATACATAAAGAAGAAGAAATATATGCCTAATTTCGGGCGCGATTGTTATAAATGGAATATTTGAAAGGATAAGTGAGAGTTGACGTCGCGTCATCAATAATAAAATGAGAGAGCCTCCAATGGTCCGAGTCGAGTATTCAATCTTTGCAATCCGGCCGAATGAAGGCACCTCAACACATACAGACAATGCCTTGGACCCCTAGAGTCGGTCGCCTCCCTTCCAGGAAGGCACCAAATTCCCGCCCCTTGTCTTCGTTAAAGGAGTCCCATCCCTCGTCCTCGAAAGGAGTCCTATCCTTCGTCTTTGAGAAAGGAGTTCCATCCCTCGTCTTTGTGAGAGGAATCCCTTTCCTTGTCTTTGATTTAGAACTTCCCAACCCTCGTCTCCGTTGCAGGACTTTCCATCATCGACTTCGATTTAGGACCTCCCATCCCTCGTCCTCGTTAGAGGAGTTATATTCCTCGTCTTCAGGAAGGGCCCCTCCTACCATCACCTCCTCCATATTGAAGACTTGTTCCTCTTAGTGGAATTTGCTAAATAACTCCTCAGTCCTGTAATTATATTCAGTCTAATATGGAGAATGGCAAGATCCTTAAGGACCTCAAAAACCTTTGCCCTATTATATATTTTCTATTTATATTCATGAAAATAATTTATATAAATTGACAAATACATTTAATTCAAAATTTGCTAAATTGTAAACAAACATAATTTCAATATTACTAGAGATTAAAAATGAGCATTTAAAACTAGTCTAAGGTTCCCCCACTTCAATTTCCCCTCACTTTTTCTGGAGGGATTCTGGTCATTAGAGACGTTGGCTTTTCGGACCCTTCTTGGTGCTACTGCAACTCAAACATGCAATGTGTTTATCACTGGTATACTTCCTGAAAAAGGCCGTCTCACCCTTTTACCCACCTCTCATAGTATCTCAGCTCTCATACCCCACCCTTAAAAAGCTTGAATTCTTTTAATTTTCTGTTTCCTCCCGGATAATGAACTGGCGAGTGTGCGCTCCTAGGACAAAATAAAGTCTCTGCCCAGAATCGGCCAAATACTTCCCCTTTATTCTAGACGTCCCCCGAGTTTGCTTTGTCCTTTCCTGGAAAGTCTGAATCATCCCCATAGTACTCCCTCCTGGACAAAATTGTTAAAAAATAAATTTGGTATAGAAGTATATATACATAGATTTTAATTGGTTTATATATTTACTAATGCTATATGGGGTATTGTTCAGATTTTTATTAGTTAATATATTGAATAATGATTCATGATATATTGTTCAGTTCAATGGCACTCGGAAAAATTTCGTGTCCAGAGCGCTTCTTTTTCCTCACTCTCGAAAAGGGACCCACTAAAATAATGAACGTGGAAATAAATTAACATCGTAGCAAAGTTAAATATTCTCGATTCTCCTTTTGAATAGATATAATAGGAAGAGGAGTTGATGTTCATGGCTCTTTCATCCGGAATTTGATGATCTTCAAGTCATTTTGGACTACCATGGAGCTAGGGTCATCAGGAGATCATGAGGCTTCTTTAATAGAAATACAGGACTGATGAGTTCGTTAGCGAATTCCACTAAGAGGAACAAGTCTTCAATATGGAAGAGGTGATGGTAGGAGGGGCCCTTCATGAAGACGAGGAATATAACTCCTCTCACGAGGACGAGGGATGGGAAGTTCTAAATCAAAGACAAGGGAAGGGATTCCTCTCACGAAGACGAGGGATGGAACTCCTTTCTCGAAGACGAAGGATAGGACTCCTTTCGAGGACGAGGGATGGGACTCCTTTAACGAAGACAAGGGGCGGGAATTTGGTGCCTTTCTGGAAGGGAGGCGACTGACTCTAGGGGGTCCAAGACATTGTCTGTATGTGTTGAGGTGCTTTCATTCGGCCGGATTGCAAAGATTTAATACTCGACTCGGATCATTGGAGGCTCTCTCATTTTATTATTGTTGACGTCAACCCTCACTCTATCCTTTCAAATATTCCATTTATAAGAATCGCGCCCGAAATTAGGCATATATTTCTTCTTCTCTATGTATTTACTTTTTGAGTGCTTCTAACATCGGTATGTTTGATATTAAGACAATACGTATTATTTACAATAATTCGGGGGATTTTGAACTATAATTTACACAAAGAAGAGATTATTTATCTAAAAATGCAAAAATAAAATCATTCTATGTCATAATATATTCAGTTTATATAAGAAATATTATTTGTACAATACTTAGACATATTCCACTAAAAAACTTGCCTACCTATGCATCTGGTCCATTTCTTCCATATGTCATAATTTTCCTTATCTACCATGGCCCATTCCTTCCTGGTCCATTCTTTCCTGGTCTATTTCTTCCTAGTCTATATTTTCCTGATCCATTTATTCCTAATATCCTATTAGACAGAAGGAGTTTAGCCTGCTAGGACAGAATGGGATTATGACATCATGAATATACTTTGTGTTATAAATTTTCACAAGAGTTACTAAATAATGTCATATTTTTACTTAGTATTTATTTTAAAAGACACTAATATAAAACATAGATCGTAGAATGTTAATAGGATATTATTTTACGAGAACATATTTTTTCTACAGAATTACTTAATTAGAGGCAGGAATTGACATAACATCAACACAACCTCGTTAAATCGTCCAATTCATGAAGCATATTTCGTTATACTTTATGAAGGATACCATTGTCTTTTTATATAATATTTGAGCCCCTTCTAAATATATTTGTTCTTTGAAACTCATTAAATAAAATATTCAATTCCTTAATATGTTGGACAAATTCTTCAAACGATAATCTCAAGACATTTTTGGAGATTCATTTAAGTGAGGGAGATACAGAATCCAAATTGATAAAACTAGCCCATTACATTTGCTCTCCTCCGTGAGACCTTCTTCATGATTTGGAGGGAAACCCAACATTTCAAACTTTGCGCAGGAAACTATTTTCATGATGTTTTCGTGTTCATGAGTAGATGTCAAATATTTATAATCATAGAACTTCTCCCTTCATACTTCGGAGAACGTTCACCTCTGTCTCCTTGAGATAAGGGGAAGAGTTTGGAGTATTCAAATTGGTTAATAATATTGGTGAACCCAAGGTTAGGGCAATACAAAAACAAACATGTAGCAGTGCGACTACTCAATCACGTCACGGGAGAACGATTATATCTATCTTTATATATACAATAAATCTATCTATATATATATGTATGTGTGTGTGTGTATAAATAATTAATAAAATAATATATAAAAATTATATTAATATATATATATTCGTTCTCCAGTGACTTCATTGAGTAGTAATACTGTTTGGATTACATATTTGTTTTGTATTGCCCAGACCTTATTATTAGAGATGGAAAGTTGAGGGATATTTTGGGCGTGTGAAAGGGAGAATGTCTGAAGGGTGTAATTGAGTTCAAGCTCCTTGTTATCACTATTCTCTCTCCTCTCTTGAGGAATATTTATTTCATTTATGAAGCAGGCCAAGTCGGCCAGAACCGAAGGTATTTATTTATATTTGAATCTGTTTTTGCTTCTGTTCTGTATACCTGTAACATAGAGATCTAAGGATATAGAGAGCTGATTCCTAAAATAGCAGAGAAAGCAGCGTTCTGTTGTTTCTGTTAAAGCGTTAAAGTAAAGTGACGCTACCAGGACAAAACCTTCTTTTTTTTTCAAAAAGGAGATGGATCAACCGTAGTTCTTTAATATGCGCTAGAGGGTGTTTGATGAAGCAGCTGTTTCAAAATAATAACAAATGTAAACAAAAAAATATGGACAACCGTAGTTTATTTTTTTAACAATAGGTGCCGCTGATCCATTTAACATTTGAATGAAATGTTAAATGGATAAGCGGCACCTATTGTTAAAAAAATAAAATACGGTTTGTCCATCATTTTTTGGCTAGGTTCTACTTTCGTATCCCTCTTTCATATTTTAGGGACTCATGGTATATTTTTATTATTTTTGGAAGGGAATGGGAGAGGAAAAAAAAGGAAAAAAAAAAGGAAAAGAAAAAGGAGAGTTAGAGAGATGGAAAAAGAGAGAGACACAGAGAGAGAGTCACGGAGATATAGAAACACAGATAGAGAAAGGCACAGAGAGAGAGAGATAATTAACTCATTATCATTCTGAAATCTCGGGATCGAGAAATAGTGACTTTACACATAGAGTGGAATCTTTGGGCACCTGGATCGTGAAAAGAGGAAGTTCCTCATGACCTATTCCTACTCATTCGTCTTCAAAATCTACCCTCCCTCCATCCCCCTCTTCCGGATCTGTCTCGGATGACTACGGAGACTCCACTCATGAAGCCTCCTCCTACACGTCTCTTGGACTCGTACGTCTAGAAGAGGAAGTCTCTCAGGCATTACTCTTCCTCCCTCCGGGTCTCGGATGACTACGGAGACTCCACTTATG
>CP045905.1:5909245-6121795 GCA_013387185.1 Caligus rogercresseyi | reverse complement strand
ACTCTATATTCCCTTTCGTCATAATTATAATAATGAAATAGTATTATAACGTTTACTCCTAGTTTACTATGACGTTATCAACCCTGTTTTAGCATTTTTTTTGCAGCTATTTTTTCCTTCAGTTGCTTTTCTTTTTTTTCCTTTACAAAACCTTTCAAAATAGCTATTGGGGGTAGGATAATACAGCGATTACCCATCCACGGATCATGTAGCTAGCCAACGACTAAGTTGAATGCTTAAAGACGACCATTCCTCTCCTTACTTCTTTGCTAATTCCAAGATATGTTCTTCAGTCAAAACGGAGAGCAAGCAACAGGACTGACTTCCTTTTGAGGAAAAAATCATCATCTCTCGTATAAACTGACTTATTGTAAGTTATTCAATGGCATCCTCAACACTAATAATTATTAATATTATAATCATTAAGACATATGATATTAAATACTTAATTTGTTTTTCAGCATAGCTGAGGCTCTAATTGTCGTCAATGAGCATAGATCATTGAGTGGCATGACTAAATTAGGAACCGACGAGTAATCAAGGACACCGGAGAGCTATGTATTCTTCAGATCTCTGAAACCGCCACGCCAAGGGGCAGACAGCGAGGACTTTAATATGCTTAGGCAGTTCGGGACATTCCTTGGCTGTTCTGGAATTAACAATGAAAGATTCGAGAAAAGTCATATACATTTTGTTTGCTTCCGTTCCGTATAAGATAATGTATCTTATCTTTTAAGAGCTTTTAGATCTTATTGGGATCTCTATTGTGTAATATCTTCATTGACTTTCTTAATGCATGGCGGAACCCCCTCGATGGTGTAGCTTACCCCTATATCCTAATCGATTTTTTCGTATATTTTATGTATCGCTTTTCTAGTAGGGGAAAATTACATTGTTTAAATAAATAAAAATTAAAACACACTGCTAACTATATAATTGCCTTTATTTCTTTAAAAGCATTTAGTTTCCGCAATAACATAATAACCTTTCTAGAGTCGAAAGGTGTATTCAAATAGTATTCAATTAGACCTTCAAGACAGTTGATTTATATTTCATCTAAAACTTAATATGGACTGATGATACCTAGTACAAAATATATCTTCTAAGTTATACTTATATAAACTATCAGCCAATCTGACAAATAGAAGTCTTACTCCAAAAAATTAGATCAGGGTGCGTATGATTGTGTTGTGGAAGCAAGTTCGTCACCTAATAATCATAAAATATAGAAGAGAGGCAGAAAATATTTTTTATTTCACAAAAATAAATACTGATATGAATATATACAATGTTTCTAATAGCTGTTGAAATTATACATTTTTACAATAAATAGTTTATGCTAATTAATTTTACAGTAACATATAGTTTGGTATTTGAAAATATTAATGATCATATACCAAATTATTGATGCTTAAATTGAATGAGATTACTAAGAATGCTTCGCACCCTTGTTCTTTAAATATCCTTACTTTCTTTCTTTCCTAGATGGAACAGTCTTATACTTATACAACATTTTGAAATCTGTTTAATGAGAGACAATAAATGGTTGGATTCCGGTGAGGAATCAAAAATCACGATTTTGAAAGACCTAACTATCTTTTTTCAATACAATATTTTTTATTACAGCCATAGATATTTTTAAAATTAAGTTAGATTCTTTTGGCAGTCTATTATTGCATGAATTAATTAATCTTCTTAAACGTTTTCACTCTCTTGACACACATATATTACATCTTTTGATGGATATTTTAACGCTCTACTAAAAATCCTCCACAATACGGTAACTTCCTCGATAATATGGCATTTTCGCTTTACAATACAAACTGAACTAGAAATCAAGCGTAGCAGCTGTGACATCACAACAAAATAGTCAGCTGTCCCTCTCCAATTGCCTACGTCGATTATCATTGCCTCACCTTATTTATACTCTCCTTGAGAAACACCCCAAAAGAGACTCCACCGTTCCCTCAAAACTCCTCTATGTTTTGGTGTGTTCCTACTTACGTATGCATGAATAATATTCGTTTTTTGAAATAATAAGCAAATTAGTTCTACGGATTAATTTACAAATCATAGACAAACTTGAATTCCATCACTGAATCATAATATGTTTAATATTTGTTTCGGTAAGACGCGTTCTTTTCCATGACAATAAATCTTTATAGACACTAAAAACTCGTTCTGCGTCACAATTTACAATTGGGGCATTTTTATATACAATAGATTTTGAATTATTTACACCTACAGTTTCTCTTAAATAAAAATATCCGACGTTTTTAGACAAAATTTCTGTAATTTTTTCCTTGTAGGTAGGGTTTTTTATGTCCAATATTGCATCTTCGACTAGTGTTGAGCTAATCATGAGGGGAAGCCTCTCTTCCAGCGCCTTGATGAGGGTTGGTATCCCATCCATATCCTCATGGATGGAATTTATTTCCTTCCAAAAGGACTCCTTATTCACCAGATCTTTAAGTGTTATTAAGGATGGACATTCATCATCCATCTCGTTGATGAATTTTTTTATGGCAGAGAAGTGAATCCAGTAATAACTCACTGCTTTTATCCAAGTTCCCTATCGCGTAATTACAGGCGAAGGTGGCATGGGAACTTGGAGAGAAGCAGTTAATTTTCGTTTTCTAGAGGCGGAAAGCAGTAATAGCTTCTTCATTTCTCCAACGAAGAGATTAGCTTCAGGGTTCTCATTGCGGCAAAACTCGGCCAGTCTGTGGAATCCATGAGCCAAAAATGTCACATGGATTACTTCAGGGAAGGATTTCTTCAGTTCGCCCGCCGCCTTGACGCAATACGATGCCCCATCCGAAATAAAAAGCTTTACTGACTCGCCTGGTAATCCGGCCCAAGAAAGTGGTCAACATTCTTCCGAACCAAATTGAAGACTTTTAAATGGTTCAAGGATCCAACATTTATGAAGTCTATCAAGTAGGGTTTGGTTGGATAATCACCATCCAATGATCCCATCAACACAGCCGTCATAGGTCTGTCCTTGACATTCTCTTTGATCTGGGACAGGATGTTGGAGCTCTGGGATTTCAAATGGTTTCTAATAGTAGGGCGGGGCGTGATGGAGGCCTTTGTCCACAATATTTGTCCGTGAAGGCAATGAAATTTGGATGATTCACGACTGATATTACACGATGATAAAAGTTTGGTCACATCATCTATGAAGGAGGACAAACTATCCAAACTAATTAAATTAGATCGGAATCTCCCAAAGTTGATCCTGTGATTCTTACTATCCAAGTGTCGCTCCAAAGGATATAGCTTGACAAGGATTACACTAAATCTGCAGAGCCGACAGGTCATTTCCTTAGTGCCATCATTATAACTCCAAACGTCGGAGCCACCATTGGCTTCAATCCACGAGTTGGGCGTTATTTTAGGCATTATTTATCTAACGGAATAGTAATTTTAACTCTTTGATCTTCGGACACAAATTCTTACTGTGGATATACATAGAACAGAAGCAAAAACAGAGATTCAAATATAAAATAAATACCTTCTGTTCTGGCTGACTTGGCCTGCTTCCTAAATGAAATCAATATTCCTCAAGAGAGGAGAGAGAATAGTGATAACAAGGAGCTTGAACTCAATTCAAGGAATACTAGAAGCTAACTGGAAGGATGACGTCATTAACGGGCACTCCCTTTATGCTCAAGTAAGGGCCATCATTATTAGTTCAATTGTAATATTTATTTCAAAAAACGTGGTTGTGTAGTGTTATTTCAAGTTCTTCATATTCTGTGTTTCTAAGTGGTTTACAAGTTATCTGCTTCTGTTGTAAACAGGGATATAATAATAATTTAGGATGTTAAAACCAGAGAGAAGAAGAGAGTGCCAAACTAAGGATAAAATGTGTCTCTCGTGTAACAATGAGGTTGCGTGTCTATGGTGGGCAAATCAAAAATATCAAACTCTTCTATCTTTTAAAATACTTTTTGTATTAGTTCAACTAAGCTAATAAGTTTTATTATAACTTATTGATCAATATAGTGAATGGATGTGTAGCTGTGGATTGCAGGAATTCTACTCATAATGAAAATGGAGTGTCATTCCATAGATTACCTTCTGATTCACATTCAAGGCAGAAATGGATACGTGCTCTGCGAAGAAAGAACTGGAAGCCTGAGGATAACGTCGATTATCGAGTTTGTTCAGAACATTTTTTGCCATCAGACTATAAAGACCTTATTCCTGGAGATAGGAGGTATTTGAAAAGAGGAGCTATTCCAAGCGTTTTTCCTACCTTTCCTCGTTATTACCAATCAGCGCCCAAAAAGGAGAGGAGGGAATTGATAAGGCAAATTAATGAGCCCACTGCATGTATGCACATAAATTGAACGATTGACAATGTAAATTTGTATAAAAAATTATTTAGTTATAAAAAGAAAATAATCAGTAGACAGTAAGGGTGAGACTAATGATTCTAAAAAGCTCCAATAAACCTTAAAATAAAATATAGTTTTCTATGAACTTGCAGTATTTTTCGAATTTGAATGACCAATATAGTTATACATATGATATAAATATTTCGTTTGAAGTTATGTTAGTCTCTTCCATAGTAAACGAATGCATTCAATTGTAATTTGGGGGTGTGTGAAAGTATTTTAAGAATTCTATTCTATCAATCAGCTCCTTCTCATTGGTATCATTAGATATTGTTATCCAAAATTGTCAAAGTATAAATTTCTCTGCAGGACCAAGCCGGATTGAAAACGAGGTGGAGGAAGAGAAGGGGGATGAGGACGATGCAAAGCAATTTTTTATGAACATGGGTATGCGTACCCAGATGATAAAGACCTTATCCTAAAAAGTGCGAGGAGCTTAAATCAAGGGTTTCAATACTGCACCAGAGCAATATGAGACTAGCAAAGCAGGCGCAGAGATCAGTAAAGAGGAACCATAAGCTTAAAAATGCCCTTGAAAAATCGTTCACTTATTTTAATGAAAAACTATTGTGAAGATGAAAAAAAGGGATTACTTCATCCCTCTGGATCACTTTTTGAGCTCCTTTATCATACCAAAGAAGTTCTACGATCCAAAACTATTTTTTTTATGATAAAAAAGCTATAGAAAAGTTAACTCACATTTGCCTCCTTAAGTTAAAAAGTAATATTTTTAGTTCTGTAAATATTGAACATTGCTCCAACACTGCAATTGGAACAGAAAATCACTTCAATTCTTTAATCCATCTTGTATTGAAAAAATACTTGTCAATGCGACTAAAAAAACTCCTAAAAGATGATCACAATAGGAGGGGAATTTTCGCAGGAAACTTTATCCATCGTCAAAGAATTTTTCGTGCCCTCTAGGTCCAATTTGAAATAAGTGTTTTTTTTTATACAAGATCTCTTATGTATATGCTAATTTCTTATATTTTGTTACTAAATCTTATTTAAATGTATAATGTTTCACTATTAAACTTATTTAATTAATCTAGTATCCAACATTGCTATTTAATTTATTGTAAACGATAATAATGATAATATAACTATGTATAAAGATTTCATTCCTTTTATATTCAATGGAACTTTTTACCCCACCATTCTACGCAACCTCCAAACTACCTGTAAAAGACAAATATTTTTTAATAAAAACTCTTCCTTTGGCACTCTCTCTTCTCTCTGGTTAAAACGAAGGTGCTGCCACCTTTATTTTTTCTCTGGAAGTAAAAAAAAGTGAATTTCCGGTTGGCTGTTGAAGATTTCTTGACGATTCATGTAGGTATGTTAAAACGAAGGTGCTGCCACCTTTATTTTTTCTCTGGAAGTTAAAAAAAGTGAATTTCCGGTTGGCTGTTGAAGATTTCTTGACGATTCATGGGTTTTTTTTTCTTCAAAAATTAAATTATTCGGTTGTTTATCAGTGTCTACTCTAATTTCATACCTGGGCATAAAATTCAATCTTTTTACTACCTTTTGCAATTAATTAGAACTCATTTGCACCCGTTTTTCATAGTTAACTAGCCTTTTGAAAATAAGTATGCAAAAATCAAAAATGACGTCATCACACAATTTATTTGCTATTACTCGGTTGTTTATTAGTGTCTACTCAAATTTCATACCTGGGGATAAAATTCAATCTTTTTACTACCTTTTGCAATTAATTAGAACTCATTTGCACCCGTTTTTCATAGTTAACTAGCCTTTTGAAAACAAGTATGCACAAATAAAAATGACGTCATCACACAATTTATTTGCTATTACTCGGTTGTTTATCAGTGTCTACTCAAATTTTATACCTGGGGATAAAATTCAATCTTTTTACTACCTTTTGCAATTAATTAGAACTCATTTGCACCCGTTTTTCATAGTTAACTAGCCTTTTGAAAATAGTTATGCACAAATAAAAATGACGTCATCACACAATTTATTTGCTATTACTCGGTTGTTTATCAGTGTCTACTCAAATTTCATACCTGGGGATAAAATTCAATCTTTTTACTACCTTTTGCAATTAATTAGAACTCATTTGCACCCGTTTTTCATAGTTAACTAGCCTTTTGAAAATAATTATGCACAAATAAAAATGACGTCATCACACAATTTCTTTGCTATTACTCGGTTGTTTATCAGTGTCTACTCTAATTTCATACCTGGGCATAAAATTCAATCTTTTTACTACCTTTTGCAATTAATTATAACTCATTTGCACCCGTTTTTCATAGTTAACTAGCCTTTTATAAATAATAATGCAAAAATCAAAAATGACGTCATCACACAATTTCTTTGCTATTACTCGGTTGTTTATAAGTGTTCACTCAAATTTTATTTGCGGTTGGCTTTTTTAAAGATATCTCGACGAATTTTTGATAAAAGAATATATATATTAATAACTGACTTAAAATCTAAATAGTATAATACCAAATTTTGATGATTTTGATATTTTTCATATTTTTTTTCTTTGCTTTTATTTTTGCATTATTTATTACTCTGTTATCTATGGACAACTATTTTTTAAACATGTTTGTACTGTAAATCTAATCATTTTACTACCTTTTACAATATGTTTAAACTCTCTTGTCATTGTCTTTAATGGAGAACGAATCTTCTACAAATTTATATGCAAAAAAATAATTTACTTAATCATGCATTATTTTATAATTTACATTACATATTATATATATTAAATTAGGTTGAAATAGCTGATACATTTACCACCTAAATAAAAATGTCCCAATAAAAATGGACCAGGAAGAATTGGTCCAGAAAAATAGGCCAAGATAAAACAGTAAAATAATTACGTCCGAAAAAAATTGCACAAATATATTAGTAGATAATTATTTGAGTTTAATATTTTTTCCTTTTATATTAAACTGAGATGTCTGAATCAATTTTTAATAAATAGTTCCAGTGGTTTAGAATATCACAATGATTTTTATTCCGTAGGGAAGGGGTCGAGAAAACCTGAACTCATTAACATTGATTTTAACAGAAATTGTACTTTAAGAAAAGTTACTAATAATTTCAACACTACATTATTATGCGTTGAAATTACATATTAACAGGCTTGTTGATCGGAGTTTTTTCTGATCGGCGATCAATAGCGATATAGCGATATTTGATCGCTGATCGGAGTATCGCAAAAGGTCCTGATCTTTATATCTTTTGATCGTAAGAAAATCACTAAAAAATAGCGATCCGATCAATTTGTATAAAATAACTAAAAAAGAAAAAAAAATTAATAAGGATTTTTGAGACAATCCCTACATTTCTCTAAACTTAACTAACTGTTACATTGACCAAAATCCATTCCAACAACTAATATTGTTTAGAAAACACAAAATACAGACTAATACTAATGGAAAAAGCTAGTGTGTGCTATCCTGATATATTTTTTGTCCTAAAATATACAGACAGGCGACTATGTAGAAGTCATTGTTTTGGAGCTCATAGGCTATGGGAAACATTTATTCTGGCATCTCCTGTCTTAAAATATGCAGACATATGTCAATTGTGGAGCCAGAGTGTTGGAGCTCATTGGCTATGACAGTGGTTCCCAAAGTGGGAGGCGCGCCCCCTAGGGGGGGCGCAGAGCAATTGCAGGGGGGGGCGCGGGAAAAACGAACGAATGAATGTAAATATAAATATCGTAGACTAAATAACACTGCTAGAAAATGGACAAAAAAACAAAAAAGGTATATGTTTTTATTAATTAACATGTGTGAAATAAACTGCAATGGACTCTGAGAACAAAATGTGTGTATGTTCTTTTTTATTATTTTTTGAGGGGGGGGGGGGGGCACAAAAATTTCTTATGTACCAAAGGGGGGCCCAGCATAAAAAGTTTGGGAACCACTGGGCTATGAGAAAGATTCATTCTGATATTTTTGTCCTAAAATATACAGACAGGCGCCTATGGAGAAGTCGTTATTTTGTGAGCTCATTGGCTATAGGAAACAATCATTCCATTTCCATATAAAGATGAATACTTATAAAGGTTTGACTGTATGTACATTTAGATTTTTACTTAGAATTAGTATTACATAGGTAATTTATTTGTTGATCGCAATTAAATTGATCGGATCGCTGATCGGAAAAATCCCTGATCGTTATATCGCTATATCGCAAAGAATTTCTGATCGCTATTTTGATCGGATCGCTATTTTTTTCCTGATCGCTCACAAGCCTGCATATTAAGGTAATATGTAAGTTTTGGGAGTTCTATATACCATTTTTAAGGTTAAATTGTAGCATTCTTCATTTAATATTTACAAATTTGTTAACAAATTTAAGTTTGAGCACTTCCTGTACTGATTTTACATGAAGACATTCCTTAAAAAAAAACCTCGCAAATGTTTAGAATAGATTTTAAATTTTAAAGAAATCAAGTCCAAGAGCCTCGAGGATGCATTGGATTTGGTAAACCATACCAATATCAACAAATCATTGGCAAATGATATCCTCTCTGGAAAGATCGTTGGGAGGAAAGGGAGTCATTTATGGATGGAGGAACATGAGTTGATATTATTTAACTATAAAATTGAGTCCTTCGATTCATCCACGAATGAATATACCCTTGCTTATTGGTATCCAAACGGTACCTATGAAGATGCAACAGACTACCAAATTTCTCCAATTTCCATGTGTGCTGATCTTCTCGTAGGAGACCTGAATATGTTTTAATAATTTTTTTTATATTATTATACCTTGAACAAAGTCAAATTTTATAGTCCAATCAGTAGTCAATTGTCCCTTTATTAAGTGTATGGGGAACTTTAATTATGAAAAAAATATATATTAAAAAATACGATTTATGTTCAAAAATATACAAAAGAGGTTTTTGTTAGTTAGAAGTTTATTACTGCATCACAATAGATATACGTATATATACATATGAATATATATAACACACATACAAACTAAAGAAATGAGCACGACCACGCAACGGGGTATATGTGCTACAACAGTAATATGGAGTTACATTTTAATAGTACAAGAATATGACCACATGATCAATTACTTTTCTTAACAATCATTTCAATTTCTTGAAAAAACAATTAATTTTTGACTGTTTTTTATTGTCTTTGGGAACACTTTCTGTTAATCCGATAGATCTAGTAATAGGATATTTCGCTTCTTTTCCATAGATTTTTCTGTCGTTCTTGTCATGATTACCTCCGCCGAAGGAGGTATTGTTTTCACTGGCGTTTGTTGGTTTGTTAGTTTGTTGGTTTGTTTGTTGGTTTGTCAGCAGGATAACTCAAAAAGTACTGAACGGATTTGGATGAAATTTTGTGGAGTTGTTGGAAGTGCGAAAAGGAAGAAGTGATTAAATTTTGGCATCTCTGAGTGCAGAATTAAGGCACCAAATGAGCTAAATACTACTAAATTTGCCAAGTTAGCCTACTCTGCCAATAGATGTCGTTTTGCTGTGAAATTGGGTGCCGGGAGCGTCTTCCTCTCGGAATTTCCGTCTAGGGGAACCCTCCCCCGTCTCTCTACGCCTCCCCAGTCGTGAAAAATCCGCCTCGGAAGGCTCATGACGGCGGAGGTTTGCACTCTCTGAGTGTATATATGCCTCTAGTTTCCAGTGTCTTTAATTTTTTTATTGTTTCCATCTTCTGTGGTGTTTCTATCATTGTCAATATGTTGATTTTTATTTTCCTTATTATCATCAAGTTCGATGTCGTCTTTTTCAACAGTTTCTTCTTTTTCTTCAACAGTCGGAGCATCCCGGGGGTCTTGAAAGCGCACTTTCCCTGCTGATGCAATGTGAAGAGTAAAATCCACTAATTGGAGACTTTTAAACGCTTGTTGGTCTACAGAGAGATAGAGAACTTTTCCAAGTTGAGTTAGATCTGATTTTGCAACTTCAACTTTCCCTTCAATGCCACGAATAGTGCATTGATGTTTAATGATTTTAGCAAGTATATCATCGATAATGTCACCGGTGATTCCTCGGATAAATCCTGTGAGCATCTTTTTTCCCTTACGGGCATTCCTCATTTCTTCTGCTTCTGCCCATGAAGTTGTCAGTAGAGGTGTGGATGTAGCTATAATTTTTCGCACATATTTGGCAGAAGCATCATCGTTGATATATATTACAGCTCTTTTGTTTGTGTATCGGCGCCCTTCATAAGTGGGAATCCATTTTCCAACAGATGAGGACATACGACTGACATAGTCTGTATCTAGAATTTTAATGGTCTTATTCCACTCATCAAGTGAAATATGATCACCGTTCTTACGAACAATGATAAGCTCATTGG
Organism: Caligus rogercresseyi; assembly: GCA_013387185.1. NCBI lineage: Eukaryota > Metazoa > Arthropoda > Copepoda > Siphonostomatoida > Caligidae > Caligus > Caligus rogercresseyi. The sequence goes on along the minus strand of CP045905.1, from coordinate 6,111,066 downwards.
CTTCTTCTGCTATCTCAGCATAAAGAAACCGTCTCTTAGTTTTGTTATGATTTTGTTGTTGTAGAGGTAAGCCCAATTCATTCTTTCCGGCTCTTTTTGGAGGGGGAGTTTCATTTGACTTGTCCTCCCTCTTTCTTTTGAACGGTTTTGTTGGTTCGGAGGGATTGGCTTGTCCCATCTTGCCTTTCTTTTTAGATGTAACCGTCTTCCATTTCAGGTCGTCGGCATTTTCATTTTCTAGAGATTCGGTTTGATTCGAATCTTTTTGATTGACGTTATCTTTATAATTCCTCATCTTGGGAAGGTTTTGTGATAATAACTTTTCTTAACGTTCCGCACAAATTATGTAAGGAGTTTCTCTCATAAAGAGAAAAAAGAAGAAAAGCTTTGGACCAATAATGATCTAAAACCGTTGAAATAGGGCTGATTCCGATGGTTGAAGTCCAAAATTGATCCGGAAGAGGAAGGAAGTGCACTTATAACAATTATAACATAGTTAAAAACGTACAAGGAGTTCCTAACTCCGCTAAAACAACTTCAACTTGAAGACGCACTGAATGACGTGTTGCTCCTTGCACAGCTAAAAAGTACAAAAGAGGTTGCGTGACAATAATTTAAAAAGGAGAATTGAGTGATTTAATTGAGAGAAGGTATGGTTTATTAAGTCTACGCCAGTAAGACGTAGAATCAGTTGACTTATAAATGTGCACCGGATATAGAGAAAAAGGAGAATTTTTTTCGAGCCGAAACAGACGATTACGCCCAATCCGTTAAACAAATATCCGTGATTATCCTCGAAAGCGTTTCCATCGACCGTTTCTCAACAGTTTAATCCAAAATAAGGTAAGAAATATCATTTTTTAAATTTCGTGTAACATACCTATAATATGCCAAAGAGGGACTACTCTTTCTCAAACGATCTCTTTGGGAAGCTCAAGAGTCACTTTGATATCCACAGCTTTCGCTTCAATCATCTGTCAGCCATTAATGCGGCCCTCTTGAACAATGTCACCTCTGTCCTCATGCCCACGGGGGCGGAAAGAGTCTCTGCTATCAGTTACCAACCGCGGTCAAGGTTGGAGTCACTGTAGTCCTATCCCTCCTGGCATCCCTCATATATGATAAATTCACAAAGCTCGACGGTCTGGGAATCCCTGCAGATCATCTCATCGGGGACGACTATGGCCGGCAGCGGAAAATATACGAAAAGCTCCTTCTCCTCACGCCCCAAATCATATTCCTCTGCGTGACTCCCGAGAAGGTATCTGCCTCTCAGAAGCTCAATGGAGTCTCTCGAAGCCTTTTTTCGCGGGATCCCCTCAAGCGATTCGTTATTGATGAGGCCAACTGTGTGTCTCAGTAGGGACACGACTTTCACTCGTACTACTAGCTTCTCCATAGGTTACGAAGTGATTTTCCCCGAGTCTATTTTATGGCACTAACGGCCACCGCAACGCCCTGCATCCGAACGGACATTCTACATCATCTAAAAATGATGTCTCCAAAATGGTTTCTCTCTTCCTTCAACAGACAGAATTTGGCCTATGAGGTCCAACCAGAGAATCCATCCAAAACTGCTATGCTGCCCTTCCCGTGGACTGCTACCGTGAAATGGCTATTAAGCTGCCTTGCTCCAAGGGTGAAATAATGGGCATTGTTCATATGAAGGAGCTTTAATACAAGAGCTACGAGGAGGAACTTATCCCAATTTGCCAGAGCTTTTTGGACCAACGGTTGAGTTATTTGGAGGATAAGGAATACGCTGCATTTCTAAATAGCGAAGAAGGCTCTGGGATTTTCCGTATTTTAGCTCGAGCATCGAGTCTATTTGTGGATGGATGTCCAAGTCAAAGTAAGAGTTTCTAACTATTCATCAAAAATAAAAGTACCCCTTTTTATTTTAAAGCAATTTAAAATATGAATGATTTTAAAGATATATATATATAATATTAATCATAACTTTTTCATTTTATGAAATAGATTTTTACTTTATCACAATATCAAGCCAATAAATAAGTAAATAAGTATTAACTAAAAATTAAATATATTGAGTGCATTGTCCAATTTTTATAGTATCGTAGCTACACGTAGCTTTTATTCTGTTATTGACTTTTTTTGTAATGAAATGAATATTGAATCATCTTTTTTTAATTAAATGATGTTAAGGTAGTGATAAAACAGCATAGAGTTACGCTATGACGTTAAATTTAATATCACCTAAATGTTTATAATTAATTCTTCATATTGTAATAGGGGCGGAAGAGGCAAATACTATCGGGGTCTCTGTGGCAGAATGTTATCTTTCCGTGGATGAAAAAAGTCTGGCTCGACCTCAAGCCGAACCGGAACGCCCTCAAACGCAACGCCAGCCCCGCTAAAACCTCCTCAAGATCCTCTGATTTGAAACTCATGGCACCTCCGAAACTAGAAGTTTAATGAGGCTGTGTCGTTTCAGAGAAACAAAGATCGTCAGATATGAAATTTAATTTGAAAAGATTTTTTTTTAGTTACTGTCTATTTCACAATGAAACATATAATATTGAATTACTTGTTTGTAACTGTTAAACTATGTATCGTTTGTAAATAATTATTTAATATTGTGGAAACTATTGTTGATAAATAAAAAGTATTAAAATATATATCACACTCGCTATTCATTTTTTAAAAATATAATACCTACTTGTTTGATCGTTGAAATATAAATTATGGAAGTTAAAATCACTCATTTAGCTATAAAAACAGGGTTGTAGATTTTTTTGATTTAAATCGGATTTTTTTGATTTAAATCAGATTTTTTTGATTTTAATTGTTAACCATATTTTATGAGCCAAAAATCTTTTTTTCAATGTGTAAATTTTGTCCATACTTTAAATTGTAACTTTTTAAAACATGCCCAATATACATATAGGCCTACCTATTACTCAGGGGACTTTTAAATTCTGTCTTTGATTAAATTCTAGTTGCCTTACTTAATGATTTCATTTTAATAAAGAATGCAAAGGAGTAAACAATAAAATTACAGAACTTCAAAGGCCTTGTAATGAGTCATACTCACTAATCACGTGACAGTTCGAAATCCAAGCGAGGATCGAAAACTCATGACAATTTTCTACCTTAAAAAATTACTGGGTGGCGCTGCCAACGGCTGATCAAAGATGACTACAAGATGGGTCACTCTCGAATCTAGGACGCGCCAGGTACGCTTGGAAAAGGAGGCGCAAGATAATCGGACAATTGATAACTCGTTCCTGTAATTGTCAAATTTAATTGAGTTTACTTTTTCATTCATATTGTACAAGCAGAATAGAAGCAAATTGTTAAATATGTTCATCAAATCTTAAGCTAATTAGAAGATTTAGAAGAGCAAGAAGACTGACAATTAATAACTCGTTCCTGTAATTGTCAAATTGAACTGCGTTAACTTTTCCATTTACATTCTACAAGTAATAAACAATTTATTTGATAAAACATGACTTGATTTAATCATTGATTATAAAATGTCTGAAAAAAAAAACTTAATTTAGATCGCAATCCAAATTGATTGAGTTAAATCAAATAATCCTAACTCAAAGCTTAATATGATATATTATATGATATAGGCCTATAGTCTGAGGCTATATATATAATGAAAAAGGCTACTGCTCTACTATTAAGAAGACAGACATGAAATGTTTTGTTTCTGTCATTGTGAATTAGAAGCATAAAATTAAATATCAATTTAATTTATTGAAAAAAACATGAATTGATTTAAATCAATGATTTTAATTGGAAATCCACTTGATTTAAATCGCGATTTAAATCAATGATTTAAATCGGCCTGATTTAAATCAAACAACCCTGTATAAAAATACATATAAACTTAATTTATTGCTATGTTAATCAACGTATCATGGCCTTAACTTGGAAGCTACAATTTTCCCTTTCCTTTCCAGTTAGTTTCTAGTATTCCTTGGAATTTTTGGATATATCAAGTATTCTAGTGACGTATTAGTGACGTAAACTTCAACAATTGTATTAATAACATTGAGGTGCCTTATTATTTTTATTGCTCCACGGAAGTCTTTTCGATACTTCAGGAGTCTGAGGAGGATTGGAGAGCAACATACAAGGAACAGACCGGAGGGACAGTTAGGAGTCTTACCTGTCTTTTGTTCTCACTTCTCCCATTTCAATTCGTCCAAGACTCCGATTCATTTGAACCTCAATCCCTTCATTCTCGACAGAACAGAGAAGTCAACTCGAATGTGCTCGGACTCAATTGCCATCGTTTTGTAGAACTCATTCCTCCCTTGTAGGATTCTGGTATTTTCAACTCCTCTTCACGCCTCTGTCTGCCTTCTCACAGTCCTCCGAAAATCAAAGAGCAAAGAAGACGTCTCCTCCCCCGTTCAAGGAAAGAAGGAAGGAGGGAAGGATGCTGTCTTCTGGAATTCAAATGGAAGTAAAACGTATGCCCCCCTGGAAGTCAATTGAACGGCATGTTTTGGATCTATATCCAGGTTGACTAAATAGAAGAACAAATCAATCCGGGGTTTCTCGAACCTGGATACTAAGTCTACGATATTAGTGTCATGGACATCCTCCATTCAATTCTCTACATCCTTGTCCTTGACTTTTTCTGTTAAGTGATTTTAGAATACTGCGTTCAAAGGAATGAACTAAAGTAATTCTTATTTGTATTTATTCATGTATAAGTGTTTGGTTTTCTAATATTATTTGTATTACTTATATATGTATTATAATCGAGTTAGTCTAAGTTATGGGCCTCCGCCGAAACGAATTCAGAATAGAAATCCAATTCCAAGGCTCTGAGCTGTCAAAGGAGGGGTCTGTTTATATTCATATCCACCTCTCAAATGTCTTTGAGGCGGTACTCGTGATGCAAGGAAGAAAAAGGTCGACGAATCCATCAAACTACCTAGCACGCAATGGTCGCTGAGCTTGAACTGGCGTGTCTGGACCACACAGATTGTGACATATGTAGACTATCAACTTCATCCATCCCATTCAACAAGAAATGGTGCCTCAACAGCTTCAAGCCAATGTTGAACAGATAATGAGCGCAGCAAAAGCTAGAGTACCAGTACAAAGTCCAATGCAAAGAAGTATGAAACTGAAACCTCTCCGCGTGTAGAAACCATCACTGCACACGAATCTGAGATTGTGAAAATAATAAATATGATTCAAATATTAATATTTACGAATAAACGGGAATATATATATTAAATAAATAACAATGCAATTTAACTAATTAATATTTTGTTTATTTAATTCGCTTTGAAATATTAAACATCAACTGGGGATCAAGGGGAAGGGGTGGGTAATGGCTTGAGCATAGCTAGAAGGGGGGGGAGGGGGAGAAACATTTTGTAATAAAATCTACTTTTTAGAAAATCTAACTGCCATACTTTTGGAAGCAAGTTGGCTATTTCTTTTATTTACATTTTTATGGGTACGGTTACTTCGATCTCCTACCTGAGCTAGAAACAAAGAGAAACCACACTTCAACACGGCCATCGTGCTAACATTCCTCACAAAACCTCTCTATTAATTTACTTATTATAGAAGAAGAAGGAAAAACAGTACTCGTTATCCAGAGTGTTGAACATATTCATGAGCCGAGTCAGTGCTAGGAGCGACCTTATTGATGAAGGAGCTCCCAAACGTCTCGCCTCCTCCTCCGATCATTGAGGAGGAGGATGAGACGAGACTGGGCAAATATAATGACTGGAATCATGCCACCCGTCCACTCCCATTCGAGAAATTTGATCCCAAGCAATGATGAATCAATGTAAACAATAACAATAATAAGAACAAGGCAGGAGCACTCTAGATGACGAATACCTTTTTTCCTTCTTCTTCTATAATAAGTAAATTAATAGAGAGGTTTTGTGAGGAATGTTAGCACGATGGCCGTGTTGAAGTGTGGTTTCTCTTTGTGTCTAGCTCAGGTAGGAGATCGAAGTAACCGTACCCTTTTTATTGCTTGTTTTTTTTTTAATGTTTTAGAAAATATGACTAGTCTTAATCGTATAAATCTGTTCATAAGTTTATCTTTTAGAGAATGGCATTGTGGTATTAGGTTGAAATCTTTAGTAATCTTGTCACACGCATGTTTTATCTTTAAGGATAGATTTTTCTTTTGAGAATTATATAAAGATTCTTCCATATTTTTAACATTATTCTCAATTGGTAGAATGAGATTTTCAAAAATTTCGTGGGAACAATAAATGAGGCTATTCCCGGTATAATCAGATATATTTATAAGGTTAGATATACTATCATTGCAATGGCCATTTTTATTTTTTAAATAGATAAACATGACTAACAATGAGGTTCATGTTTTATATTTTAAAAATAATGTAACCTGCTAAATAATATAAGACGTCTGTTTCATGTTTCGACAGCTGAGATGAATGTGAAAGATTTGATATAAATTGTGGAATAAAATCAATGTCCCACAAAACTTGGTTTTCATCTGTGTATATTTGCTTAAATTCAAGCATCTCTGCCAAGAAAGATGAATCATCATAATGATAGTTGCTGGATTTAACATCTTTCATATATTGACTTAAACAAATCATTCTTAGAATGTATTTGAACTCCTTAGCTGTAGGTGTAGGGTTGGTAGCTCTTATCATGCTGAATATATTTTCAATGCAGTCTGACGAAAAATGTGATGTAATTACATAATTGAGGCCTGCTTGAAGTAAAATATCTTGGATATCAATTGTGGAAAGAGTTGTTAAAATTGACCCTGTTTGAATTGGCTTCCATACTAACCTACCATTACCTTTGGAATATATTTTTAAGCTGTTTATAATTTTTATAAAACTTATAAGAAAAACAATTGCATTTTTATATTCAGTTTCCTCTTGAAGACTAAAAGCATATGTAGTTTTTCTTGAACAAACAAGGTCATACCATTTCCTCAAAGAGTCGATAAACTATGCTGTTGCAAGAATACTCTTATCACACATATTTTTGTCTGTCATATATCTCATTGTTCTACTTACTTCGTGAGACCAGAAATTTAAAGCCGGGCCAAAATTTTATAAAAGTGACTCAGATAAATTACCGAATGATCAAATTTACAGGCTGGTTTCAATACAAGGTTTTTTTTGAAAATCCGCAACCATCTCAAAATGTTTTAAAGATATTTTATTAGAAGGAAGATTTTCTCCTTGAACAATTTCGTCAGATAATATAATGTCGTTTTTGTACAAAACATTTCGCCAATTTTTTATTAAATGGGAAGGGTCAGCAAGGAAATGAAGGTTCTGATCTTGATTCGCTGGGTCATTTATTTTATTTATATTTTCAGACTTTATTCCACAATTTATACCAAATCACTTCCACATTGCTAAATTTTGAGACCCCATATCTGTCGTTACACTTATGACATTAATTCCTATTTCATGCGACCTTTTTATAATTTCAGTAACTATTGGACCTAAATTTTAGCCGTCATAAGAAAATTTGCGTAAAATAGTATGCAATCACTTGCTTCCACCTTACGGTAGAGGCTCCTGAAAGCATGAAAACTAAAGCTTTTGTAGCGTCGCCTTGGGAATTTGGAAAAGACGATTCTCCCATTATCGAGTCACTCTTATTATCGTAATCAATCGATACTTTTATCGAACATTCATCTAATGTTAATGCCTCCTTCCTGTCAATTTCGGACATGCTTCTAACTTTAATACTTAGCATGTCAAATATTTCCCCAGAAATTCCGTCAAAAAATGTAAAGAATTCTTTACGTTTTTGAAGAGTTCTTATACAGGGTAGGGGTAAAATTATCTCAATAACTCATAGCCTGATTTACCACATGCCATTCTCAGTTTTAATGCATCTTTAATGGATACATTGCAAAAAGATCTGTTTTTTGAATTTTCTAAATTTTATATTTTTAAGAAGATCAGAATTTAAACTTTCCAATTTATTTATACTTTCGTTTTCAAGATTATTTATTTGTTTTTTCATTAGCTTTATGCTTTCCTTCAATGATATTATAATTTCTTCTTGATGTTTAATTTTGTTTTCATATATATGGCAATTATGGCACATACTTTTAACTGCAACATCTTGCATAGTGTAAGTATCGAATATAGATGGAGATATGGCAGATGACATTAATGGGTCTACGGACGCATATGTAGTGCTGGAATCCAAGTGTGCTTTCTTAAAATATGTACAGTAGTCATGATCCGTTTGTGATCGAACATTTATTGTAGGAATCGCAGTAGCTTTCAAATATTTTTTGGTCGTCAGAGGAGTAATAGGGAAAAACATTCTACCTTCGAAATGTTTTTCACAAATTGTAAAGTTAGTTTTGGTTTCCAGTTAGAGGGGTATTTCAAATCAGATAACCATCGCATTCGTCTCTCGCATTCTTTGGGATTCTTAGGAAAAGGAAATCGGAAGAATTGTATGTTTCCATGATTTTTTATATACTTCAGATCATTTCTGCTTCTGCATCCAAGAACGGGACACCCACCCATGGTGTATAAATGGATTCAGAATTGATGACTAGACAATTAATCTACATAAAATAAGAATAAAATTTTAAATTTATAACAAAGAGACATAACAATGATTCCACTTACCCAAAAGTCCTTTTTTGAATACTTAAATATCAATGAGTATTGTAAAATAAGTATGTTGTAACAAAAAGTGAGAGTAATGTGAATGAAATTATTTAAATGAATGAAATGAATGAATAGTTAGAATGACATCACGGTATGACGTCATATATCTTGTCATAAAAGCGACATCTGCTGGACAAAAAGATAAAAGAGACTCAATGAAAATCCTTCCAGGCTATCTGCTGCCTGCCTGCCTGCGCGTGATGCGCTACTTTACTTTAAAGCTTTATTTAAAACTAACTTTATAGTCTCTTTTTTAAAAAGTGGGCACAGATACTTAGCAACGATATTAGGAAGAAATGGACCAGGAAAATATGGACTAGGAAAAATGGACCAGGAAGGACCAGGAAGGAATGGACCATGGTAGAAAAGGAAAATTATGACTCATGGAAGAAATGGACCAAATACATAGGTAGGCAAGTTTTTAAGTGGAATATGTCTAAGTATTGTACAAATACTATTTCTTATATAAACTGAGTATATAATGACATAGAATGATTTTATTTTTGCATTTTAGATAAATAATCTCTTCTTTGTGTTAATTATAGTTCAAAATCCCCGAATTATGGTAAATAATACGTATTGTCTTAAATATCAAACATACCGATGTTAGAAGCAATCAAAAAGTAAATACATATAGAAGAAGAACTATGTGCCTAATTTCGGGCGCAATTGTTATAAATTGAATATTTGAAAGAATAGAATGTGGGTTGACGTCAGAGTCAACAATAATAAAATGAGAGAGCCTCCAATGATCCGAGTCGAGCATTCAATCTTTGCAATCCGGCCGAATGAAGGCACCTCAACACATACAGACAATGCCTTGGACCCCCTAGAGTCAGTCGCCTCCCTTCCAGAAAGGCACCTAATCCCGCCCCTCGTCTTCGTTAAAGGAGTCCCATCCTCGTAAGGAGTCCTATCCTTCGTCTTCGAGAAAGGAGTTCCATCCCTCGTCTTCGTGAGAGGAATCCCTTCCCTTTGATTTAGAACTTCCCAACCCTCGTCTCCGTTGTAGGACTTCCCATTTTAATTTTCGTGAGAGGAGTTATATTCCTCGTCTTCAGGAAGGGCCCCTCCTACCATCACCTCCTCCATATTGAAGACTTGTTCCTCTTAGTGGAATTCGCTAAAGAACTCATCAGTCCTGTATTTCTATTAAAGAAGCCTCATGATCTCCTGATGAACCTAGCTCCATGGTAGTCCAAAATGACTTGAAGATCAAATTCCGGATGAAAGAGCCATGAACATCAACTCCTCTTCCTATTATATCTATTCTGAAGGAGAATCGAAATTATTTAACTTTACTACGATGTTAATTTATTTCCACGTCCATTATTTTAGTGGGTCCCTTTTCGTGAGTGAGGAAAAAGAAGCGCTCTGGACACGAAATCTTTCCGAGTGCCATTGAACTGACCAATATATCATGAATCATTATTCAATATATTAACTAATAAAAATCTGAACAATACCCCATGTAGAATTAATAAATATATAAACCAATTCAAATATATGTATATATACTTATATACCAAATTTATTTTTAACAATTTTGTCCAGGAGGGAGTATTATGGGGATGATTCAGACTTTCCAGGAAAGGACAAAGCAAACTCGGGGGACGTCTAGAATAAAAGGGAAGTATTTGGTCGATTCTGGGCAGAGACTTTATTTTGTCCTAGAGCGTAGACTCGCCAGTTCATTATCCGGGAGGAAACCGAAAATTAAAAAGAATTCAAGCTTTTTAGGGGTGGGGTATGAGAGCTGAGATACTATAAGAGGTGGGTAAAAGGGTGAGACGGCCTTTTCCAGGAAGTATACCAGTGATAGACACATCACATGTTTGAGTTGCAGTAGCACCAAGAAGGGTCCGAAAAGTCAACGTCTCTAATGACCAGAATCCCTCCAGAAAAAGTGAGGGGAAATTAAAGTGGGGGAACCTTAGACTAGTTTTAAATGCTCATATTTAATCTCTAGAACATTGAAATTATGTTTGTTTTACAATTTAGCAAATTTTGAATTCAATGAATTTGTCAATTTATATAAATCAATTATTTTCATGAATATAAATAGAAAATATATAATAGGGCAAAGGTTTTTGAGGTCCGTTAGGATCTTGCCATTCTCCAGATTAGACTTTGAATATAATTACAGGACTGAGGAGTTAATTAGCGAATTCCACTAAGAGGAACAAGTCTTCAATATGGAGGAGGTGGTGGTAGGAGGGGCCCTTCCTGAAGACGAGGAATATAACTCCTCCCACGAGGACGAGGGATAGGACGTCCTAAATCGAAGTCCATGATGGGAAGTCCTACAACAGAGACGAGGGTTGGGAAGTTCTAAATCAAAGACAAGGGAAGATATTCCTCTCACGAAGACGAGGGATGGAACTCCTTTCTCAAAGACGAAGGATAGGACTCCTTTAACGAAGACGAGGGGCGGGAATTTGGTGCCTTTCTGGAAGGGAGGCGACTGACTCTAGGGGGTCCTAGGCATTGTCTGTATGTGTTGAGGTGCCTTCATTCGGCCGGATTGCAAAGATTGAATGCTCGACTCGGATCATTGGAGGCTCTCTCATTTTATTATTGTTGATTCTGACGTCAACCCTCATTCTATCCTTTCAAATATTCCATTTATAACAATTGCGCCCGAAATTAGACACATAGTTCTTCTTCTTTATGTATTTACTTTTTGATTGCTTCTAACATCGGTATGTTTGATATTTAAGACAATACGTATTATTTACCATAATTCGGGGGATTTTGAACTATAATTGACACAAAGAAGAGATTATTAATCTAAAATTGCAAAATAAAATCATCCTATGTCATTATATACTCAGTTTATATAAGAAATAGTATTTGTACAATACTTAGACACATTCCACTCAAAAACTTGCCTACCTATGTACTTGGTCCATTTCTTCCATGAGTCATAATTTTCCTTTTCTACCATGGTCCATTCCTTCCTGGTCCATATTTTCCTGGTCCATTTCTTCCTAGTCCATATTTTCCTGGTCCATTTCTTCTGGACACCCTTAGCAACAATACTTGAAAACAAAGATAAATTAAAGGAATAAAACAAAGATCATTCGCTCCTTTGCATTCATGCCTCTAGTTGGTCATGATATATATATATATATGATTCTAGGGCAATCACCCCCCGGACTAGCACCCCCCGACAATCACCCCCCGGGCATTTACCCCCGTTAGTAATATTTCTTATCTCATTAAGTCCACTTATGAGGTTAACTATGTTTTCAAGCTATTAACACAAGTGACGTCACTGGTTATCACGCAGTCCCAGTTCTTTAGAATTTGAATCTACAAAAATTAAACGTACATAAATTGCAATTTTCGTGTCTTAGACCTTATATCTGGGCCATCTATGTACAAGTAGACAATCATACAGTTTGTAACCTATCAACTCAAGATATCTTATTTATCTCATATAGGTCCTAATCTATTTTCTAAGATTTCAACAAGAAACCACTGTCCTAAATCGAAGACTAGGAGAAAGTGACTATTTTAAATCAAAAACTCATCTACTCAAATAAGTTGACACATAAATTTTATTCTCAATTTATTATATTCATTTCTTCCACCCAAAAACGTGTTCCTGTGGCTTTTTTTAAGATATCCAAGTCCCCATTAGTCTTCGCAAGCAGCGGAAAAGGAGATCAAGAAAGTGGTTAACCAGTGACGTCACATTGTTAATAGCTGGAAAAATGGACTTTAAGAGATAAGAAATATTACTATTATATGTCCGGGGGGTGATTGGCACGGGGGGTGCTAGTCCGGGGGGTGATTGTTCTGGGGGTGCTAGTCCTGTTACGATATATATATATATATATATATATATATATATATATATATATATATATATATATATATATATATATATATATATATATATATATATATATATATATATATATAGTATATATATATAAACAAAGAGGAAAGGGCTGTGGATGATTTTAATACCGACTTGACATAGAAAGAGAAAAAAACTGAAAACATAGAGACATCTCTCTGGCCTCTCTTTTATTTTAGTATTAAACCTCACAAACCTCTCCCTTTTTCATAACAGATTATTTACTAATTATTTTATTATTTTTACATTTATTACAAAAAAAATACATTTTGATGCGTTGTTTCTTTTATCTTCTAGATGAATTATGAGGGGCGGTCTTACTGTCTTCCTCCTTCACTTTCGTCGTCAAATCGGCCAGAAAAATGCTAAGAGAATTAATAAGCTTTGAGAGGAAGCCTAGAGAGCCTTCCGTAACGAGGGAGGCATTGAACTACTTACCATAAGAACAAGTCAGTCCCGCAAGAGACGATGGAGTTCCTCTCGTCCAGGAATCCTGTCGAATAAGTGACTCCGGACACAGGGGGGAACTCCGTATCAAGGTTCCTCCTCTAGAGTTAAATAACTCAAGCTGTTTAATGTAACGCAATAATAATAGCTTTGTTATGATAAAGAGAGAGGTTTGTGAGGTTTAATACTATAATAAAAGAGAGGCCAGAGAGATGTCTCTATGTTTTCAGTTTTTTTCTCTTTCTATGTCAAGTCGGTATTAAAATCATCCACAGCCACAAAGAGAGATTGATATATCATTAGCACAGGACCGAGTACTTTTCCTTTTCTTTTCGCACAACGGTGCTGATGAGAAATAATAAAAAGGTAAAGAACTACAGAAATATAGCATATATTAGTTAAATGATTTTAAAAGTCAGACTCAAAAAAGATGATCAATGATTCAAATGTCAACAATGTCTTGTAATAAGAGTCATAACAATATCTTTATAATCTCATTTTATAAATAATGTAGATAAAATGTCAACAGTGGTAGTATTTATATGTTTAATGTATTATCGCGGTGCCCTTCCGTTAATTCCCTCATGTTTATGACGGGGATCATAAAAATGGTGCCCTTTCATCAATTTTCTTTATTTATTTAAAATATTATCAATAAAAATACTCCGGAACAAGCTTGAAGGCTTAATATATTCCAGGGCCATATGTTGCTTACATAAATATAAATAAAAGATCATGACAATAATTAAGATACTTTTTTTCTTTAAACATTCACTTCATAAAATGTTGTATTATATATAAAGCTCCCATATAGGTTGAAGCCATATAAAATGCATTAACAACATTAGCATTTATAGATAGACCTTCAATAACATCAATACATAATACTTGTTGCGACAGTAATGACAAAAATATCCAAGTTGATAAAGTTATTTTAAGGTAAGACCTTCTTCATGATTTGGAGGGAAAATCGACATTTCCAACTTTGCACTGGAAACCATTTTCATGATGTTATCGTATTCATGAGTAAATGTCAAATATTTTTATTCATAGAGCTTCTCCCTTCTTTTTCTTCATACTTCGGAGCGCGTTCAGCTGTGTCTCCTGTGAGAAAAGAGGGATGAGTTTAAAGTATTCAAACTGGTTAATAAGATTGGTGAACCAAGGTTGGGGCAATACAAAAACAAACATGTAGCAGTGTGACTACTCAATGACGTCACTGGAGAACGATTATATCTCTATATATATTTATCAATCAATCTCTTTATCTATCTATAAATAAATTTATATATATATATCTAAATATATATCAATGTGTGTGTGTTTAAATAAATTAATAAAATAAATATATATGAAAATATAAATTATATAAATATATATATTCGTTCTCCAGTGAAGTCATTGAGTAGTTATACTGCTAGGATTACATATTTGTTTTTGTATTGCCCAGACCTTGGGTTTAATTTATGACGTCATATGGTGCCGGATATTTTTTTTGCGAGGGCTTCATTTTGCATTTCATAATTTAAAAACCACTTATGCAGTAAAAAGTGTCCCTAGAGGTTACATTAGATTAATAAGTTAGAGCACCCCCTAGGGAGCAAAAAAGAACTAACATTATAGCCAACTCCTATGCTATATATATATGTAGCATATGTACTTATGAAATAATGCTTACTAATAAAACTTTTTTGTTTTTAATCTAATTTTAAAAATTTCTTCACATTTGCATTAGTCTCCCCAATTGGGAACAACTATTTTAACAAATTTAAATTTAAAAAAAATTAAGTTAAAGTTTTTTGAAAAAATCAGTTTTTGGGTTTTTCTGAAAAAATATGAAACACTTGAGAAGTATTTCGTAATACTGTATTGTCAGGCTTTTTAAGTTCCTTCTTATGAACTCAAGTTAAAATCTGTGAGTTTACCAGGAGTGGAGAAAAAAAAACACTTTTCCATTTTCCAGTTTTTATGCCAAAACTCAAAAAATTTAAACCAAAATTCATTAAAAAACGAACTTATTAGAATTGCCACACTCTATAGGTACTATTTTATAACTTGATGCGATCAACCCAACAGACAACCCACAGAAGGCCCCCTTAAATTTAGGATTTCAAAAATATTCCGCTTCGTCCATGAAATTCGACCTAATATTCAATCCCGGATTTGAGGCTCTTAATGACCTCGGATCCGGATACTGAATACATCAAAGTTTCTCCCTTTGTGAAGCTGAATATGATTGTGCAAAAATAAATTGCAAAAAACTGCAAATTAAAAAAATTCGGATCCCGGACCAAATATGTCCGGAGGCCGGACATTGACTTAACCAACCTAGGCTTATTTTGTAAGACCTTCATTTCGTATGTATTGTTTTGAACTTTTTTTCGTTTTAAAAAGTCGCCCCAGAGGTTTTCTTGAATTTCCCGACAGGCCGGTCCGGTTTTCCGAGAAATTTCTTTGGGACCCGATTGAACCCTATTCTTGATATACTTTCAGAGTAGCTTTTTTCGAAATGGGAAATAATCAAAGGTTAAGGAAATGTCATAATCCTGGTCCGGAGTTTCTGGATCCGGAATTCTTTTCCGGATCCAGGTTCTTTGGGGTAGAGATGCAGATAACTTTAGTTTGCGTCTCTAAAACATCTCACTTACGAACTATGGACAACCAAAGTTTTCCAAGCCTTTGCAAGGCCGCTAGGCCTTAGTTTTGTTTATATCAAAAGATGCTTACGGCCAAAGCCCACCAAACATTTAATTACATCACGAGCCTCCTACCCTCAAAAATCCATGTAAACCGCAAAACCCTCTCACAGACGCAAATCTAGTCTGATCAGAATCTAACCTAGCCCAGAACCATCTCTCTGCTGCATTCAGCATAATTATTTATCATTTCCTTTCATATTTTTCCAAATGCCTCAAGATATCGGTCATTGACTTGGCTAATTACTTGTAAGGAATTACTTGGTTGTCCTCAAAGAAGAGAAGAAATTATTATTCTCGTTCTTGCTGCCCTCATGATTGGTGTGTAGTTCTGTGTGTTCTCTTTTGTTTCATTAAAAATGCCATGGATGACTAAGTGTGTATGTATTGTGTCAAGGGATCAACGATTCAGCCTTATATTTTTAGGCCTCACAAAATATAAGCTGATATACATTCATAGAATATAGATAAATAGGTTTTAAACCAAAAGAAAAAGTTAATTTCAGATGAAAATAACCTCAACTAAACCATATAGTTTTAGGGTGTAATATTGTCAAGGCGTGAGTTTTGATATGAAGGTATTCATATTATTTTTCCACATTTAAACCAAACAACTGCTTCTAACTTATGTCGTTTAGCTATTGGTAATTTTTGGTAGTGTCAAGATCCATCTGTGTGCCAAATTTTGGGCTCTCTAGCTTCTGTAGTTTCGGCGTCCATAGAAGTCAGACGGACAGACAAACTCCAATCATAATATAGACTAGCCCATTGCCGCTCCGCGGCTGTGGCTAGGCCCTCCGGCGGGTGGGTGGCCTACGGCCACAAGCATTTGTACATGGTATCATATCTTGGATAATATGTTGAGGCAAGGATTGACCTTCCATCCAACAACGAAGTTTTTTAATATGATAGAGCAGTGGTGCGCAAACGGTGGTACGCGTACCACCAGTGGTACGCGAGCACCCTCTGGTGGTACGCGAGCACTCTCTGGTGGTATGCGGGGATGTTTTCATTTTCCACATTTTCACTTTAAAAAAACAGAAAAATACAATGCATTATAAATACAATGTTTCAAACGAAATATGTAGCTTGATATAATTAAAATTCTGTCTTTCAAAAAAATATTTGTTGCAAACGTACTCTGCTTACGTAGGCACGTACAGGCTGCTGCACAGAATCATGGGATCACTAGCATAGGATCATCACTTCAACTGTTGGTGCGAGCAGGGACATACACGTGAATGCAAAGGCTAAATAAATGTAATGTTATAACCTGGAAATGAGTTTAAAAGCGTGGCTAAGTGGAGGGAAAAGGTCGGAGGAGAAAATAAAAGAGTCTGACGATAATGGTTCAAGCAATGTGGAGGAAGCAGAACCACCGAGCACTTCTAGTGCTAACAAAAGATGCAACGCTGACCCTGAAATGCCTGCGGCTTCTTCGAACAGAAAACGCCGCAAAGCTGCAAGAAGATATGACCCAAAATATCTAGAGTTCGGGTTCTTTTGGAGCGGGGAAGAGGGAGACCAGAAGCCGCAATGCGTTGTGTGTTGTGAAGTGCTGTGCAACGACAGTATGAAACCAGCCCATCTCAAACGGCACCTACATACAAAACACCCAAATTTAAAAGACAAGCCGGTGGACTATTTTCGAAGAAAACGTGACGAGCTGAAGCTGTCAAAGTCCGCAGTTCGTTGCTGTACTGCACCCTCAGCCGACGCACGGGAAGCGTCCTACGAAGCTAGCCTGCTCGTAGCTAGGTCAGGTGAGCCACACACCATCTGCTCGAAGTTATGTCTACCGCTTGCTAAAAAAATAACACGCATCATGTGTGGGGAGAAGGCAGCAAAAAAGTTGGACTTGGTGCCACATTCCAAAGACACTGTTTCCCGGAGAATACGGTCTATGTCAGACGACGTTCTGAAGACACTAATTCAACGAATTAAAAATAGTCGATTGTATTCCCTGCAACTGGACGAGACGACAGATGTCGCAGATTTGGCGAATTTGATGGTATATGTGAGGTATGAATACAAAGGTGCAGCTCATGAGGATTTCCTGTGCTGTCAGCCCCTTGAGACCAGGACTACAGCTGAGCACATATTTCAGCTACTGAACACGTTTATCCAAGAACATGGGATTGATTGGAAAAAGTGTATCGGTGTCTGCACAGACGGAGCCAGGGCAATGTGTGGACGCCACAGTGGAGTAGCAGCCCGGATTCGCGAGGTGGCACCTGGGATGACATGGACACACTGCAGCATCCATCGAGAGGCGCTTGCTGTAAAGAAGATGCCTGATGAGTTGAAGTCTGTTCTTGACTCTGCGGTAAAAACTGTGAACTTTATTAAGGCCCGACCGATGAACTCCCGTCTGTTTCATGTACTGTGTGATGAAATGGGCAGCAAGCACGTCCAGCTCCTTCTTCATACTGAAGTAAGGTGGTTATCGAGAGGCAAAGTGCTCTCAAGACTGTTCGAGTTGCACAGAGAGGTCCTGGTGTTTTTACAGGACAAGAACTTTCCTTTGTCACACCTTTTTGAAGACACTGTATGGCTCAGTGAGCTTGCGTATTTGTCCGATATATTCTCACGTTTGAACGACTTAAATTTGGGATTACAGGGACTCTCTGTCAACGTTTTTGACGTGCAGGATAAAATCAGCGCAGCGCTGAAAAAGATGGAACTGTTCGAAATCAAAGCAAAAGCAGGTGATGTGTCAGCTTTTCCTTCTTTGGACAGTTTTTTGTCTGACAACGAATTGCAACTTGATGACCGCGTCAGAGAGAACATCATTGCGCACCTCGTCTCCCTCAGGCAGCAACTCAGGGAATATTTCCCTGTGACACCCAAAGAAAAGAACTGGATGAGAAACCCTTTCAACATCGAAACCTCTGACATGCCCACGGACTTAACTGCTGCTGAGCAGGAGAGTTTAATTGAACTGTCTTGTGATGGAACTCTGAAATGTAATTTCAAAAAACAGTCGCTGCTGGACTTTTGGATACAGCAACACGGGGAATACCCCGTGCTGTCGGACAAGGCCGTGCGCGCTCTCCTGCCTTTCGCAACGACCTATCTATGTGAGAAAGGTTTTTCTTCACTGGCTGCCATAAAGACCAAATACAGGTCAAGGTTGGATGCTGAGCCAGACCTAAGACTGAAACTGTGCTCTATAGAGCCAGACATCAAAGGACTGTGCGCAGAGAGACAGGCGCACTCCTCTCATTAGGTAACTTGTGCAAGTTATTCATATTTAGCAACATGCTTAGTAGCATGATACAACTTTTAAGTGTGTATATTTCTATGTGAGAGTAAAAAAAAATATATATATATTTCTATGTGAGAGTTGTTGTGAATGTCTGATTCAGTAAGGTAACAATTCGGGTATAATAAATTACCACAAAAAGGAATAAACGTGTCTCCTGTGTGTTAAAATCTAATTGAGAAGGCATACCATTTTTAAAAATCGGTCCTCATGGTGGTGCGGCAGCTCATTTTGCTCAGGTGGTACTCAGTAAAAAGTTTGAACTTCCATAGCATACACTAAACGGGCATAATTATTCTGTACGCAAATTAATTTTCACTGTTCTGTGACATGTATGATATATCGTATGATACTATGATGTAATAATGCTAAGATTGATGCTAGTGGCATTAATTTTCTGTTATGTGTATGAAAGATCACATTTTGATGCAAAATTGCATATTTGAATAAATAACATGCATAATTAAAAAACCCTTTGTCTATGGTGATGAAATTTCGTGTGGTTTTGTACATTAGTGGGAGACCTAGTTGTGTGCCAAATTTCACAAATTTTCGTCGCTCCGTTGCCGAGATCTGAGGGGGGGTGGAATCCACCCCCCCCGGCTATAGAGGAGCCAAAATAACCCGGCCTGGTTAGGTTAATACTCTCCAGGAATGCAGTTGGCAGCCTGTGTGAGACGTCATCAACACACTTAAATTTGTAAACATAAGTGATTTGAGAAATATCCCCAATGATTTTAAAAGTCAGACTCAAAAAAGATGATCAATGATTCAAATGTCAACAATGTCTTGTAATAAGAGTCATAACGATATCTTTATAATCTCATTTTATAAATAATGTAGATAGAATGTTTATGACGGGGATCATAAACATGGATCCCTTTCATCAATTTTCTTTATTTATTTAAAATATTTTCAATAAAAAACTCCTGAACATGCTTGAAGGCTTAATATATTCCAGGGCCATATGTTGCTTACATAAATATAAATAAAAGATCATGACAATAATTAAGATACATTTTTTCTTTAAATATTCACTTCATAAAATGTTGTATTATATATAAGCTCCCATATAGGTTGAAGCTATTATATGCATGAACAACATTAGCATTTATAGCTAGACCTTCATAACATCAATACATAATACTTGTTGCGACAGTTGCAAGGTTG
The DNA here is from genome assembly GCA_013387185.1 of Caligus rogercresseyi. Lineage (NCBI taxonomy): Eukaryota > Metazoa > Arthropoda > Copepoda > Siphonostomatoida > Caligidae > Caligus > Caligus rogercresseyi. Next base: position 6,090,972 of record CP045905.1, on the reverse strand, counting down.
GGGCTATACAAAAACAAACATGTAGCAGTGTGACTACTCAATGACGTCACTGGGAACGATTATATCTCTCTCTCTTTATATATATCAATCAATCAATCAATCAATCTATCTATCTATCTATCTCTCTATCTATCTATCTCTACCTATTATCAACTCTATCTATCTATCTAGCTATCTATCTATCTATCTATCTATCTATCTTCTATCTATCTATCTCCATCTATCTAATCTATCTATCTCATCTAGAATCTATCCTAACATCTACTATGTATCTATCTCGTCTATCTATCGGCTTCTTCTATCTATCTATCTATCTATCTATCTATCTACTTATCTCTCAATCTCCATCTATCTATCTATCATATCTATCTATCTATCTATCTATCAATCTATCAATCTTCAATCTATCTATCTAATCATCTATCTATCTATCTATCTATCTATCTATCTATCTATCTATCATCTATCTATCTATCTATCTATCTATCTATCTATCTATCTATCTATCTATCTATCTATCTATCTATCTATCTATCTATCTATCTATCTATCTATCTATCTATCTATCTATCTATCTATCTATCTATCTATCTATCTAGTTATCTAAGCTATCTATCTATCTATCTCGTCTACATCTATCTATCTATCATCTATCTATCTTCTTCTATCTATCTATCTATCTACTATCTATCTATCTATCTATCTATCCTCTATCTCTCTCTCGCATCTCTCTCTCGTCTCCTCTCTCTCTCTCCTCTCTCTCTCTCTCCTATCTAATATATCTATTGATATCTATATATATATATATATATATATATATTTTATATGTTTATAATATATATATAATATATATATATAATATATATACAGGCTTGTGAGCGATCCGATCAAAAATAGCGATCGGAAATTCTTTGCGATATAGCGATATAACGATCAGGGATTTTTCCGATCAGCGATCCGATCAATTTAATTGCGATCAACAAAATATTACCTATGTAATATAATTCTAAGTAAAAATTTAAATGTATATATAGTCAAACCTTTATAAGTATTCATCTTTATATGGCAGTCCATAGCACCCACCAAAATTTAACCCCAGATAAATTAAGTATTATACCGATATAAACATACCTTTTTATATGAGCAATTGACACACCTGGTTTAACAATTTTCTTTATTTACAATATCCGACTATATCAAAAATTAAGTACATATAGAAAAAATATAAAGTTTGCACAGATCATTTTTCATTTGCCTATTTATTAGACATAAGTAGAAGTTGCTTCTCAAAATTTTCGTCCCCCAGTCTCTGCCTAGTCCTCCTCAGAATCCGCTTGGCCTTGGAGAACAAACGTTCGCTGCTTGAACTACTGGGAAGCACGACATTATATTTATGAAAGACCTTTTCACCCTCCGGTAGGCTAATATCATGTCCAGCCCTTCCGAGTCATCAGCCAAGTACCGCTCTACTTCTTGTTTAGCTGTGTCAACCTTTTTACGACGTTTAGAAAAAAATACATTCTTGCTCAACGTCTTGAGACAGCTGGCTGGATAACTGGTCATCAAACGAGGCAGTCTCTTCTAGAATAAATCTTTTGGCTCTTTGTTGAATTTCTTCATTGAGAAATGTTACTTTGAATTGAGGGAGATAAGCTGAAACGACCAACATCTCCATCATTTCACAAGCCCCAAAACAACGACTTATCCATAGGCGCCTGTCTGTATATTTTAGGACAAAAATATCAGAATGATTGTTTCTCATAGCCTATGAGCTCCAACACTCAGGCTCCACAATTGACATATGTCTGCATATTTTAAGACAAGAGATGCCAGAATAAATGTTTCTCATAGCCTATGAGCTCCAAAACAATGACTTATCCATAGACGCCTGTCTGTATATTTTAGGACAAAAATATATCAGGATAGCACACACTGGCTTTTTCCATTAGTGGCTGTCTGTATTTTGTGTTTTCTAAACAAATATTAGTCGTGGGAATGGATTTTGGTCAATGTGACAGCTAGTTAAGTTTTAAGAAATGTAGGGTTTGTCTCAAAAATCCTTATTACAAACATTTTTTTTTTTTTTTAGTTATTTTATACAAATTGATCGGATCGCTATTTTTTAGTGATTTTCTTACGATCAAAAGATATAAAGATCAGGACCTTTTGCGATACTCCGATCAGCGATCAAATATCGCTATATCGCTATTGATCGCCGATCAGAAAAAACTCCGATCAACAAGCCTGTATATATATATAATATATATATATATATATATATATATATATATATATATGTATATATATATATATATATATGTGTGTGTGTAAAATAAATGAATAAATAATATATATTTGTTCTCCAGTGACGTCATTGAGTAGTAATAGTGATAGGATTACATGTGTGTTTTTGTATTGCCCAGACCTTATTATACAGACCTTTGGTGAACCGTGTTGTTAATTTATGACGTCATATGGTGCCGGATATTTTTTCGCGAGGGCTTCATTTCGTATTCTATTATTTAAAAAACCAATAATGAAATAAAAAGTCTCCCTAGAGTTACGTTAGATTAATAATTCCGAGCGCCCCCTAGGGAGCAAAAAAGAACTAACATTATAGCCAACTCCTTTGCTATATATATGTAGCATATGTACCTATGAAATAATGCTTACAAATAAAACTTTTTTGTTTTTCATCCAACTTTGAAAATATTAAGAAATAAAAAAATAAAAAATGCCAACAATCATGGGGGACCACCTTAAGCTTTTTGAAAAAATCAGTTTTTTTGGGTTTTCTGAAAAAATATGAAACACTTGAGAAGTATTTTGTAATAATGTATTGTCAGGCTTTTTAAGCTCCTTCTGATGAACTCAAGTTGAAATCTGTGAGTTCCCCAGGAGCGGAGAAAAAACACTTTTCCATTTTCCAGTTTTTATGCCAAACTCAAAAATTACTAACTAATATTCATTTTTAACACAAACGTACATATTAGAAATGCCACACTCTATAGATATATTTATAACTCTATAGATATTATTATATAAGTTCAGAAGGCTCCCTAAAATTTCGGATTTCAAAATATTCCGCTTCGTCCATGAAATAGGACCTAATATTCAATCCCGGATTTGAGTGTCTCAACGACCTCGGATTCGGATACTGAATACATCAAAGTTGCTCCCTGGTCGATTTTGAATATCTTTGTGCAAAAATATATTGCGAAAACTTGCAAATTGAAAAAATCTCGGATCCCGGCCCAAGTATGTCCCGGAGGCCGGACATTGACTTAACTAACCTAGGCTTTTTTTGCAAGGCCTTCATTTCGTATTAATTATTTTGAAATTTTTTTATTGTAAAAAGGCGCCCCAGAGGTTTTCTTGAATTTCCCGACAGGCTGGTCCGGTTTTTCCGGGAAATTTATTTGGGATCCGATTGTAAACCTTATTCTTGATATACTTTAGGAGTGGCTTTTTTCGAAATGGGAAACAAATCAAAAGTTAAGAAAATGTCATTATCCGGATCCGGGAGTGTCTGGATCTGGATTTTTTTTTTCGGATCCAGTTTTTTGGGCTAAGATGCAGAAAACTTTTTTTTATGCGTTCTGTCTTTAGAACATCTCACTTAAGAGCTATGGACAACCAAATTTTTCCAAGCCTTTTTTTAGGCCTTTTGAAGTCCGCTAGGCCTACATTTTGTTTCTAACAAAAGATGCCTACGGCCAAAGCCCACTATATATTTTTTACAGCCAGAACCCTCCTAACCCTAAAAAATCCAGCAAAACCGACGCAAATCTGGTCTGATCAGAATCTAACCTAGCCCAGAACCCTCACAGGTCAAAATGCATCTGTTTGCCGAATTTCAGGTTTCTAGCTTCTGTAGTTTCGGCGTCTATAGAGGACGTCATATGGTGCCGGATATTTTTTTTGCGAGGCTTCATTTTGCATTTCATAATTTAAAAACCATTTATGCAGTAAAAAGTCTCCCTAGAGGTTACATTAGACAAGGAGTACTAAAGAGATGGAGGGAACACTCCTAATGTAAACATAATATTTATATCTATGTAGTCACACTTTACATAGTTTTATACTACTAAAGAGATGAATTAAGTTTCTCAACGACGATTCCAAAAGCTTATAGACTCCACGGACTGATTAGTCACCGGCACAAATCCTCAACTTCATCCTTAGGGTGGTTGTAAGTAGACGTGGAGTCCTCTTCCTCTTTATTGGACTCGAATGTCTTCGTTGAGAAACTTAATTTCATCTCTTTTAGTAGTATAAAACTGTGTAAAGTGTGACTACATAGGTATAAATATTATTGTTTACATTAGGAGTGTTCCCTCCATCTCTTTAGTACTCCTTGCATTAGATTAATAAGTTTGAGCACCCCCTAGGGAGCAAAAAAGAAATAACATTATAGCCAACTCCTATGCTATATATACATATATGTAGCATATGTACTTATGAAATAATGCTTACTAATAAAACTTTTTTGTTTTTCATCCAATTTTAAAATTTTTTCACATTTGCATTAGTCTCCCCAATTGGGAACAACTATATTCACAAATTTAATTTTTTAAAAATTTTAAGTTTAAGTTTTTTGAAAAAATCAGTTTTTTTGGGTTTTCTGAAAAAATATGAAACACTTGAGAAGTATTTCGTAATAATGTATTGTCAGGCTTTTTAAGCTCCTTCTTATGAACTCAAGTTGAAATCTGTGAGTTCACCAGGAGCGGAGAAAAAAAAACCACTTTTCCTTTTTCCAGTTTTTATGCCAAAACTCAAAAATTATAAGCCAAAATTCATTTAAAAACGAACTTATTAGAATTGCCACACTCTATAGATACTATTTTATAACTTGATGCGATCAATCTAACTGACAACCCACAGAAGGCCCCCCAAATTTGGGATTTCAAAAATATTCCGCTTCGTCCATGAAATAGGACCTAATATTCAATCCCGGATTTGAGTGTCTTAACGACCTCGGATCCGGATACTGAATACATCAATGTTGCTCCCTGGTCGATTCTGAATATTGTTGTGCAAAAATATATTGCGAAAACTTGCAAATTAAAAAAATCCGGATCCCGGCCCAAATATGTCCCGGAAGCCGGACATTGACTTAACCAACCTAGGCTTATTTTGCAAGGCCTTCATTTCGTATGTTTTGTTTTAAACTTTTTTTCGTATTAAAAAGTCCCCCCAGAGGTTTTCTTGAATTTCCCGACAGACCGGTCCGGTTTTCAGGGAAATTTATTTGGGACCCGATTGGAAACCCTATTCTTGATATACTTTCAGAGCAGCTTTTTTTAGAAATGGGAAAGAATCAAAAGTTAAGGAAATGTCATAATCCGGGTCCGGGAGTTTCTGGATCCGGAATTCTTTTCCGGATCCAGGTTCTTTGGGTAGAGATGCAGATAACTTTTAGTTTGCGTTCTGTCTCTAAAACATCTCACTTACGAACTATGGACAACCAAAGTTTTCCAAGCCTTATTTCAGGCCTTTTCAAGGCCGCTAGGCCTTAGTTTTATTTATACCAAAAGATGCCTACGGCCAAAACCCACCAAACATCTAATTACATCCCGAGCCTCCTAACCCTCAAAAATCCATGCAAACCGTAAAACCCTCTCACAGACGCAAATCGGGTCTGATCAGAATTTAACCTAGCCCAGAACCATCACATGGTTAAGATGCATCTGTGTGCCAAATTTCAGATCTCTAGCTTCTGTAGTTTCGGCGTGTATAGAGGACAGACGGACACACTCCAATTATAATGTAGGTAACACACATAAATGATTTGCAATAACGTGAGGAGGGTATATTTTAATTTTAATATCTGTATTCTGATAAATGTCCTGAATGTGGCAAAAAATTTATTATATCCGAAGGGATATATAAATCTTCGTAATTATATTTTTGAAGGACATCAATGAGCTGTTTTTTTTCCGTTTTACCACATTTACCATATTCTTATGTCATTTTCACGGAGAAAATGACATAAGAAGATACATATAATTACGAAGATATTTATATGAAGCTTGGCTCGGATATAATATTTATTTTTCTCAGATTGTGGACATTTATCAGAATAAAGACAATAAGATAAAAATAGGCCCTCCTCACGTAATTTAAAAATATATTCAATTCATTCAAGTATGAAATCAAAAGTTATTTATGTTATTTTATGTAAAAATAATATCTAGAATATTTAACAAATTTAACACCTTTATCATTTATGTGTGTTAATTTATCAATTTGGATTATGTATTTCCATCGCTTTAATGAGTCCTAAATATTATATAAAAAGTCTTTAATATGTGGGATTAATGCAACAGAACATGCAAGTATGTACTACTCTAAGGCTCTGCCTCCCAAGCAACACATAACGTTATTCTAACGTTAGTTATTGGTTCACTAAAGGTTAGGTTCGAACCTTACCAAAAACAAACGTTCTAATATCGTTTCCTCATGGTTACATAAAACTAACGAAAAAATCGTTCGGGGAAAATAACGTTCGCTTTTGGTTACCCTCCTAACGTTCAGGGAAAATTCTCAAAACTAACGAAAGATAATATAAAATAGCTCCATCCTGGGGTTAAATAAATCGGTGACAATGATAAAAGATGTATCCACAAAACTTTTCATCTATATAGGGTATCGTTTTGATAAATAAATAGTTTGCCTTATGTATAAAATTTCAAATTTCTTTTAATTTTTTAAAAGACTTTATTGATATATATATATACATTACGTATAAAAATACACATAAATAAACATTATAGTTTAAAATTAAATCTCTAATCTAAAATCTAGCAGCACTATCTAAAAAAAATAATTATAAAAAAATTAAGGAAACAAATTGTTATCAAAAATACAGAAATAAAAAATAATGTCGCAAATAAAAATAAAATAACAAAGATTGATTATAATTATTTTTTGTCTTTAGGCAAATTTCCTGTACTGCTCATAATCCGTTGTAGAAATTGGAGATGTCCAGCGGAGCAAGACGGATAAAATCGTACCAGATCCCCACATATTTCCACGGAATGGTAATTTTTTCTACCTGATTTACAATAAAATATAACAAATATTATAATATAAAGGACTGCATCGCTTCAATAAATATATGATTGAGTCAAGTAAATCTCTTTTTGTTTTAATTTTTGCTATTTTCTATAGTAAATCATGTGCAAAATAAAAATTGAACATAAGAGACTATTTTTATCTGAAAATTCCTTTGAATAATGAAAGGTTTTGTGGATGAATTGTCTTTGTCGTTGATCCCAATTTATTTATTCCTGTTCAATCTGTTGTATAAAAAAATATGCCGTTATTGATGATAATTTGGGGTTTCTAAACAAGCCAGACTTTATGGGTTTTCCACAAATTTAAGTGGTTGAAGATTATGTTTGTGAGTGAAGAGAAGCTAGTTCAACCAAAAATAAAAGCCAATCTAGCTGGATCATATTGCTGACTTCAAACAGCCTCTTATTAGAACAAACTCATTTATAAACGACACATAACTAGTACATGCTACAACTTCGTCCTCATCAAATCAAACTGACTTGAATGTAGAAAACTCACAAAAATACATACATCTTTGTATTTGCTTTGAGGAACCTATCAGTTTTAATCTGTTTTTCTAACACTAACGTCGTTAAACAGTTTCCATCTACACTGATCCTAAAGATATGACATAACATATTCAACATTATATAAACATCTGGCTGGATTAAACGCCCATTTATACTTCGACTAGCCTTCAATTGTCAGGAAACAGGCGGTAAGCTTTTCTACTATTTTAATTATCCTATGTCATTGTTATATTTGTATTTAACAACCGAACTTCTATGTTTCAGACCAATGAGTGATCATTCCTTCAATATGGAGTAAACGAAGAATTACCCTTGAAAATTCCCCTGCTGGAAGAAAGAGGAACGTGGACATCTGTCGGAAGGATCATAAAATATTTTCCAAGACTTTGCCTATAACATCCTACATTCATCAAAGCAACTTTTATCGTTTTGTATAGTTAATTTTTCATATTTATGTTGGGAATTATAAAATATTTATAGTTATTTCGTAGCAAGAGATTATATATTAGTATGATAGTCTTTTATTTGATATTTTTATGATATTTTATTAATGTGTTCTACCTACCCAAGAGGATTTTTAAAAAAAAAGTTTTTTCGCATGTGTTTTGAGTCTTATATATTTTATTTTTATGTTTTGTCTAATTTTATGAGTTATAAATAATATGTTATAATCTATCATAAATAGAACGTTAGGAGAACGTAAATATAACCAACAGGGAACGTTCGGAGAACTTTAAGAAAACCATCCATGCTAACGTAAAATTAACCTTCAGAGAACGAAACTAACGTTCAGGGAACGTTATGCGAACGAAAAACTAACGTTCTCCAAAACGTTATTTGGTTGCTTGGGCTTGACCGAAACAACAAATAAAAAGAAAAAAACCACCTCAAGAAAACAATTTGAGCACAGAGTTCCTGTACCCTAGTAACTGGGGATCCTAATAATTATTTTATCGATTGATTTTTATTTTTTAGACATCTTTTTTAACAGTTTTCCTATCTTAATTCTTACAAAAATGGCTTCAATTAATGAAATGCACTTTCAGCAATTGTTTATCCATATTTGCTTGACCAAGGGCGACCTCTTTATCAAAGTGCTTGCCTTGAAAATGCCTGGCCAACTCCTTGTCCGCCTCCGATTCTTCTAAGATTGACATGGGAGAATTTCTTGGAGGATAGGATTGCTTGCAAATTTTTCGCTGTGCTCGACGGAAGGTCGTAAGTGCACGCCTAACCGAGTGCAACCGACTTAATTTCTTAAGCATAATATCTAATGGATGTTCTCTGTTAATGCTTGGTTTTGAAGCATTTCTATTTGAAATGCGCTCCCCCCTAAGGTTGATCTTGATTTCTTGGGTCTGAGCAAGGTATAACTGAACGTCTGGAATCGTGTCGTTATCCTCTGTTGCTTCAGCAGTTTCCGACTGCACTCCTCCAGCAATTACCGGCTGCTTGGGCCACTTGCTCTCTTCTTCTAAAAGGAGCGCAGGACCCTCTTTCCAGAACTGAGTCTATCAATTAATTCTGGTACTTGGCATCCTCTACTAGGCAAATCAGCTGAGTTTAACACACCTGGGCAAAAATGTACTTTACTCTGACCTTTATGGTCCATAATTTTACACACTCGGCGTTCTTTCCCAAACTTTACAATGCCCTTTTCCTCTTTGAATCCTTTGAAGATTCAAGAGGGAGTCTGTGAAGATATGAATATCGGCTGTATATATACTGGGGCGTAGGGCGTATGGAATATATGTGCTCATTGTTATGCAGCAAGTGAGGGCTGTGAGTTCTGCCCTTGCGATTGTTAGTGCGTCCTTAAAATCCTTCTTACGAAGGTCTTTGGGCATGAGTGTACTTTGGAATATATAATCTGGGCTCTTAGAGAACCATCTGGTTGACGCTTAATTGCATAAGCAACCGCACCAATACCCTTTTTGGAGGCATCTCCAAAAATAGCAATCTTGTCTAGTTTACCCGAAGGAATCGAGTGAACCTGAGTTTTTTGAGTTGGGGTATATCTGTAAACCATTCTCGGAATAACTTCACGGCTTCCTCTGCAACAGGATCCGGAACTAGCTCTCCCAACTCGTTTTGATCTGTCGACCCACTAAGTTCTCATCCCAACCTGTGTTGTTGGCCCACATCATAGGCAGAATCTTTTTGTACTGCATAATGTAGGGAGGTACGAATCCTTGAGTGTCGAAAATGCGACTCGCAACAGCTACTATATTTCGACGGGTGATTCTGTTTGCCATGGGGTCAAAGTCATCAAACTTATTATCGAGATTGAACATGAACTCATTTGTGTCAAAGTCCAATTTTAAACCAAGGACAGACACAACTCTATTAGTGTCTAGTCGTTCCTGGTCTAACCCATTAAGGATTGTCGGGTTGCTTGCTGCGATTTTGTGACCATGGAAACCTCCTGAATCCATAACTGATAGGATCTCTTGCAACAGATTAGTGGTTGCTATGATTGAATCCCGACCGTCACTGTTGTCATCCATATAAGTGTTGGCCTCAATGGACTCTGCTGCTTCAGGGTATTTGGATTTTAGCGCGGCTGCCGACTCTCGTAAGCACTGCATTGTTTGGAATGGACTGGAGATTATTCCAAATCCCAACGAAGTCAACCTGAATAAAGTTGGTTGCTTTCCTGGCTCCCCCCAAAGATATCTGAGCATATCTTTGTCGGATTTCAGCTCCATCTTTACTGCTAAGAACATTTTTCGTACATCAATAAGGAAAATGTGTTGTTTTTGCATTAACCGGAGGATCAATTCCATGATTTGAGGGAGCAAATTTGGCCCTGGCATTAGCATTTTATTCAGGGGCTTTGACTTTTCCTTGGGTCAATCATAGATGCACTGATGACAATACGCACTTTGGTTGTGGCTTTGTCCATCCTGAATACAGGACGGGACGTCATAACATATGTTGACCAGGGTGGGTTCCTTTCAACTAAAGGTACTGGTTCTGCAAAACCTTGTTCAACTAGCTTTTTGTAAGCTTCGTCGACCATCGAAAGATGTTCTGCTTTTACTTTCTCCACAGTGCGGTGGAAAAAAGTGACGGCTCTATTCATGTTATCAGACATTCTATGAGCTTCAATGTCAGGATCTTTCCATGGAAGTCTGACCGTCCATTGTTTCAATCAAGGGAACATTAGCTCCCGAGTCTAGCAGAGCTCTTACTTTAATTTCTTGTTGAGTAGCAGGGTTCAATAGATAGCATTCAACCGTTCCACATAATCCCTTATATTGTGGGACTGTCGCAGAGTACGCGACGGCTTTATCCTTGATGTTAAAGTCTAGAGAATGAATAAAGTTGTCCACACCATGCTCCTCTTCTGTGGAAGGAGTCATGGAGTAGATACATTTTCTTGGCTCTCCCAAGTCGACTTCCGGATTGCATTTTTGAGCGACTATAAAGGAATCTGTCCTGTCTAGAAATGTTTGAAATGAAAGAATCAGGATTAGATTTTAATTCATCCTGAAACCCAACAGCACACAGACACTTGCGGTAGTCGTCTTTGAATCTGAGGATGAAAACGTGCCAGGTATAGGCTTGGCCATGTGGGTTGACAGTAGCTCCCCCCTCGATGTGTTTTCCTAGCAGCTTTACGCCTATCAGCTTTTGAACCGTAAATTTTATTAATTGTACAAAACGGCTTAGCCGCGATCGCATCTGAAGGCGAAAGGCTGTTACAAACCTCCCTAGGACTAACAGCAGTGGTTTTAATGCAAATTTATTATCATTCGTTACGGGAGGCTGTATAATTGATGAACTAACTGTTTTAGTGTTGTCTTAATGTTAAAGGAATTTTTGCTAAGTGTATCTTGAATCTCTGTTTCAAAAGAAATCTGAAGCCCTGCGGCCAATGGAGTATCTGATATAGTATTATCTTCTACCACCCTGGCCTTGGAAACTACGTGTAGGGTCTTTTCAGAGATATCGTGCAAGTAACTACACTCTTAAATACAACTTTATTAGCATTATTAGGACATGTTTTCATCGAATCTTTATTAATACCATTTGTAGAACTAGATAGGTCTTCACCTAAACTATAACCCCGGCACCCAGAGGAAACATCATGAGTATTAATAAATGAGACAATATTAGAGCAAAGTGGATTTTTAATCAATTTTATTGATTCCTCCGAAAATAAATTAGAGGTGGAGTGCACAAGCTCCTGGCCGCTTTGGCCAAATGCTGTCTAATTTTTTCGGGGTTAAAGAAGGATTTCAGGGCCTTAGCAATCTTGGCGGCGTCGACGGTTGCCTGAGGGGGTCCTTTGGCCTTGTTGCTGCCCTTATTTCCCCTCAACTTCTCCCTTCTCCCCCCTTCCTTATGGAGTTTCTTAGGAGGAGGTCCTTCTTTGCCACTACCTCTGCGTTTTGGGGCGTTCAAAGGTTTGCCCTCGCGTCTCCGATAGTGGTGGTGGCGGTTGGTGGGGTGTCCTAGCCCACACATCTGACATCTATGCTAACACTTCTCACCCTTTTTGATTGTGTGAAGGCAACAAGATCTACAAGCGTTAGCTTGAGTGGCTACCTTGTAGAAGACAGCAGACTCTCAGGCTGCTACTGTTGCGCAAGTAGAGGCCTTATGATCTTGTGCTCCGCACAAGCACCCGCCGAAAGTGCCGTTTTTGAGAACCCTGGGTCGGAGGGGAATTTTTGGAGGAACTGAAGTCGAGACAGAGAAAATAGCCGTCTCTGTAGACGAAGCGGGGTTCCTTTCCTCCAACCAGAGGGCAAAGAGCTTCAAGCTCTCCTCTTATATAGTGTCTCGATGTTGGAGCTTGTCGGCACGGGCTAGCGCCCATTGAAGCACGATTCGCCGCTGTTGCGGCCTTGGCTTGGTCCCGAAGAGCAGACTCCACCCACTTTTGTCATTCCTCGTCAGCCTTGTAGGCCGGTGGAAGCATGGCAAGTAACTTTTGCTGGGCTAATATGTCACCTATGCTTACGTCCGCTTTCTTCAAGGTTTCCTCCATATCGAGGAAATCTAGAAGGTCTTGGACGACCTCGGTTGGTTTTTTGGATGCGGGTGCAGGAGCGATTAGGTCCGTCGCCATTCGGACAAGATAGCCATATGCCTCCTCCAAAGCCTTAATGGCTAGCGAATAACATTGGGAGGGGGAACGCTGGTACCGTAGGACCAGAGCGTGAGCCGAACTCCCATGAGCCATGGCGGCAAGGAGGCGACGGAACGCATCAGCCTCAGTAGCTCCCGAGCCTTGACTGACTCGTGGTCGCTTCCGACGTCTTGAAGATGACATTGTTCGGAGGATATATTGAGGGTGTTGCTGTCCACCTTGGGCTCAAGGACGTTTTGCAGCAAAGAAGCCTCGGTCAGACTCTGCTTCTCGGAAGAGTCAAAGCCTTTTGGATGGTCAGCCATCTAAAGGAGGATGAAGGAGTAGATAAAATTAGAAACATCATTCTAAATATCAATATGACTGAAGGATTATTTGTTCAAAAACACGATAATTTCAGTGTTGTAGCTCTCCGACTCAAATTTGGACTGTATATTAGGGTTGTTCTTATTTTCAAATGTTTGAAATGTTAGCGACTTTGTGGATTTTCTGTTTCTTGGTGATAAAAGAAGACGACATACAAAGTTTGAACAAAATCGGTCAACATTACGAGGTCGCGCAACGAGGTCAAAGTTTTAAAAATTTAGTAAAAATATAGTTTTCCGCAAATTTTTCAAAATGGTGGACGTTACAGACTTCAATAATAATTATTAATTTAAAGGAAATCTACTTTACTACCAGACGTTTGTTTGATGTTTTTTAATAAAACAAAGTTTTCAGTAAAAACAAAGCAAGAAAGGGAGTGTGTATTGTTAGCTTATTTCATGGCTTTTTTGTATCAATTAACTTCACTCGCCTGTACAAGATGACTTGTTTGCTTCAGAGTAAAATAGTACTTTTAAGTTTAGTAAAACTTTAGATGATAAATCCAAAAATGACCTTGGTTGCATTCTATCAATTCAGAATTCAGTACAATCTGAGTTTATATCATATGATTCAGAGCCTGTATTGACCTATAAGAAATCGATTATGAAAAAAATAAATCATAATGTGTTTCTTAGATGTGCATCAAGGTATCCTCTCAAAATTTTACTTTGTCTCTGACGCATTTATAATCCATTATATGCGTCATTTTGTACGCGAGATAGGGTTTTTTAAATGTACATATAACTCTCTACTTATTAAACTGATATGATTTAGTATACCAAAATATTAAAACTGGTTAACCAAGCTTTCATTTGATATGTTTGGTGTTCCAAAAATCACTATACTTTAAGAGATATAAGCAAATACGTACTCTCCCCCAAAAATTGATCTTTTGATATGAGAATATACGATTACCATCTGGTAAGTATGTTAGTGTTACCTGGATAGAAAGAGAAGGGAGGGAGTATTTTGCCTCACTTCTCTCCCTTCTTTTTTTCTTAAAATATCTTAAGTATGTTTAGACGTAAATAAAAAATGCTTTTGTTAAGCTTGTGGACTATACATATTTGTTTTACTTCATCTCACCTATATTTACGCCAGGAGGAACGTCGTCGACCCATACAAGACACTTATTAATGCTATAAATTAAAATATCTCTCATTCCCTATCGGAGGGGATATCTCCTTCATGGCCCACCAGGCTGTGGGAAAACTCACCTCCTTCATCACAGTCCTTGCTGGAGAGCTGGACTACTCCATCGCAGTTATAAGCCTTTGGATATGGATATGTGGGATGATTGACTTAAACATCGACTCGCAGATGCGCTTGAGAACTCAATTATTCCCCTGAAAGACGTTGACGCGTTCTTTGTTACTAGAGAGGATAATCCCCATTTAGAGAATGCATATCGGGGTTTGAATAGACTCACATTTATTGGCCTTCTAAACACAATTGATGAAGTCACATCTACCGAGGATCGGATTCTTTTAAGACCATAAATTATTAGAACGGCTGGATCCCGCTCTGAGTCATCCGTGTCGCGAAGACGCCAAGCAGTGCGTTGGATACCGTTCCCCGATTCAAATAGCAGTCATGTTCAAAAAGTTTTATCCAAAGTCCCCCATTTTCATGGCGGATGAACTCGCCAACAAAGTATCAACCCTCAACATACCAATCAGTGCTGCTACGCTTCAAGGATACTTCATGTTATTTAAACACTCAGCGGACTAGGCAATCTTAAACGTGAAATCCCTTCGTCCAAGGGGAGAGGAACAACTGGAATGTTAGTCATTATTGATCAAATTGCCATTATTGGATTTAACTCAATCTTGGTTGATCTTGTGTATATATGGACTCTATATTATTTTTGTATTAATTTAATTCACTAGTTGAAGAGAGTTCTTTTTTATTAATCTCTACACCTTTACATATATCTCCCTGTACAGTATAACTAACATTGCAGTATTATTACCGTGTTATACATATATTTACTTTAAAGTTTTTAATTGTTTAACATTCTCAATTTTCACTAACACAGCATTTTTTAATGTAAAATGTCATTTGTACCGCATATAAAAAAGTAACATGCTACCTATTCAAATATGAAAGGAGGTAGAATTATACTGACATAGTACTATGAATTTAAGAGGATAAGGATAATAAATATTTGTCATGCATTTGATTAAGTCCCATCGGACAAGTTTGTACTTTCCAAGTTGTACTTAGGCATCATACAAAGGCCAAAAAGGTGCGTTGGCATTCCAGAGGAGCGAAGAATGCAATCATGAATGCACTTGGGTTAATTAATATTGAGTAGTGAGCCCGTTGCTTCAAATCACGAGAAAAAGCTGTTTTTGACTTCAATGATTCCTGAGACTTGGTTGTTGAGGGAAAATATTACGCCTTATATTGTATATTTAGAATACAGATGATGGAAGGGTTTCCATCACAGTATTTAGGTCAATTTAAGTTTATATGATGAGTTTGGAGAAATATTCTTGGTGTGTACAGGGTGCGTAATAAGTCCGGGAAGTGGGACTTAGCGACACTGTAGTTTATATTGTGTTTGGATTTTTGTGCTTAAAACCGATAGATACGTTCTTCAGCTTCATCAAAACAAGTTCATTTTAACAACAAAGTTTCTGTCAACGTTCCTCCAGCATCATGAGCAATTTCCGTGACACTATAGTTGCCTTTCATTGCGCGGGGTTGAGTAATTCTGATATTGTCAAGAAGCTCAAGGACGTAAAAGTGACCTACAAGCTTGTTTACAACACGGTCAAACGGTACAAGGAGACTGGAAAAACATCCGACAGGCCCAGGAGTGGCCGACCAATGTCTGTGAGAACCCAGGCGTGCGAGAAGATCAGGAGGAACCCTGCAAGAAGCCTAAGAAGGATGGCCAAAGAGGAAAATATGAGCTGATCGGAAAAATCCCTGATCGTTATATCGCTATATCGCAAAGAATTTCTGATCGCTATTTTTGATCGGATCGCTATTTTTTCCTGATCGCTCACAAGCCTGGTATATTGAACAATTATATTATAAATATATTATACTATATATATATATATGTATGCATATACATAAGTGTAGTTTCTACTCCCAAATTAGACCTGGAATTATTTGCAAGGGCACAGGGTAACATTATGATTTCAGTGGTTATTCCATAATGCAGGTAGTTTCTAGGCAAAAGCCATACGAAGGGTGGAAAAAACTAGAAATTAAGAACCAAAATATAAACGTTTTGTGACCAAAATATATTTGTGGAGGAAGAATACTGCTTTGTTCAGCTTGTATATAACAAAAATATTGTCTGTTGAAGTAAATAGGTTTAGTTTACGATAAATTAATAACTACTTTATTGAGAAAAACTATTTACAACCTTGTTATTAAACTTATTATGATGAAGTCACATATGAAATATTATCTGTATTTTTTAGTCCCTAATTATCGGACAGAAGAGCATAAGTATAAAGTGCCCGATAATTGAAGCAATCGTGCAAATGAATACTTGCTCAAACAAGCCTTGCTCAAATGAAAATCGCTCCAAAAATCCTCCACCAATAGAAACTCACTCTATCTCAACTTGCGCAAATGATAGGTAGCCATATATATATATATATATATATATATATATATATATATATATATATATATATATATATATATATATATAAATTCACCAATCTCTGTCCGTCTGTATGTCCGCACGCTATCTCCTCCCACATTTATGGTCAAATTTGAACTATGAAGGTACCTATTGAATCCTTGGGTCAAGACGGACCTAATACATATATTCACCAATCTCTGTCCGTCTGTATGTCCGCACGCTATCTCCTCCCACATTTAGGGTCAAATTTGAACTTTGAAGGTACCTATGGAATCCTTGGGTCAAGAAGAACCTAATAAAACTATTTGCAAAGTGATGGGATCAGAAATGAAAGGAAAAAAATTCAGACCTTGTCTGATTTGAACGACCTACCCTTCAAGGTAAAGAGAGGAAAAAAGAAAAAGAAAAGGAGGAGGAGGAGTTAGAGAAATAGAAAAAGAAAAAAGCATCTCATGTAACTTAAGACATATTCTTTGTACAAAGAAAAAATTATTTTCTCTCTTCTCTCTTAAATTCTTTAAGGTCTGTTTCACTCACAAAGTAGCTCCAAAACTTACCCATACCCGAAGGGCGAACATATGGGCGCCGTAGGCGCCCAAATATGCGAGTAATAATAATTCACCAATCTCTGTCCGTCTGTATGTCCGCACGCTATCTCCTCCCACACATAGGGTCAGATTTGAACTTTGAAGGTACCTATGGAATTCTTGGGTCAAGGCAGACCTAATAAAACTATTTGCAAAGTGATGGGACCAGAAATGAAAAAAATTACTTAGGTCTGTTTCACTCACAAACTAGCTCCAAAACCTTTCCATACCCGAAGGGCGAACATATGGGTGCCGTAGGCGCCCAAATATGCGAGTATATATATGTATATATAAATCAGAGCTGCGACTACAGATTGTAAATCGGTATTCGATACTACGGACGGTAGATTTCAAATATCAAACCGATTATACGATATTCGGTAGAAACTACCGAATACCGTACCGATTAACAATCGGTACGGTATATTTGTGTAGTATATTTATGTGGATACCTAAGATACAGAAGGACAGAGTTACTGGTATCCCAGACTCGTCGCCAATCACAGTAGAGCAGGGAGCAGAAGAAGTAGATAGAAGAACATGTGTTCAGTAGTGTGACTTTATTATACCTAAACGTAGGTATGTTACACGAAATTTAAAGAAACATATTTCTTACCTTATTTTGGATTAAACTGTTGAGAAATGGTCGATGGAAACGCTTTCGAGGATAATCACGGATATTTGTTTGACGGATTGGGCGTAATCGTCTTTTTTCGTCGCGAAAAAATTTCTCCTTTTCTCTTTTGCGATGCACATTTATAAGTCAACTGATTCTACGTTCTGCTGGCGTAGACTTAATAAACAATACCTTCTCTCTATTAAATCACTAAACCCTCCTTGTCACGCAACCTCTTTTTTATATTTTTGAATATTAATCGTATTTTTTAAATATATATTTTTCATAATTAAAGTTCCCTATACATGTAATAAAGGGACAATTAATTGACTACTGATGTCCAATCTGTTTTTCTGTTTCAAATTTGACTTTATTCAAGGTATAATAAAAAATAAATTTATTAAAACATATTCAGGTCTCCTACGAGAAGATCCGCACACATGAAAATTGGAGAAATTTGGTAGTCTGTTGCATCTTCATAGGTACCGTTTGGATACCAATACGCAAGGGTATATTCATTCGTGGATGAATCGAAGGACTCGATTTTATAGTTAAACAATATCAACTCATGTTCCTCCATCCATAAATGACTCCTTTTCCAGAGAGGATATCATTTGCCAATGATTTGTTGATATTGGTATGATTTACCAAAGCCTATGCATCCTCGAGGCTCTTGGACTTGATTTTCTTTTCTATTTTTTTCCGAAGTTTATCATTGGAAGAAGTCTCCTTTTGTATTTTTCTTTTCATCATCTCTTTTGCTGTTTCTTCACTTTTGTTTAATTTATGTAGTCTTGAAGCCCTCGCCAATTGCCTGGAGATGTTGATGAAAGTATCTGGGTTACGAGATTTTTATTGTTGATGAAATCGTAAGTACGATTCTTGGCCGCCCTCATTTTACAAGAAATATAGTCAATTGTAGAACGAGGAGACTTCTTCTTCAATTGTGAAAACATCCCAATCAATTCTTCTGCATCCATATTATGTAAGCGGGCGGAGGCAGTTTCTTCTGAGAATTTCTTCGTGATATCAATTGAGAAAAATTTATGGTACTTTTTCTCTAAAACAGAAATAATTGAATAAATACATTGTGATATGTATTCTTCAAAAATATCACTACATAAGATTTTCCTTTGATGAAGTGATTGAATCGTTGAATCCAATGGGATGTTTTCGCTGAAGAAATCTATGGTAGACTTTATTAGCTGCCCAGGCATCTCCAAAGTCTTTTTCATATTCAGGATGACTTCTTTTATTGATTTGATGGAGTCCACGTAGTCGATAGAGTCCAATTCTTTCTGGTCCATTTTTCTTGGGCCATTTCTTCTTAGGTGGTAAATGTATCAGCTATTTCTACCTAATTTAATATATTTATCATATGTAATGTAAATTATGAAATAATTCATGATTAAGTAAATTATGTTTTTTGTATATAAATTTGTAGAAGATTCGTTCTCCATTAAAGACTAGAGAGTTTAAACATATTGCAAAAGGTATTAAAATGATTAAATTGACAGTACAGACATGTTTAAAAAATGGTTGTCCATAGATAACAGAGTAATAAATAATACAAAAATAAGCAAAGAAAAAAATATGAAAAATATGAAAATCATCAAAATTTTGTATTATACTATTTAGCTTTTAAGTAATTTATAATATATATAATCTTTTATCAAAAATTCGTCGAAATATATTTAAAACAGCCAACCGCAAATGAAATTTGAGTGAACACTCATAGACAACCGAGTAATAGCAAAGAAATTGTGTGATGACGTCATTTTTTGATTTGTGCATAGTTATATTCAAAAGGCTAGTTAACTATGAAAAACGGGTGCTAAAGAGTTGAATTTAGTTGCTAAGAATAGTGAAAAGATTAAATTTTATTGCACAGGAAGAAAATTTGAGTGAACACTGATAAACAACCGAGTAATAGCAAATAAATTGTGTGATGACGTCATTTTTGATTTGTGCATAGTTATATTCAAAAGGCTAGTTAACTATGAAAAACGTGTGCTAAAGAGTTGAATTTAGTTGCTAAGAGTAGTGAAAAGATTAAATTTTATTGCACAGGAAGAAAATTTGCGTAAACAATAAGAAAGAACAGAATAATTTTATTTTTGAAGAAAAAAAACCCATGAATCGTCGATAAATCTGCAACAGCCAACCGGGAATTCAATTTTTTTACTTCGGGAGGAAAACAAAAGGTGGCAGGTTTTAACATACCTACTAAACGATTTATATAGAGTACTCGGATGTAGAAGTCCTCATGATATTATGGAGGTATACCAAAGATAATAGATAATACAAGATGCACAGAACGCAATGTTTAGATTCCTCTGATTAGAAAAGAAAAACTGAAACGTCACACATGACGTCACATTATCGATTTTTATGATTTATGGCATAAAAATATCTATATTTTCTTTCTTTTCTCTTTATCTTTCTGTCTGTTTGATAGAAAGGACTACTACTTTTATGGACTAGTGAAACATATAAATAATCAAACCTTTTCAGATGTCAATAAATTGGCTGAGTTTCAGCCTGATAATTAAAAAATACTGCAAATAACATATTATTGAACCAATTTCATTTTTTTTTGCAGAAAATCATCTGAATTTAGTGACACAGAGTCATAAAAATATTATTTTTTATATGAAATTATATACGAGGTTGTGTGGCTTCATCGATATTAGTCCACCATATTATGATTTATGATATATTATTGTTATTTATTTAGATGGTGTAGGTATTAGACAGAGCCCTATAAGGAGAGTTACGACAATATATTGGAGCGCCACCTGGTGAAATAGCATGTCGGGCTCAAAACAACGCTTGGAATGAAAGAAACTATTATTGTTCCCAAGGTAGTTAAAAGTAAGGTAGAGCCATTTTAACCAATGAAAGTTGCCACGCAACCTACCTCATGAACATGACGTCACATATGGCAAAAGAGGGTATATTGTATAAGTAAAATATGTTAAATATAATCGAATTTAGCCTTTAATTAGATCATAGAAGAATTAATTATCACAAATCTATTAGAAAATGGAAAAATATTAAATTTTGTGAGTAATCATAAATTTTTGATGATTTAAAGTTGCTCCCATCATCAAAAATATTTCATGAAAAAGCAAACTCTTGAATCATTATATGTTAAAGCACATAAAAAACAACGGAATAAATTATAACAAAATACTATTTATAATAATATATTATTACAAAGACATATTTAGAAAAAAGTATATAATTTATGAATTAATACAAAACAAAATATAGTTACAATCATATATCATATAAATATTATTAGAAATACATATTAAGAAAAAATATATCATTTATAAATTATTACAATACAAAATACTGTTTATAATCGTATATTATATAAATATTATTACACATAAAGGATGATGCAGGCTGAAATGTCGAATCTCCTCTTTTGCATGCGATGGTCCAAGCTTTTCTCTGTTTGATGTTGGTTGGAAACGAGTGGTACAATACATTGTGAGCATTGGGATCCAATGAAGGACAAACAGCAACTGCACACTGTCTTTTTCTCTTTTTTTATTAATTGAAGCCATTTTTTGTAAGAGTACGATGCACTAATGATAATTTGACTAGAGATGTTATATATAGTAAAAGTTATTTGTTTATGTTTTCTGCCAGACGTGACGTCACACGAAAAATATTTCGGAACCTAAGTTTATACATTATGAAATGGCGGGGAGTTGATTGTTCCTATGTTATTCTTAGGATAAATAAATCGGAATCTATGACAAAAACTGTGTCTATAAAACCTTTCATTCATTGGGGGTATTGTTTCAGTAAATAAATAGTCTCCCTTATGCATTTAACTCCATATTTTATACGTGATTTACTAAATAATATAAAAAATATATATAAATCATGTGGTAAAAAAAAAAAATTATCCATAAAAAACGATTGTCCAAAAAATATCCCAAGTATTGATGAACTGGATTTATCATTGAACCCGATTTATATATCCAGATTAGTGAAATGATTAATTATGAATGACAAAATCATTTAAAAAAATATTTTTTTAATAATTGAAATATATTTTACAACACGTAGTAATAAAAAATATAAAAATATTATTTATATTTTTTTATTAATACGTGTTGTAAAATATATTTCAATTAAAAAAAAGATTAATTCTTATTTTGTAATTTATAATTAATCATTTCACTAATCTGGGATATA
Organism: Caligus rogercresseyi; assembly: GCA_013387185.1. NCBI lineage: Eukaryota > Metazoa > Arthropoda > Copepoda > Siphonostomatoida > Caligidae > Caligus > Caligus rogercresseyi. The sequence goes on along the minus strand of CP045905.1, from coordinate 6,068,879 downwards.
TTAATTATTATAAAATACATGAATTTGATAATTATTTACATAATTTTCCCATGTACATTAGGGTTGTTCTTATTTTTCAAATGTTTGAAATGTTAGCAACATTATGAATTTTCTGTTTCTTGGTGATAAAAGAAGACGACATACAAAGTTTGAACAAAATCGGTCAACATTACGAGGTCGCACAACGAGGTCAAAGTTTTAAAAATTTAGTAAAAATATAGTTTTCCGCAAATTTCTTCAAAATGGTGGACGTTACAGACTTCAATAATAATTATTAATTTAAAGGAAATCTAATTTACTACCAGACGTATGTTTGATGTTTTTTAATAAAACAAAGTTTTCAGTAAAAACAAAGAAAAAAATAGAGTGTGTATTGTTAGCTTATTTCATAGCTTTTTTGTGTCAATTAACTTCACTCGCCTGTAGAAGATGACTTGTTCGCTTCAGAGTAAAATAGTACTTTTAAGTTTAGTAAAACTTTAGATGATAAATCCAAAAATGACCTTGGTTGCATTCTATCAATTCAGTACAATCTGAGTTTACATCATATGATTCAGAGCCTGTATTGACCTATAAGAAATCGATTATGAAAAAAATAAATCATAATGTGTTTCTTAGATTTGCGTCAAGGTATCCTCTCAAAATTTTACTTTGTCTCTGACGCATTTATAATCCATTATATGCGTCATTTTGTACGCGAGATAGGCTTTTTTAATGTACATATAACTCTCTACTTATTAAACTGACATGATTTAGTATACCAAAATATTAAAGCTGGTTAACCAAGCTTTCATTTGATATATTTTGTGTTCTAAAAATCGCTATACTTTAAGAGATATAAGCAAATACGTACTCTCCCCCAAAAATTGATCTTTTGATATGAGAATATACGATTACCATCTGGTAACTCTGTTAGTGAAACCTGGATAGGAAGAAAAAAAGTAGGGAGAGAAGTGAGGCAAAATACTCCCTCCCTCCCTTATATCTCTTAAAGTATAGCGATTTTTAGAACACAAAATATATCAAATGAAAGCTTGGTTAACCAGCTTTAATATTTTGGTATACTAAATCATGTCAGTTTAATAAGTAGAGAGTTATATGTACATTAAAAAATCCTATCTCGCGTACAAAATGACGCATATAATGGATTATAAATGCGTCAGAGACAAAGTAAAATTTTGAGAGGATACCTTGACGCAAATCTAAGAAACACATTATGATTTATTTTTTTCATAATCGATTTCTTATAGGTCAATACAGGCTCTGAATCATATGATGTAAACTCAGATTGTACTGAATTGATAGAATGCAACCAAGGTCATTTTTGGATTTATCATCTAAAGTTTTACTAAACTTAAAAGTACTATTTTACTCTGAAGCGAACAAGTCATCTTCTACAGGCGAGTGAAGTTAATTGATACAAAAAAGCTATGAAATAAGCTAACAATACACACTCCATTTTTTCTTTGTTTTTACTGAAAACTTTGTTTTATTAAAAAACATCAAACATACGTCTGGTAGTAAATTAGATTTCCTTTAAATTAATAATTATTATTGAAGTCTGTAACGTCCACCATTTTGAAGAAATTTGCGGAAAACTATATTTTTACTAAATTTTTAAAACTTTGACCTCGTTGTGCGACCTCGTAATGTTGACCGATTTTGTTCAAACTTTGTATGTCGTCTTCTTTTATCACCAAGAAACAGAAAATTCATAATGTTGCTAACATTTCAAACATTTGAAAAATAAGAACAACCCTAATGTACATACTTCTACTTCCAAATAAATTGGAGGTTTTTTTAAACCTATTTTTTTACTATAGTCGTCTGTTCTCGTAAATGTATGTGTAAACGAATTTATATATACCTTGATATATATTGTTATAGTTCATGACATTGTGGTATACTCGTATATTCTAATGATGATCTAATTAGTTGAACTGCCATTTCTATTATGGAAGATCCTATTAGTTTCATTTTTACTAATTCTTTTACATATAATTTAAATATTCCTTCAATTTTTGTAAACTCCTTATTAAATTATCCAATTAATATATCAATCGACAAGAAGAAGAATAGTTTCTTAATGAAATGATTTTTAAATAGATCTTTAGAGTTTATATTGTTTTTATACTTCGAAAGAAATATTTCAAAAGACTGTTTACTTACAACTCCCTCGATAAATTATAAATATTATGAGCCTGACTACAGACAGGTCTCACGACGTAACTCTCCTTATAGGGCTCTGGTATTAGATATACAGGCAAATCGTCTTAGTGATGATGTCACATTTTTTTAGTTTTTTATTATTGGAAATATCCCTCTTTGTTTACATGAAGGTATACATTAAATACTACAGGGAGTACACGTATAATCCGGACTAACTTTAATCGGTTATGTTGTCTTTGTTGTTTGAGATATTGCAACGCACATATGTACGTTACTGCACTTGCATCTTATCTATCTGCCAAAAAACAGATTGAAAATCAGTCAACATTTAGCCATGGAAGAGGAGAAAAGGAATGCGATGTTCGCTTCCTTCCGTGCCGGGAGGAGTCCAAAGGAGGTTCTTCAACTACCCCAAGTCGACCGTCTACGACCAACGGAAGGCTTGGAACTCTTTCAAAAAGAATGATGCTCATTGAAAAAAGCGTTCTCGGTCCCTGGGGGCCACCAGGATCGACGAGTTTGTCACCAAGGTGAAGAGGAAGGTCAAGGAGGACGGCAACAAATCCCACGCCAAATTGGCCGCCGAGATGGGCTGCTCCAAGCAGACCGTCGCCAACACCATGAACAAGGACCTGGGCTAAAGTTCGTACAGGACTCGGCTCCCGCCCACAAGTCGAGGGAGACCCAGGCGTGGCTGTTGGAGAACCTCCCCTACCACTGGAGCCCGGACTTGTGGCCCCCCAGCTCCCCTGACTGCAACCCCCATGACTATTTCTTCTGGGGCATGGTCGAGAACAAGACCAACAATCACGCTCACAACACTCTCGACTCCCTCAGGGCCGCCATCGTGGAGGAGTTCGCCAATATGAAGAAGGACGTCGTCGCCAAGGCCTGCGGCCGCTTCAGGCACCGCCTCGAGATGGTGGCCGCCGCTGATGGGGGCTATATTGAAAAATAAATATCTATATATGTGTGCCTTTCATTAAACAAAAAATTAATGAAATATATTGATAAATAAATAAGTTATTAACATTTCAAAACTTGTTTTTATTAGTCCGGATTATACGTATACGCCCTGTACATTATCTAAAATAGCTTTACAGTAGCTTTTTGAAGTTCTTACTGTTAAGATCTTTAAGATTATTCCTCTTTCCCCTCATAGATTGCTTTCACATGTGTTCAGCTACGATTTTTTTTTTACAATGCTCAGCATTTATTGGAAATCAATGAAGTATTTGACGTGAAATAATGCACAAATATCATTATTGGAAAAAAACAAATTTGCTGATCAAAAGATTATTGTTCCCTTGAGTAAAAAGTATTTTTTTTTTTAAATAGGTCAAATCTCTTTTGGGTAAATGTATGGAAGAGGCAAGAGGGCAATGCCGGATTTTTTAAAGATAGGAGCTAATGGAATCCATGAAATCATTGGAAAGGAGTCTTATTGTATGGATTAGTTATAAAAAACTTACTTTTGGGGAGTGCGATAGAACAGTGTGTTAAGGTGTATTCAACTCTCAATGTTGAGGGCGCAGGCTCCAATCTCTAGAGGGGAAAGTCAGATTTTGTCAACCTTATTGATAAAATTCTAGGTTCGATAGACTAATTTTAACGCTAGTATGCTTACTCATATCCACCCGGATACAATGCTATCGATTCAAATAGAGAAAAATCACAATCCTGACAATTAATGGGAGTTTTCTTGTGTTCCAGAAGTCAGAACCTAAAAAACAAACTTTTCAATATACTATTTTCTCTCTGTCTTTCTTAAAGTTACTCTGCTCGCTAACGATAAAATTGAATAAGAAAAGACTAAGCAATATTCTCAGTCAAATTATCAATTTATGTTAGCATACAGTCTCCCATTTTAGGGACAAAGTTAAGAAATATAACCAATAGGACAATTCTTTTTGACAAATCTGCTTAGCTGTATATTAACTAAAAAATTCAAAGATGCATTGTACTAATTGTCCTGTAAATATGAAAAGCAAATCTTGATTTACTTATAGAAAATGTTCCTAACTTTTTCTTAACCTAATATATATATTCTAATAAAGTTTAACGAAATGTTTCAATGAGTAATGACAATTCTAACTTAATGTATTTATTATTTCTACTTGACATAACTACGTAGGCTGCTACTATATATATTTTTGACCAGTTAACATTAAATGCTGCCAGGTGCGATTTGACATTTCAATTTTATGTTAGTCGTTTTTGCAGAATAATCGTACCGTGACTGGACTTGTGTGTATTTTCGTGCAGTCCTTTTTCTCATTTTTCGACGTGGATTATCACGACAGTAGTGCATTGATTAACTTAAATCGTTGTACCATGATAAAGCATCAACTTATAGCACCATGAAATGAATTCAATCCTGGCCGACGCTCGCTCACAGAAGAATCCGGTGAGGTTCGTCCAAAAACTCCCTTATTGCAGAGAATATTGATTCCGTGCGTTAATTGATACCACTATGTAACAGGATTTTGCCCCTGGGCTGAAATTCCTAATTTGAGTCCCATTTTTTACGTGGATTCCAAAAATAAAAAAATAATAAATCATGAGGTTGCGCTATTATTGCAATTTTTTACGAATAACAAAAAACATACTTGCCTTTTTATTTGCAAGTTCCTTAAATAATTTGAATATTTGGAGAGTTACTGTGATTTGGAAAATGGGATTTAGATTATTTAAGAAACTCTTAAAGAATTCCATTAAGGAATTAATGGAATTCCCATTGTTTTTCTTCGTAAAAAATCACAATAATAAGTAACGCAACCTCATGATTTATTATTTATATAATTTGATCAATACTTGTTCATACAAAATTGATATTTTCTTTACTTTCATCCCAGATATCGAAATTATAAAAACTGTTCTGAAATGCATTGACATATACAAAAAATATATTATATTTTAATTATAGTCAATAAACTTGAAACAAAAAAATATAGCCGCTTAAATAGAACACTAAAAAATGATCAACTTTTTGATAAGTAATGATTACTTTAATATCAAATTAGTACGGAAGATATTGAAATTATAAAAACTGACTTTCAAATATTTCTGCCCTGACATACTAGAAAAATAAATATTTTCGACATTTGTGATTATTCTTACTTTGCACGAAGATAACTGGGCGTGAACCATTAAAAATGATGAAAATCCTGATTTTCAAAAAAAGGCCATAAAGTCCAAACCTTTTTTCGGACAATATTTTGAGTGACATTTTGGAATCTATTAAAAATGGGACTCAAATTAGGAATTTCAGCCCAGGGGCAAAAAAAGACCTTAATTTTGTTACATAGTATAATTAAAGATCGTCATATTAGATACAGACATCCTGGGAATTTCCCCCCATCGATATCTTACTGACAAATGGTGGATCCAGCAAAAAAATTGGACAATCGCTCAAAAGAAGATTCATAACGATTGGTGTAAAGAAATGTTATAAAAATACGTTTTGAATGCTCCAGAACACGTTTATGAAAAAAAACACGATATAAATCTAACGAAAGTTGTTCGTGGAAAAAAACATTTCGAAGCAAAAGGTCGCTTTTTTTGACAAAACTGATAATGTATCAACTGTTTCACATCTATACATACACTAAGTATACATATATATATATATATAAATATATATATATATATTAGGCTTGCGAGCGTTCAGTTTTTTTGGCGTTCCGTTCAGCGTTCAATATATTAAACCTTCATGGGGTGTTTTGGAACCCCATTGAAAAATTATGAATTGACGTTGTATCTATTTAGCATTTGAGGGGTTCTTTTCCGAAAACCAACCCTTCAAGTGCAATATGATGCACCACCTTGGGCTTTTGAGTCCCGCCAACCACACTAATGAAGTATTGAGGTTTAATAATATCTTCCGCCAACAGTGAGGAATATAAAACTGAAAAATTAGATTTAAAAAAATGATGGACCCATGACCATTTTTTAAAACAATCATCATATCAATAAAAAACGACTAATTAAAAAGGGTTAGCTCTCATTCGATTGTTATATTTATATTTTACAAAAAGCTGACTCCATTCTTTAAAAACGAACTCACTTACATTTTACCATTCTTCTCTTAAGTAAGCATCCTTATTATTATTCTTAAGCCAATGGACAAACACTTTGAACCGTCAGTACTCCACAAGTAATATAAACAAAATAAACTAAATTCAAATACGATCCTATTCGTGATTTGTCTGTCCTTTTAGCAAAAAATTTCGAGTGTAACTCGTCATATTTCCATTTTTAAGGAAACACCCATCTTTTCCTTTGTTGTCGTTAGTATATTTGTTAATTTTTGTCATTGCCATTAAGCACTCTTACAACACGAGAAATAGGCTATGGGAAACATTAATTCTGATCTTTTGTCTTCAAACATACCAAAAGTTGCCAATGGAGAAGACAGAGTTTTGGAGCTCATAGGCTATGGGAATATTAATTCTGATATTTTTCAGAAAAACAGGCAACAATGAAGAGCGTTATATTGAGAGCTTCCAAAGAGGCCAAGAAGGAAGTAGAAATATATCTGGTGGATTATTTGGAGAGCCTGGAAATGATCTTGGCATACAGTACGGCCAAAATGGGGGCAAATGTTTCCCTATAACCTTTCGATTCTAATATTAGGAATCATATTGCTGCCCAATCATATGATTTCTACGTTTCTTTTCTTTTCCTCCATCAAAAAGGAGAAATGCATATAGTCCCATGTATCTAAAGCCATTTAAGGCCTTTGAGGTTTATGTTAGACGTCACCAAAAGTGTCAGATGTATTCTTTATTGAAATAGCAAACTATTTTCTTTAAAAAACTGGGGACAAAAGACTTTAAAAATTGTTGATCCAATAAGACTGGGGTCTATAGATACACAATAATACAGTGTACGGGATCCAATCACACCGTCAACAGTTAATATACGTAAAAGAACCCCAGAAATGCAATTTTGTGCCCCTCAAACCCCGGCAGTCTAAATACTGGAGTATTAGGTTTTCAGACCTACCACCTACAGATAAGATATACAAGGTGAACATCTTAGATTTCATTTTCTTCTCTTAGATCTTCGAGACTCTCCAGTAACAAAAATGGGACTAAACTTAGTCTTTTACCACAAATAATATATGATATGTTCTTTATGCGTACTTTAACCTTAGACATTGTGTTTGAAATCCCAATACGTAATTATTGTAGCTAGTACAACGTTGGGGGTCCAAATATCATTTAAGAGGTTCCCTATTCGTATATTAACTCTTGGTAGTGGGGTTGAAGTCCAAAATATTGCAGTATTTGGCTGGTGAGATCCAATAAATAATCCTATGAGAGCAAAAAGAGATTGTAAGGGTTCTTTGTGCGTATTTTAACTGTTGGCGGTGGATTTGTAAACATTAATATCACATTATTGTGGCTGGTGGGCTCAGATGGTCCAAAGGGTTCACAATGGCATTTGAGGGGTCTTATTTTATAATTATTGTTGACTTTTTCAAGCAAAATTGTTTTTATGAATCTTTTAATTTAGTATAAAACTTATCTCCGTACCTATAAAGAAATTAAAAAATTGAATGCTAAGCGAAGGGCTATTTCTTGGCGTTCCGTTCATTGAACGGTGTTCAGCTTAACGGCATTCATTTTGCGTTCTGTTCACATATATATATATATAAATATATTAGGGATGCAAGTTATCGATTAATAGATTAATCGTTAGTTGTTCCATTTAGTCGACTTTTAATCGATTAATCGTTAAGAGCCCCACGATTAAGGAACCAGTTTATCTTGTGGATTTGGGGTGGGTAAGTGCATCTTTATTTTTATAGGAAAAAATCTTTGACGTCAATGGGTTATAACTCTCTAAAGAAGTTTTTTCTAATTTGTCGACTTTCAATCATAGAGATTAAAATACATATCTCTATGCTTTCAATACTAAATCTTATTCCAATGACGTCTCATTGTATTTTTCAACGTAGGAGTTATTTCAAAGAAATAACTTATGAGAATATTGAATACAAGAACGGATTTAAAAACTGGTAACTATTAACTTAAAATAACTTCAAATAGAGGGCGCGATCTGTCGATTCATTGCAACTAATAAACTTTAATCGTTCAAAATCTTGTCGATTATTAATCGTTAGTCGATTAACTTTTGGCATCCCTAATATATATATATATAAATATATATTGATGGAAATGCCTAAGAATGCAATAATAAACATTGTAAGTAAAACGTAATCATCTTTTATTTATTATTTATTTATTAACAACACAATCATTAGCTGTACGAGTGGGCCTAAATATTTATCTGAGAAAGCTCCTGGAATTAAAAGAGTAATTTTTCTGCAAGCATTCTTAAGCTAAGATTAATCTTAAATATTCCTTCTTTTTTATTATAATAACAAACCCCTTTCCACCTGCAATGACCAAACATGTACAAATAACAATATGTGCCTCAGCGTTTTGCCTGTAGAGTAATTTATAACCAAATGAAAGTCTGTCAAGCAAATACCTAGATTAAGAATACTTTTTCTACAAGTATTTTTAATGTCTTTTCTACAGAGCATAAAGGCCTGTGTAGATTATTATTTCTCATAGCACCAGAACACATGTGTGTGTTTTAATTTAGTATATATTTATATATTTGTTACCTTTATGTTACAGGCTTTTAATTCTGTTCATTCAACATATTTGATCTGATATTTGGATCTGAAAATACTATGCACCACATTCATATGTTGTTTGACAAACAAAATTAGAGTTTCTTGTAGACGCATGAAAAAATAGTGTTCCGTTTTGCTCATATATTAGTATTTTTCCTTTTATTCATTAACAATAACTCATTAAAAAGGTTACACAAAGCTTCTTCACCTCAAATATACGTTTATGAAAAAGCTTCATATGCAAATCAAATGTTTTCATTATTTTGTTCGTTACTTAGATTATAAACCGTATCAATTAGTTGAAACCCAAAATTCATTAATTTAAGGATGAGCTCTTCATATAAAATGAAAAAGTACTCTGTATAATAAATTTAAATATTTATTGTGCCCTGGAATAACTGAAGAAAATGATAAAATATAAAAATTATCCATCATACACAAGGTAATCTTGATCAGATTAATGAGGAAAAATAATGAAAAGTGAATAATCTTATTTGACAATGAGATTTAATCCTACCACCAAATAACAAAATATATCATTTTTTTGTAAATACATCACGCTAGATTTTAATTTTTAATTTCTCCGTATTTTAAAAATTGAAATATCAACAAAAAGAAAAGTTTTTATCCCAATGTGTATATGGCACTGATGATCATGGTTTTTATGTTAGGTTAATTAGCCTTCAACCTTAACAACTCTCAAAATCTCTACCTGAGCTACCACCATGGACTCGACTTGACAATAGTGTCCTCCAGCATCAAGACTTACTTCTCCACAACTACAAGCCTTCAGGGTATCAGCGTTTGGGTATTAACTCCAGCATGTCCTCTACTCAAATTCACTATGAAATCCAGAGAAGAGCTTTTAGGGATTTAAGCAGCTGCATCAGCCAGATATGATTAAGGCCATCGGAGCACCAACCCGTAATTTCCTTGAATTTGTTACCCGATGTCCTGTTGTCAAACGTAGTCCACATTTTGAATGATCATGTCAATTCATGCTCTAAATGATTGAAAGACACAACCCTTTTTGGCTACTTTAATTAAATTAATCAATTTACCATAATACACGTAATTATGTAATCATTATAGGCACTAGTCTATAGGGTTAAAGTTAACATGAATCAATGACTTCATGCATTATTTGAATTCCAATACCCCTGATTCTTTCACTATGTAACAAAATTAAGGTCTTTGTTTGCCCTGGGCTGAAATTTCTAAATTGAGTCCCATTTTTTACGTAGATTCCAAAAATGCCACTCAAAATATCGTCCGAAAAAAGGTTTGGACTTTATGGCCTTTTTTTGAAAATCAAGATTTTCATCATTTCTAATGGTTCAGGCCCAGTTATCTTCGTGCAAAGTAAGAATAACCACAAATGTCAGTGATATTTATTTTTCTACTATATCTCTGCATTTCAAATCAGTTTTTATAATTTATATATCTTTCGTACAATTCGAAATAATCGGCTTTATATTTCAAAAAGTTGACCATATTTTAGTGTTCTATTTAAGCGGCTATATTTTTTTTGTTTCGCGTCTATTGACTATAATCAATATCTAATATATTTTTGGTATATGTCCATACATTTCAGAACAGTTTTTATAATTTCGATATCTGGCATGAAAGTAAAGAAAATATCAATTTAGTAGGACGAAGCAAACAAAGACCTTAATTTTGTTACGTAGTGTAGTTCGTCCTACTAAATTGATATTTTCTTTACTTTCATGCCAGATATCGAAATTATAAAAACTGTTCTGAAATGTATGGACATATACCAAAAATATATTACATATTGATTATAGTCAATAGACGCGAGACAAAAAAAATATAGCCGCTTGAATAGAACACTAAAATATGGTCAACTTTTTGAAATATAAAGCCGATTATTTCAAATAGTACGAAAGATATATAAATTATAAAAACTGATTTGAAATGCAGAGATATAGTAGAAAAATAAATACTACTAACATTTGGTGTTATTCTTACTTTGCACGAAGATAACTGGGCCTGAACCATTAGAAATGATGAAAATCCTGATTTTCAAAAAAAGGCCATAAAGTCCAAACCTTTTTTCAGACGATATTTTGAGTGGCATTTTTGGAATCTACGTAAAAAATGGGACTCAATTTAGAAATTTCAGCCCAGGGGCAAAATCCTGTTACATAGTGTTATGAATCCTTACTGTAAGGGTTTCATAACCTTTTTTTTGTACAAATGACCAAATTATTTGTTAAAAAATATAAATGACCAACATAAAAAATATATATATATCTTCTAGTGCCATAACTTGATTTTAAAAGTTTTTTAAATGTATGCTGTTTCATGCATGTGACAAGAAAACCTACTACTACCTCCTCTGTGATATCATCACGACAGCACAGTCATCTGACGTCAGCCTGATTTCCTATCTAATTTAGCTTCATTTTTTTGTAAATATATGTTCACTTTAAAAAGATAATATGAAATTTGGTAAAGTATTGTGTCGGAAAAAAAGTTAAGGAAATAAATGGTAATAGAAAATGATTCAAATGTGAAAGAGAAAGAAATGAAAGAGCTGAAAGAAATTCGGGCGATACAATATAAAATGATGAAATTTAAAATTTTAATATGCCTCACTCCTTACGTTCCCTTTCCAAGAACCTAATACGTGATGTATAAAAAATGACCCTTGGACTAAACAGTTTTTATCATGGCTTGTAAGGATATATATATTGATTTCATTTATTAAGGGTTTTCTTTCGAATCGCATGCCAAAAAAGTAATTACCTCATCAGCCACAGAGGAAGTGAGTACTCCCTGACATGTCCCCTAATTTAATAGACTTTTACCACGGTAAATTTGAGTCTTTTATCCAGTTCAAAGGAGAACTTGAAGGCCTTGAGGAATTATATTTTTACTTTTCTAATGGATCTCTTTGATAATGTATTCTGAGTTTATAGTTGTAGGAATTCAATTGACACTAGCAGAACTGCATTTACATGAATCAATAACTCATCAATATATAATGTCTAATATGGGATTTTACAAAACCAAAGATAAACATTATTTTGTAAAGAGTCTTAAAGGTTAAAATTAATTTAATTTATAACAATGTTGTCAAAAGAGTAATAACTCTTTTAGATACATTTCAAAAATTAGCTGTCTTATATTGTATATTTATTAAGTATATTACATTTTACTCATTTGATAAAAAGACGAAAGCAGACTGCTTCTTTTTAAAACTAATCTACACATCAACCAAAGTATGTATGAGTTTATAGCTTTTTATGTTGAAATTTGTAGAAATTTGAAATGATTTCGTAGTAAAAATATTTTTCATTACAAATTATACAGACAAATTAATTTTTTTTTACCAATACAGTGAATAATTGAAGACACTTAATACTGATTTCTTATTGATATATTAAAATTGTATATTGTTAATGAGTTCAAAAAAGCATAAATAGGTGTCAAGAGGATTTTCACATGCTTTTTAAGGACATTAGTCATGGATTATGATGAATTAAATATGTGTTCTTACGTATCTAATATTATATTATATATTCATTAATATTATAATAATATGCCCTAAGACAATGGTATTGGTAACGTCCTGCTTTGAGTTGTTTTGAATAATTAGTTAATATGCCTCAAAACGGCTCTAACTTCATATGTATTTCCATATTCAAATATAAGGTGTTCCATTCATTTACCCATGTAATTTTGATGTATTTGTATCTTTTCCAATTAAAAAAATATATTTGATGAATTAAAATACTATTTTTATAATCTCACTTATTTATTTTGATCAGGTAAACTTAGAAGAAATACAGGTTCATTTATTATGTAAATCTAAAAACAAAACATATACATAAAATCTGGGGCAAATGTGTATTAAAAATATAATAAAATATTGTAGTTTAACGTTAAATTTGAATATACTTCTTTACCCCCGAGATTGAGAACCACTATTTAATGTTGATGAGCAACATATATGTATTAAAACATGGAGAGCTCATTCCTCTCTTTTTACTATTTTGAGAATCGATGAACCATCCCTGGCGGCCAATAAGAAACTAATCAATACTACTTCATAATTGAATGGCTATAGGATTTTTGTTTCTTTGTTCAATTTCGATTTATTTATGCAACTGTATGAGTAGACGACCTGCTTGTTATGGGCCTCCTTCCTCGACAGCTGACCAACTTAGGCATTTCTCTGATTATTTTATAATAATTCACCAATCTCGGTTCGTCTGTATGTCCGCACGCTATCTCCTCCCACATTTATGGTCAGATTTGAACTTTGAAGGTACCTATGAAATCCTTGGGTCAAGGCGGACCTAATGAAACTTTGCAAAGTGATGGGACCAGAAATGAACCAGAAAAATCACTTTTTCTGATTTTACTACCTACTTTTCAAGGTAAAGAGAGGAAAAAAAGAAAAAGAAAAAAGCATTTCATGTGACTTAAAACATATTCTTTGTACATAGTCAAACTTTTTACGAGGAATGTTTGTACTAAACAAAAAATTATTTTCTCTCTCCTCTCTTATATTTTTTAATATCTGTTTCACTCACAAACTAGCTCCAAAACCTACCCATACTTTTACTCTTACGTTGTCATTTTTTACTCTTATATATATGAAGAGTTAGTTCCATTCTTATTGTACTTAGGAAAATCCTTTGAGAAAAAAGATAGTCTACCGTGACATGTGCATAAAAAGCAAGATTGTATTAATAATAAAAAGTTACAGAACTGAAATTAACCACTGGCGTCCCATTACCTAATCATACACCTGAAAGGTTTTTTAAGAAGAGGAAATTGGCGTCCCAATAAGGATTTACGAATTGTAAATTGTCCGGTTGGGGGCAAAGTTTCCAAACTTGAAGTGGGACAATTTCTTAAAAGTATTTCGTGCTTAAATGTTGTTTTTGTTACATTAGTTAGTACTAGGTTGAGTCATTAAGAATGAGCCTGATCCAGTAAAACTCAATTTTTTGTCAAAATCATTAAAGTACTTCTAAATCAGTAAACATAATCCCCTCCGACTGCAATGACGTCGTGGCAGTGGTCTCAGAGCTATTGGAGATGGCCGAACAGCTCGTCTTCGCTGACCCTCTTCACCACCCGCTGCACGGCGAGTGTAGCGTCTTCGTGGCTCCCAAACTCATAATGTCGGAGCAAGTACTTCAACTTCCGGAACAGGTACTCGTCCCAGAGGTTCAGGTCGTCTTGGTTTCACCAATACAACGTCTCTTCGGGTCAGAAAGTCCCTGGTATCCTTTTTGGTCTCATAGAACAGGTGGGGGACGAGTACACTCAGGACGTTTTGGTGTCCAAGATCCTCCGTCAAAAGCATGTAATCGTTTTTCTGTGATAGAGAAAACCTCGATGGCAACCTGTCGAGGGGTCATCCGGGGGTTAACCTCGATCATGCGCTTCACAGCGGCGATCGTCTCAGGTGTCCTCGTCTCCCATGGTCTTCCTGATGACGTACTATTCTCTAGAGCAAACTGCCATTATCCAAGTATGCCATAAAGGACAGATTGAAATATTTCTTCATATCTTGATAGTGGACAAGCCAGGACAGGAGTACGGAAGGTAGAAATGAGATCCCCGTGGATACATTTGACTGTCTCGGCGAGCTTGGTCCGGGTCAAGAAGTAGGAACGAAAATCAAATGTATCAATTTGCAGCGGAGAGTGGGGTAACAGATAGAAATGGTGGAAGTGTTGACTATTTATATTACTACCTGAGTGGCGCCACAATGTCGCTTCCCACACAAAAATATATGCGATAAGAACGCTCCCGTTGGTATTTTGAGCTATCTTGCTTACATTTCGAGATAATGAACCTAACTCATTCTTTTTTTATCCTTTAATATCTCTGATGAATCTTATGTTTTATTATTATTAATACATTTTTTTTCCATTCTTCTAGGGTATCTTACATTCCGTACGTTGCAACAATATTGTACTCTCAAACACATAATAAAAGCAATAAGGAATACCATAAGGCAAGAAATTAAGAGAAATAATAAAATAAAAGGGAACTTAAAGATCTGGTTTATATAATAATGACAGCTTGATCTTCTCTGTCCACACGAAGGGAAAATAGTTTGTTTACATTGGTACTCCCCAATGTTGTCGTTTGGCAACTCATTCTTTATTCTAGCTCATTCTTTATTTATATACTATTTTTATACACAATTCTACCCAAGGGCTGTATAATATAATATATTACACAGACCTTGATTCTACCGCTCTTTTTTACTTTGATTCAACTTGTTACAATTGAAATAAATACCTTAAAAATATATTTAGAAGTCTAAGGATTATAAAAAGTGGTGCTTTTTAAACGTCGAAAGAAAAGTAGAGGGAATAAAAAACATTACGCTATTGTCGTCGAATCCTTTGAATGAACGAAAACAGTTGTAATCATAGGTGAGTTTGCGAAACCTTTTGGATATCTCTAGGGATGCCATTATCTTATATATTTTTACTATATTAACATCAAGAATAGTCATTAGTCAATAAAAAGAGACCCTCCTTCACCTTCAGTATCTTCCATTATCCTCAAGGAATAATAAATTCAAATATTATGACCTTCAATTCAGATACTTTCATTATATCTTTATGTTTATACGGAGGAACAGCTCATATAAGAACATGGTTTATAATGTGTAAATGTTCATTGTTGGATTGCGAAAATAAATTCATCAATTCTATAATTACATTAATTCTTCAGTTCTAATGTACCAATTTGTAATGGCCGAGGGGGAAATATGCAAATAAATCTTGAACCGAAACATGTTTTTATGCTTTGCAAATAAAGCAATTTTCTAGTTTATTCGCATATTTTGCTATTTTCTCCATTTTGCATTCACATTTAGCTCGTTTTTAGCCTTTCTTATGACAAATGTAGAAAAAGACCTCTTCGTATGGGTGGACGAAACAACCGATTGCTGCGGCAGATCCATGACTTGCATTCTCTGCAGCCATCTGGACGGAGTGCTTTTGGACAGGCCCTACCGGGTGGACATGATCGACATCAATGCAGCCAACACCAGCCTCCAACTGGCAGTCTTCAAGTTCTTGGAGAGGACCTTGACTACTGCAAAATCTGTCTTCTGCTCATCCCTACTGTCTCAAGGCTGGCCAAGGATTGCAAAATATATCCCCCCATCTTATCCGTGTCACCTGCCTCTGCCATGGTTTGAATAGGGTAGCGGAGTTTGTCTTTGTGAATCATTGGTCTCAGATATTAAAAATGTATTTCCAGAGCCTGTGCTTACCAGAAGGGAACCTGGTTGGAGGCTGCATTTTACCCCAGCACTTACTTCAACGGCATAAAAAAAATTATGGGCGAACTCAGTAACTACAGAATTGATATTATTTAGGTCAAGGAGCTCCTCAGCATGGAAGAAGAACTGCGTGCCGAACTAGCCGCTATCAAGGGCAACTTCACAGGACAGGGCAGACCAGCGCACCAGTCTGAGGGATGAGCATATACGCAACATCTTGATTCGCCAATGGAATCATTCCTTGTAAGCTTATAAACACTCGTTTTGAAATTTCTTTTTTATGTATTTTATGGTTAATTAGTCACTCAATATCTTTATTGTTACCATACTACTTATTCGCATATTTTATCCGTATATTTCGTAGTTTTTTGTTTCAGATATATGGGACTTAAAAGCTTTTTTGTCCAGCCCCAGTACTGGCTTCATTTTCTGCAAAAATTCATAGAAGTGATAAATTTTTTGTTGTTTATTAATATATCAGTAGGACATTTTTTGTACTTTTTTTAGCATTCCGAAAAAAAAGCATTTTTACAATAAGAACAATTGGATGAATACTTATATATTGTAAAAGTATATAAAACGACCATTACTAATATTGTACAGCGTGAGGTAAAACAAGTGACCCCATCTGTTACATGAATGACTCATGCTAAGAACTATAATAATAAACAACAATCCTTTTA
This sequence comes from Caligus rogercresseyi, assembly GCA_013387185.1. NCBI lineage: Eukaryota > Metazoa > Arthropoda > Copepoda > Siphonostomatoida > Caligidae > Caligus > Caligus rogercresseyi. Next base: position 6,052,087 of record CP045905.1, on the reverse strand, counting down.
CTGAGGAGTATTTTTTACGTGGTGCTTCATTTATGACAACCATCTCCTACTATTAAGGAAAGCATTTGTAATAAGGTAAGCTGATAAGTATTTTTTAAACACCGTGAAGTTTTTTGTCAGGTGTAAAAACATGATGTAAAAAATGAAACAAGAAGGTATGGCGTTATATATTTGTAAAGGGAGTACATAATGAACTCTAGATAATATTTCTTAATTTGTTCTGTTAATTTAATAGCTCCACCTACCGACCTATATAACCCCAGGATATCCAAGAGAGAAGAAAAAGAAAACTTTAATGGCGATTGTTGACTTAAATGCTTGCCTCACTTTGGGAAAAATCCTACAAAAAATATCTGTCATGCCATGTTATTTTTTTCATAGAATTAGTCCCATAAAACAACGTCAATGGATGCTGTTCATTGTTATTTCTCCCATTTTATATTCCGTAAATTGTGACAGCTCAGACGTATTCTTTACTTATTTTTGTTGTTTGATTGACGATAAGAACATATATTTCGTGACGTAAGATGTCTGCCATCGAGTATTATTCTTCCCTTCCTTTATAGTGTCTGTTGTACATCCAGATCATAGAGATATAGAGAGCTGATTCCCTTCAATAGCAGAGAAACATCGTTCAGCTGTATTCTGTGTGTTCAAAATAAACAAAGTAATATGTACTACGTCATCGTAAGCTGATCATAAAGATAGAATCATAGAGATACAAACATAACACAATGACGTATTTCTCTTCCCTCCAATGGCAGAGAAACATCGTCGTTCAGCTATATTCTTGACAAAATGACGTATTTCTCTGACGAGTCCAATAAGCTCTCTATATCTTTATATCTCTATGATCCAGATATGTGTAAGGTCGGTGGTCTCACAACAAAGAACCTACAATTATATGAACCGGTTTAGGTCCATAAGAGCCAACAAAGTATTTTATATATGATATTCCTCGATTTTTAAAGCTATATATATATATTAAAAAGCGTTTTCTTGTGCCTACATCCTTAAAAACTATTAATATAATTATGTTTATGAGTAGTACAAGTATCAAAGTAAAAAAAATACTTAATTGATTTAATGAAAGCGAATGCAAGAGACAGTGTAATTGCCAATTTCAATTAGGTAATAAATATCTAGTTTTAATTCGATAATAACTATGGAAGCGTTCAGTTGTTGAAAAAGGTCAATAATCTAATACAAAAAGTGATTTTTTTAGCCATAAGCTCAGCGGCTTATAATAAATATTTTTGGAAAGACCATAATTATTACTTATTAAACGCTCATAATTTGAAATACGTAAATATTATGTAATCATATGGAAACACGTGCATCAAACTTTTAAAAAGCTTATTTTTATGCATAAACTTTAACAACATTTATTTCATTTTTTTTAGAAAGGCCATAGTTTTTATTTCTGAGAAATTATTTATATTAGCTGTTTCATCATTAAGATATGAGAACAGATATTGTGAAGCATAGCTCTAACAGCATTTTATCAAGGGGTTAAATAGTGTTTATTTATATCACATCCGATCATATTTTCTATAAAATAAGCGATCCTTTGGTAAGTATAAATTAAGGTAAAGTTAAATTTCTCAGCATAACTATGTGTCCATTTTTATATTGCCTAATATATTTTTTTTCCTTTCAGTAATTTGAATTTTTTTACCAACCTATTTAATGCCACGCTCTCAATAGTTGATTTGCTCATATTCTCTACTCCTAAACGCCACAACCACAAGAAAAAAAATAGAGGAAATAGTCTTTTACATCTACATTTTTGTACTCCTTTGTAGAATTGAAAAGCTTTTTGACCAAAGTTTTTTCCTCCTGGAGTAACAAAAAGTGCATATGCATATCTGACAGAATTATCGAATATGTAAATTTTATGTACGCTTTTATCCTTATTCTATGTTTTTTTTCTGTTTTTACCTACCACGATCATACTAATGTAATTTTAAATAATTTCCTTTTTTATTTATTTATTTGTTTTCTATTTTAGGAGTATTAGTTCCATTAAATTATACAGATATGAACTAACATTTCTATCATTGAAAAACTATGTTAGCGGCTGGTTACATGACAGTTTTATTAACATTTACTTATAGGGAGTAAAAGTAAGCTGTGATTTTTCCCTTCCAGTTCCGTGCGACATTTGAAAACATTGAACTATATAATACAACAGTATGATAAATTCACCCCAAGAAACTCTTATACCTCTTTTAAAAAAATATGTTTTTATTATGTTAGATAATTGTTTTACTTTTATAGTCCACCCTGATATGAGGGGCTTGTTTTTTTAATAGGGTCTGCTTTTTAACCATTCAATCTCTTTGTTTTTTTAAGTAAGAGAGTAAAGAAATATTTGGAGACTTATTAGAAAGACTGGTTTGTGTGTGTCTGTATATGTGTGTATATATACATTTATTTATACATTAGTGTGCAAAACCATTTCCTTGAGTTAATTTTCCCCTAGTAAAATTTTAAATAAAAGTTGTTTATCCCACCCTTTTTCGCAAATTATATTATAGTGTATCGTTGTTCTTTTTATAATTGAGTTGATAGGTCTTTAAGGGGCATTTATTTTTAACTACAATGTTAATATATGTTTTCATGATACAATTTGTCCTTTGAACGTTTATAAATAATTTATATATAACTTTGTATATAATTTATGAAATAAATAAAGACCTTGCTTTTGAGGGAAAAAAGTAAGCTGTGATGGTCTGGAATGCCATAATAGGAAAAAATTAAGGCCAGTACGACATTCTGTTATATGTGGAGGACATAAGTCAACTGAGCGTGAAAAAACGGTTTTGTACCCGACAATGTGTTACTTTAAATTTTTTTAAATTAAGCTATACAAAAAATTATATGCACCTACAACAACCACTTTGAGTCACTGTCATCCCTATCTATTAACGAAAAGCTCTGGCTTGTTTACTCTCAAATACAATTATTTATCATCACAATTTCTCATTTATTATTATACTATCCAGCCATAAGGATTTCTTTGCCATGTAGATAAATATGCATGCAAGAGAAGGGCTCTGTTTAAAGGTCCTTATTTGAAGAATACCTGTGATTCCTGTTGAAAATCAGTTATTTTCTTTTATTTTTGAGGTGTCAGATGGAGCGAATGCGTTGAGTTTTTAAATATTTTTCAGTCCTCTTTAAAGAGGACTGAGTTATGGTGAAAAAATTAAAAGGAAAATTCATATTTACTTTATTTATAGAGCAAACCCTACTAGAGTAATAATTTGACTACTATAATTCCTAATTATTAACGGAATAAGTTCTGTATGTAATAAAAAAAATATCGATTAAAAGAGGAGGATTACATGACCTCAATTAGTAATAATTATGTAGAATGTAAACTATAGTACTACTGCAGCTTGAATATGCAGAAATTATACCCCCATTTAGATTGGGACCAAATGTTGTTGCCTCAGCAATTATCATGCAATTTTTACTGTGACTTACCTAAAACCTCTGTTATCTTAATATTTGCATATTTATGTTATACCAGGTGTGTAAGTATGAAACCGGAATTTGCCCATATGTGGCGCTAGATGTCGATGCAGTTACCAACACATCACGTCAGCGGTGTCCTGTTATTGTATTGATATCCGACAAAGATTTACAACTGAGCTGCTGAGCAGCGCTTTACTTCTTACGAAGATGTACGAAAATGGCTCGATGACTGGTTTACCTCAAAAGAGCAACAGTTATTTTGGCGAGGAATCCACAAATTGCCAGAAATATGGGAAAAATGTATAGATAGCGATGGACAATACTTTGAATAAGTTACTTTGTATCATATCATTACAATAAATGTGTTTTTCTTTACAAAAATTCCAGTTTCATACTTACACACCTGGTATATATCAACAAATTTATATGATCATATATCAAGCTAGCTAACAATCGTATAATTTTATTATATACGGAGATACTTCATCGTCCATTCTTTATGATATTTAAAGGATGCTTTGTCATAAATTTACTCTGGAGTTTGATATATAAATTGTGTTGTTAAAGAACTGAATAATGATTTTTTGGTGCTCTGGTGGGATATTGTTTTATTAGTTCCAATATCATATTGATATATAAACATTATGTAACTATATATTATACGCCATCAACACAGGTCCAAAAAGTAGCAGCACGGATATGAGTGTATTTAGTCTAGGAGAATTCCCCCCGGCGAATTTCCACCCATAAAAATAAGGATAGGTATAATTCGAAATATGAATAACATATCGAAGTGTCGAACCCACTAAAGGGTTCTTCAAATCAGAGCAATGACATTCGTCAGTGTTAAAATCACATAGGGCACTCAGAAATCGTTCAAAACTATGGCATATTGAGTTTCAAATGGATACAATTATAAAAAGTTACTGCATTATAAGGGTTGAAGCAAATTGCGAGAGGGCCCTCGTGACACATAAAATAAAATCAATAACCCTTTTTCGGTTAAAAATATTTTATTTCGGTTAACTGTGAAAACTTTATACAGTACGAAAAATAAAATAAACTAAAATTATATACAGAAACAGTGTAAAACTATTCAGGGCAGTTGCAAAATTACATAAATGAACATTTTTTTGCCTATATGGTTCGATAGAATTGCAATATCCGACAGGATATAAATAAGCGTTAAAATTAGTCTATCGTAACTAGGAACTTATCAATGAGGTAGACCAAAAATGACCATCCCTTATCGGGATTTGAACCTGTGCCCCCAACACTGAGAGTTGAACACGCCTTAACGCACACGGCTATCGCACTCCCTCTTTTTTTCCTATATGGTTCGATAGATTTCCATCCGACAGTATATTTATAAGCATTATAGCATAAAAATTAGTCTATCGAAGCTAGGATCTTCGATCTAGGATGGTTCGATTGAGTAGCATGTATTAGAAGCTCAATAATAATATTAATAATAGCAGGACACAAACTATTTGAAAGAGCATGTAAGAGTAATTGTAAAATCATCCATATTTTGGTTCACTTAGGAATTTTGGAGTTTTAAATTATGTATGCATACAGAATAAAAGATAAAATTAACTATAGTTTGGAAAGAAGAATATCCTCTCTTATGAGCCACCTTTAATTAATAAATTCGGTGTGAAAATGCAGGTGTTACTCCAACTACTCTTTTTCCAATAAACAGATCATCATCATCCATGAAGTTGCAACTGCTTTCTCACTTGATGGAAAATAAGCGCACTGTGCATAGATTTATTTGTTTGTAACTCCAGCAATGGGTCTACAACATGTGAAAATGCAATCAATTTTTTCTTGTTGTTATTTTTGACTCATGAGTGTATGAATTATTAAATACTTCCCCTTGAATCGCCACAATACCTTTATTTTACCTTTCTCTACGGGGCATTGACATGTGGCAAAGGAACTGTTTATTTTATGCTTACCTTTGAACCTTTTATTTCCCAGATAAAAATAAAAATATTTTTGCTTTAATGGGAGGGGAAGAAAAAACATTTTTGATTTATATCAGACTTAGCCTTGTGCCTCCTTGCAGAAAAAAACAATTCCATATGCAAAAAAGGGAGGCTTGATTGACTTCATATCAGTAGTCTAGGTTTTTAAAAGGTTTATATATATGAAGCTGGTTTTGTGATTAAACTATTTTTGTGTCTTGTAGCGAATTAAAGCTTCATTATAATAAATCTATGACTTAAGAAATTTTTTAAATATTAATGTTATCTTTAAATTTTCAGTTTTCTTACTCGTAAATCAATAGTCATGAGATATTTTTCTGAACAATATATGTTAGTCCAAAAAAAGTCTTATTGACTAGAGAATACAAGTTTTTAAACACATTGATCTACATACTTCGAACAACAATATTTATAAGATGCACCATTCAAAAACTATTATTTTATTATGTGTCTAGAGTGGTCTAATTAGATTTTGACCCATTTTTACCGGAATGAACACAAATGGAAAAATAACAATAGATTATTTTTAAAAGTCTTGGGGTAAGCAATTAAAAACTCCTCTTCAGTGTATTATATATATATAAATTTGTGTCCTGCTGTTATTATTATCGAGTTTCTAATACATGCAACTCAATCGAACCATATTGGCAAAGAAATAAATGGTTTTTAGCTTCCCCTCTCGAACATATTTTTCTTAAATCTTTATATGATATCCAGGGCTTAGGTGAGAATCTTCGGTGTCCTTAATTATAGGGATCTCATAAGTCTATTTGGAATGGCTCCTGTTAGTTGAACCAGCGGGACGTTGACCCATGCAGCCATTATGCTTCTCAGCGCTTGTATATATAGGTATGTTACAGTAAGAACATGTAGCTAAGGATTCATCGTAAAAGAGCCCACACACGGTTGGTTTGAAACCGATATATGCCGTTTCACTGATGTGCAGAATACCTGAGACAGACGGTGACGCCTATTTTGTAACCGTAATATGATTTAATTGTGACACCGAAAACACAATGTTTTACTTGAGGTAGACCTTTTACTCAAGTCTACCATAATTGTGACATGTTGAGACTAAGGGCTCAGTGACGCTTGGTTTAACTCCCCAGCCTGTCATAGTCGCGGCTGATGAAACCTTAGATCAAGCGTAGAGTTCAGATTATTCATAACTATAATTGTTGCATTGAAAACCAAAATATTCCAATGCTTAAACGTAATCCCTGGGAATGCATTCTTACTGAAACTGTTGTACATACACAAATTTAAATTTATATTCCTTAATTTATGCATTAACAATCAACGAGAAAATTACTATTAACCAATTAAAGCCGAGTGGCAGGTTTTCCTGCCATTCACTTTAAAATGATGTAAAATAAGTTCCATCTAATATTTTTCCTGTTTTTAAGTTTTAACTTGTTCTTTATACATTTTAGGTTATCTATGTAATAATGTTCATTGCCATATATATAATATTGTTTCGTCAATACAGTTTTGAACACAAGCTAGTATAGTAAGAATGGTTTGAATTGTTATGTCTCATAAATATGGCCATGTATTAGTATAAATCAGAGCAAAATTAGCCAATAATTTAGCTAATCGGATTCATGAATTGTATAAAAATAATATGACATAAATTTTTTGGTCACTTTTTATTATTTTCTTTTACTTGTGGTGCAACAAACTTTAGTGGCAGGATATCCTGCCACTCGTCTATAAGTACATGAAATAAACTTTTATGACATAACTTTTTGATCAGTTCCTTATAAAATCATTAACATAATCGAACAAAGTATGTATTCTCGCTTTTTTAATTATCTTAAAGTGAACTCATGAGGAAATTCTCCATCTTCGATTTGAAAAAATTGCAAAAAATATTCATACAGAAAACTGCAATATGTTAGGAAGTGTACCTCCAATAGAACAACCCGATGCTAGTAGACGAATGCACTGGGAAACATAAGAAAATTGTATAAATAATAATCTGATCGCTCAATATAATAACTTTATACATGTATTCACCTTCTTAAAAATTAACGAAATTAGGAATCGGTGCTACAGGCACTCTTAGAGAAGACAGGTTCTATTGATACTAAGAATGACCAAGAGGAAAAAAGAACGAGGCTACATGGAATTTTTTTAATATTTCACTTGTGTATTGGAAAAATAACTAGCTTTTTACGGTAGCTTCAAATAAAAAATTAAAATCCATTTCTAAAAGCTATCAGGTGGAATAAGGTCAAAGGAAAACACATAAATGTCGAAATGCCCAATTCTATTAGTATTTACAATATACTCGTAGGCGGTGTTGACCTTTTTGACCAGAATGAATCCTATTATATAGTGACAATTCGTTCCAAATGATGTGATGTGATGGCCAATTTTTGCATGAAATGTAAATGCCCAAACCGTTTGTCCAAGGAGAATATATCAAAAAGAAGAAAGACATATCATTTTGAGAAAATCAGATAACTATAGCAATTGGTATTTTAAAAATTTTGGAATTTTTTAAATAAAAACAGATCTTAATATATCCCAGTGGGCCTGCTGCAATGACTGTTCGCTACAATGCTATGTTTGACAACATAGTAGGTCAAAAGGGAGTAGATGGAATTCAAAATGTCGCCAGTTTTCCTCTAAAATATGTCACTAAAATGTTTGATGTACCTTTACATTCCGAATGTATTGAACATTTCCATACAAAATAAGTAAATTAATTTAAAATAGAAAATATAGAAATACATATTTATATGTGTATGTATGTTAGGATAAATAAATCATTTACAGTTATCTCGTACATATATATGTTGACAATTATTTTTAAAGTTACATTTGAAAAGAACAAAAATATGATTTTATAGCCGAGTGGCAGGAAATCCTGCCGGTCAAAAAAACCGGGTTTTCAGTATTTTTTCTCCGAAATTTTATCGGATATGTCAAGAAACAATAAAAATCACTTTATTTTCTCAAAAAATATTGATTTATGCGACAAAATAATCTTCGGCTTTAATGGGTTAAAGGGGGATTATAATAATGTTCATAATTTCAAAACACCCATTTGGGACTTGGTTAATACTATCAACACAAGAATTTTGACATCAAAAGTAACTCTGTATCTTGAAAATAACCCCCACCCCTTGAAAATGAAAAAAAAAAAACAACTCAAAATGACATATTGTGGCCATTCCAGCAAGAATATAACTTATTGTTTGCCAAAATACTGCTGAATAAATACTTTCACCTAGGAACTGCTGGGACTAGGTAATACATTTTTCAAACTAGTCCCAGATTGGTCAAAACCAACAGACCGGGTCGTTTACTATAAAGATATTAAAAAACCAATCAAATAATGAAGAAAACAATCATTCTGTTATGGAGAAACAGTCCAGTGATTTTAAGAGGCCGGCAGCCCAAAAGTAGCCCAGTTACCAGGTCGGTTTCTGAATTCAACCCATATGGGTATTATTATTAAATACAACAGTTTCTCCCTATAACTAACGCAAAATATGATCGATGAAGAAACACCTATTGAGGGGAATCACCCAAAGGAAGTGGAATCCACAAAAGCAGGAGTCCAAATAGAGGAACTCTTGGATTTACCAAAACCTCTTAGGAGTGACTGGAATATGATCCTGAGGAAACCAAAAAGATGAGTGAAACTGGCAGAGCAACTCCTCCAAGAAATACTCCAAAAGGCTAAATAAAAGTCCTCTTGAGGACGTAAGAAAGAAAGCTCGGGAGAGGAGTCCGACGGGACAAGGGAGAAAGGACAACGGGGAACCCACAACAACTGATCCAAACTCGACAGCCTGGTTAAGACTCCTCAAAAAGGATCTCCAGGTGCCCGACGTGGGAGTCCTTCTTTTGGAAGAAATAGAGCCAGCGGATCTTAGTTCGTAAGAAATTTTTAACCTTATCGTGTTCGACTGTTTTTTTGTGTATTTTACCTCTGGTGGCTTTATTTATTTATTTACACCCCCCCCCCCCCCTCCCGCTCCAATGATAACTTCTAAGTTGAATTTTTTAACACACAACGCTGATTGTTTTTTAAATAATGAGAAAAGAGCATCCCCCCCGCTTCTAGTCTTTTGAAAATTTTAACCGCTAATGTGAATTCAATAGTGGACTTATCGAAAAGAAAGCAAGTTATCAATCTTTTTTAAGACCAAGATCCTGATATTTTATCAATGTGCGACACCAGGGTAGTAGACTCGGTTGAAGAGATGCTTAACATGACTGGCTATGCTGTGGTGCAAGTCCCGGCGGTAAGGCTAGGAGGGAAACATCCTTCCAGAGGAATTTGGTTAGCAATAAAAAAATCCTTTAATCCAAAAGTTATTAAAATTGACAAACGTAGAAACTACGTTATTATCTCTATAACTTGGAATAGATCGGCTATCAAAATTATCTCAGTGTATGGCCCAAATAAAGACGACCCTTCTTTTTATGATTACATTGAATCGCTGTTAGCAGATGGTTTGAGTTCGAGAAATGAAGAATTCATCTTGCTGGGAGATTTTAATATGGTCATGGATCAGGAAAGAGATACTAGGGGCTACTTGAATAAAAATAATCCAAAGGCAACTAGGAGAATGAAAGAAATTATTATGAAACATCGTCTAGATGATGTAGCGACAAAATTTAACCCATGCCCGGATCATACTTTTCTTTTAAAACGTGAGGGTAAGATAGTGAAGTCTTCCAGACTAGATTACATATTCGTGTCTCCTGGTCTGTATGCTTTATTAGGAGACTATTGGGTATTACCTCCTCGACAATCAGATCATCTTCCTATCATGACAGAAATAGCTGCTCCAAATAATCCCAACAAGACGCATTGGAAATTAAATGTTAGTCTTCTAGAGGATGATAATACATGCCAAAAGATAAAAAAAATATCGAAGGAATTCTGATTAGACTTGAAAAAAAAAAATTAGAACATTTTCCCATGCATTAAAATTAGTACTGGACTGCTCCAAGAGAGAGTACATCAAGTTAGGAGTAAGACTTAGCAGGGAGAGAAAAGAGAGAAAAAAATGAGTTAGCCCATATAATGTTAGCTGGTGGTCCTAACGAGGAAGTAGCAGAGGAAATGAAGAAAATTGATGAGTATTATACGAATGGTTATAAAATCCGAAGTGGCTTTAAGATCTACCTAAATAAACGTTTTGATAGAGAGACTTAGGAAGCAGGAGGTGAACGGAATGGAAAAGAAAGAAGTAAAGTCAATAGTCGGGGGGGAGGAACTCAAATGCATGCCAGTAAAGTTAAAAATAAAGCAATAGTTGATTACTTCCGTAACCGCCCAATTCGTCCTTTCCATTTTGTCCCTGCCCAAATCGTCCCTGCCCAAATTGTCCCTGTCCAATCGTCCCATGCCCAATTCGTCCTTGTCCAACTCGTCCTAGACCCACTCGTCCCTGCCCAACTCGTCCTCACTATTTCCCAGAAAAGAAGACATACCCCTAACATTCATTCATGAGGAGTTCCTTAGCTTCAGGGAACCCTCGTCCAATAGACTCTCGGGTTCCGTCAAGCACAGTGATAGGGTATTGGGGTTTCTAACCCTCGGCCAAAGGACTTTCGGGTCCCGCCAAGCACAGTGATGGGGTATTGGGGTTTCTAACCCTCGGCCAATGGACTCTCGGGTCCTGCCAAGCACAGTGATGGGGTATTGGGGTTTCTAACCCTCGGCCAAAGGACTCTCGGATCCTGCCAAGCACAGTGATGTTGTATTGGGGTTTCTAACCCTCGGCCAATGGACTTTCGGGTCCCGCCAAGCACAGTGATGGGGTATTGGGGTTTCTAACCCTCGGCCAAAGGACTTTCGGGTCCCGCCAAGCACAGTGATGGGGTATTGGGGTTTCTAACCCTCGGCTAATGGACTCTCGGGTCCCGCCAAGCACAGTGATGGGTTATTGGGGTTTCTAACCTTCGGCCAATGGACTCTCGGGTCCCGCCAAGCACAGTGATGGGGTATTGGGGTTTCTAACCCTCGGCCAATGGACTTTCGGGTCCCGCCAAGCACAGTGATGGGGTATTGGGGTTTCTAACCCTCGGCCAAAGGACTCTCGGGTTCAGTCAAGCACAGTGACAGGTATTGGGGTTTCTAACCCTCGGCCAATGGACTCTCGGGTCCCGCCATGCACAGTGATGGGGTATTGGGGTTTATAACCCTCGGCCAAAGGACTTTCGGGTCCCGCCAAGAACAGTGATGAGATATTGGGGTTTCTAACCCTAATACCCCATCACTGTGCTTGGCGGGATCCGAGAGTCCATTGGCCGAGGGTTAGAAACCCCAATACCCCATCACTGTGCATGGCGGGACCCGAGAGTCCATTGGCCGAGGGTTAGAAACCCCAATACCCCATCACTGTGTTTGGCGGGACCCGAGAGTCCATTGGCCGAGGGTTAGAAACCCCAATACCCTATCACTGTGCTTGACGGAACCCGAGAGTCTATTGGACGAGGGTTCCCTGAAGCTAAGGAACTCCTCATGAATGAATGTTAGGGGTATGTCTTCTTTTCTAAGAAATAGTGAGGACGAGTTGGGCAGGGACAAGTTGGGTCTAGACGAATTGGACAAGGACAAATTGGGCACGGGACGATTTAGACAGGGACAATTTGGGCAGGGACGATTTGGGCAGGGACAAAATGGAAAGGACGAAGTGTACGTGACCCGATTACTTCCATAATATTCATAAATGTTGGGAATGTGTAAAGGAGAGCCCCGGGATCTGTCAAAAGTGTGCATCCCAAGGACAAATACACGTCGGTAAGGACTTATATAAATACAGTAAAAAAAGTTAGTAAAGGACACAGTTGACAAATTGGATCAGGAAATTTCGATTAAAGAAATAAAAGACTACATCATTAGTTACAAAAAGAAAAACTGTGCACCAGGACTGGATGGCTTCCCAATGGAATTTTACAAAAAGTTTAGCGCTTTGTTGAGCCCGCTTCTGCAGAAGGTGTATAAAGAGGCTAATGCTCTTGGTTTTCTTTGTAGTCATATCACTAGGGAAGATTGATTTTGATTCCGAAAACAGGCAAAGATTCGAGACAAATAGGAAATTTGCGTCCATTAACAATGCTTAACACTAGTTATAAAATTTTTAGTGGCATATTAGCCTTGAGGATAAGGGATGTCCTTCCTTCTATTATACATTCATCGCAGAAGGGCTTTTTGAGAGGTAGGTGGATGGATGACGTCATTAGGGGCATAAAAGACTTCAGCAAAGCAAAATGTACAAGAAATCACAGCGGTGGCAATTGATTTAAAAAAGCCTTTGATAGCGTGTCTCATGCTTGGATACTAAAAAGCTTAGAGTTGCACGGACTAGGTGAAAAATTTAGATCCATGATAGGGCTGTGTTTGAAAAATATCCATACAAGCTACAAGGAGGACAGTTATAATTCGATAGAAAAGAGGTTGTAGGCAGGGTGACCCGATTTCCCCATACTTGTTTATTATGGCATTGGATTGGCTTCTAGTGGAACTCAATGTAACCCAAAGTATAAAAGGCGTGAAAATCGGTACGGAAGAAATTCAAGTTGAAGCCTTTGCTGACGACTTAACGATGTTGTTCTCGGGTAGTGAAAAAGACATTAAAGAATCTGCAGAAATTACCTTTGGCACATTAAGGAATTTTTCAAAACTTTCTGGTCTAGAGATTAAGGACTGATGATACAAATGTCTCCAGCAACAGCGATAGAGCTATTTTCACAGGAACAAATTTTACACGGTTTAAAACGCACGCCTTATATCAACATGAGGGGGGGGGGGAGAGTCAGAGTGACGTCACCATCAACAATCGTCAAATAATAGAGCCTCCACTGATCATAGTTGGGAATCTTTTTTTTTGGTGTCATGAAAGCATTCTGGCCTAGACTTCAAACTTGTTGGAGATCCCTCGATCCCTTCCTTCCTCCATCCCTCCTTCTATCTTCCCGGGACTCCAGGATAAATGCCTTGGACACCAAGAAACGAGTCTCCTCCCTCCTTCCTTCCTCCCATTAAGAGACACATTCCCCGTCCCTCCTCTTCGTGAGTGGAGTCCTACCCATCGTCGGTCTTCGTCAGTCAAAGGACTTCCTTCCCTCATCTTCGTTAGAGAGCTCCCCGTCCCTCCTCTTCGTGAATGGAGCCCTACCCCTCGTCGGACTTCGTTAGAGAGCTACCCATCCCTCGTCTTCGTTAGAGAGCTCCCGTCCCTCCTCTTCGTGAATGGAGTCCTACCCCTCGTCGGACTTCGTTAGAGAGCTACCCATCCCTCGTCTTCGTTAGAGAGCTCCCCGTCCCTCCTCTTCGTGAATGGAGTCCTACCCCTCGTCGGACTTCGTTAGAGAGCTTCCCATCCCTCGTCTTCGTTAGAGAGCTCCCCGTGCCTCCTCTTCGTGAATGGAGTCCTACCCCTCGTCGGACTTCGTTAGAGAGCTTCCCATCCCTCGTCTTCGTTAGAGAGCTCCCGTCCCTCCTCTTCGTGAATGGAGTCCTACCCCTCGTCGGACTTCGTTAGAGAGCTTCCCATCCCTCGTCTTCGTCCAAGGAGTTCCTTCCTTCGTCTTCGGCATAGGGTTCCCCGTCCCTCCTCTTCGTTAATGGAGTCCTGCCACTCGTATTCATGAATGGAGCCCTACCCCTCATCTTCGTGATTGGAGTTCCGTCTTCCATAACCTCCTCCATATTGAAGACTTTTTTTCTCTTTTTTGGAGTTTGCTATTGAACGCCTCAGTCCTGTATTTCTATGAAATAAGTATCATGATGTCCTGATGAATCTAACAGTCCAAAGGACATGAAGATCATTAAATCTCGGTGAAGGAGCCTTGATCATCAAACCTAACAGGACTACCCCTCCCCCCAGACTAACGCTCCCCGGACTATCACCCCCCGTGCCATTTACTCCCATTACTAATATTTTTATTCCATGAAGTCCGCTTATGAAGTTAACTATGTTTTTTTTGTGACAATTGACCAGTTTAAAATTTGAATGTAATCAGATAAAATAATATTAATACTTTAGTTTACCATTATTTAATAAATCTTATGTTTCTCATTTCAAATCTCGCAAGAATTGTAACTGGTCACCAAACTTATCAAAAATTAGTATTAAAAGTGCTAATTAATTTTTATTTATTTTCTAAGATATGTCGTTAAAATGATTAAGCTAATAAAATTTTACTTTAACATGACTTGAAAGAGTTTTTACTATGGATATATGGTCTCTTTTACAAAATTTCTTACAAATCCAAGAAGTTATAGGCGTCACTTTGAAATAAATCCTTTTAACTACTTTTTCACTAGTGCTTTACACTATTTACACTTTATTGAATTTAACGTGAATGCATGTTATAAATATATAAATAAAAATTATAGTTTAAAAGTTATACAGTAAATAAAGTCAATAAAAAAATTATGGCATTAAAAAATCAAGTATAAATATAATCAAAATCTACTGATATAAAAATATCATTAAAATGTTTAGGAAATAATGGTTTTCATTCAATTTAAGATTATAATTTTTTGTAGAACCGTAGTAAAAACTTCAGATAGGGAGAGGTCCTCTTGGAGCAGGAGGGGAAGTACCGAAAGATGTCACCCGCAAATCGCCAGCTTGAAACCTACGGAATCATTATGTAGAGCGCCATGTTACGAGCTGCTGCTGATATTAAAATGGCTTTTAGGCCTCCCCCATAATTAAGATATTATCTTATCAATTTATTATATTATAATACAGACATAAATTAAATATTACTATAGATGAGAAAATAATATTGTAAACGAATTTACTGTTCCTACACTTTAATTCATGAAAGTAATTAATTTATATTAGATGGCAAATAAATTTCATTCACAATTCATTATTGTATTATAATACAGAAATAAATTCAATAGTACTTTAGATGATAAATATATATTTTAAACGAATTTACTTTCCGACACTTTAATTCCCCCTCATTCTTTCTGAGGGATTCCAAACATTAGAAACGTTGAACTTTTTGACTCTTCTTCGCACTACTGCAACTCAAACATTTGCTGAGTCGGTCATTGGCTTACTTCCTGGAAAAGGTCATCTCACCCATTTACTCCCCTCTCCTAGCATCTCATCTCAGCTTTCATCTACTCCCACCCCTGAGAAGCATGAGTTCTATCTCTTGATCGATTTCTTCCCTGATATTGAACTGGAAGTAATAAAAAGTCGCAGCACTAGAGTCGGCCAACAACATCCTTTAAGTTCTAGACGTCCCTCAAGTCGGCCTTGTACCAGCTAAAAGTTTTGCTGAAAGCCCGAAGCTTTTCCAGAATACTCTCTCCCTCAAACTTTGTACTGGAAAAAATATTGACGAATAATTTTGGCAAAGAATTATATCTATATTTCATTTAAATTAAACATTTATGGGATACTGTTGAGCAATCAGCTCAATGGCACTCTGGAAAACGTCACGTCCAGATCTTTTCATTTTCCTCTAACGAAGTCCGACGAGGGGTAGGACTCCATTCACGAAGAGGAGGGACGGGAGCTCTCTAACGAAGACGAGGGATGGGAAGCTCTCTAACGAAGTCCGACGAGGGGTAGGACTCCATTCACGAAGAGGAGGCACGGGGAGCTCTCTAACGAAGACGAGGGATGGGAAGCTCTCTAACGAAGTCCGACGAGGGGTAGGACTCCATTCACGAAGAGGAGGGACGGGAGCTCTCTAACGAAGACGAGGGATGGGTAGCTCTCTAACGAAGTCCGACGAGGGGTAGGGCTCCATTCACGAAGAGGAGGGACGGGGAGCTCTCTAACGAAGACGAGGGATGGGAAGTTCTCTAACGAAGACCGACGATGGGTAGGACTCCATTCACGAAGAGGAGGGACGGGAGCTCTCTAACGAAGACGAGGGATGGGTAGCTCTCTAACGAAGTCCGACGAGGGGTAGGGCTCCATTCACGAAGAGGAGGGACGGGAGCTCTCTAACGAAGACGAGGGATGGGAAGCTCTCTAACGAAGTCCGACGAGGGGTAGGACTCCATTCACGAAGAGGAGGGACGGGAGCTCTCTAACGAAGACGAGGGATGGGTAGCTCTCTAACGAAGTCCGACGAGGGGTAGGGCTCCATTCACGAAGAGGAGGGACGGGGAGCTCTCTAACAAAGATGAGGGAAGGAAGTCCTTTGACTGACGAAGACCGACGATGGGTAGGACTCCATTCACGAAGAGGAGGCACGGGGAGCTCTCTAACGAAGACGAGGATGGGAAGTTCTCTAACGAAATCCGACGAGGGGTAGGACTCCATTCACGAAGAGGAGGGACGGGAGCTCTCTAACGAAGACGAGGGATGGGAAGCTCTCTAACGAAGTCCGACGAGGGGTAGGACTCCATTCACGAAGAGGAGGGACGGGAGCTCTCTAACGAAGACGAGGGATGGGAAGCTCTCTAACGAAGTCCAACGAGGGGTAGGACTCCATTCACGAAGAGGAGGGACGGGGAGCTCTCTAACGAAGACGAGGGATGGTAGCTCTCTAACGAAGTCCGACGAGGGGTAGGACTCCATTCACGAAGAGGAGGGACGGGAGCTCTCTAACAAAGACGAGGGATGGGTAACTCTCTAATGAAGTCCGACGAGGGGTAGGGCTCCATTCACGAAGAGGAGGGACGGGGAGCTCTCTAACGAAGATGAGGGAAGGAAGTCCTTTGACTGACGAAGACCGACGATGGGTAGGACTCCATTCACGAAGAGGAGGCACGGGGAGCTCTCTAACGAAGACGAGGGATGGGCAGCTCTCTAACGAAGTCCGACGAGGGGTAGGACTCCATTCACGAAGAGGAGGGACGGGAGCTCTCTAACGAAGACGAGGGATGGGTAGCTCTCTAACGAAGTCCGACGAGGGGTAGGGCTCCATTCACGAAGAGGAGGGACGGGAGCTCTCTAACGAAGACGAGGGATGGGTAGCTCTCTAACGAAGTCCGACGAGGGGTAGGACTCCATTCACGAAGAGGAGGGACGGGAGCTCTCTAACGAAGACGAGGGATGGGAAGCTCTCTAACGAAGTCCGACGAGGGGTAGGACTCCATTCACGAAGAGGAGGGACGGGGAGCTCTCTAACAAAGACGAGGGATGGGTAGCTCTCTAACGAAGTCCGACGAGGGGTAGGACTCCATTCACGAAGAGGAGGGACGGGAGCTCTCTAACGAAGACGAGGGATGGGTAGCTCTCTAACGAAGTCCGACGAGGGGTAGGGCTCCATTCACGAAGAGGAGGGACGGGAGCGGTCTAACGTTGATGAGGGAAGGAAGTCCTTTGACTGACGAAGACCGACGATGGGTAGGACTCCACTCACGAAGAGGAGGGACGGGAATGTGTCTCTTAATGGGAGGAAGGGAAGGAGGGAGGAGACTCGTTTCTTGGTGTCCAAGGCATTTATCCTGGAGTCCCGGGAAGATAGAAGGAGGGATGGAGGAAGGAAGGGATCGAGGGATCTCCAACAAGTTTGAAGTCTAGGCCAGAATGCTTTCATGACACCCAAAAAAAAAGATTCCCAACTATGATCAGTGGAGGCTCTATTATTTGACGATTGTTGATGGTGACGCCACTCTTGACTCTCTCCCCCCCCCCCTCATGTTGATATAAGGCGTGCGTTTTAAACCGTGTAAAATTTGTTCCTGTGAAAATAGCTCTATCGCTGTTGCTGGAGACATTTGTATCATCAGTCCGAGATTAATGTGGAGAAATCTAAATATATAGGATGCAGTGCTGGGGTATTGGAAGTTATTGGTTTAGAAAAGGTCTCCGTGTTGGGATCCTTCATTTCAATAGACGAAACAGACTGGACCGAGAACAAAAAAATGATCGAAGAAAAGTTAAGACGAGCAGCATCAATCTACTCGAGTGTTCTGAGCCCCAATCTTCCTGCGAGAATCTATGTTTGGAACACTTTAATATTGACCAAGGCCACCCATCTGCTAAGATCTACAGCCTGTAGTGAAGAACTGATATCGAGGGTTTTGGAATTAGAAACATTTTTCCTCTTTAAAGACAAACCAAGTCGAATTTTCACTAGGAGAAGAATTGTTCTTGCCAAAAAGTGGGGAGGCCTAGGAATGATATGCTTCAAGAACTTTTGGAAATCCATACTTTTCGGCTGGTTCAGGCGAATTTTGGATATAAATACAGTGTGGGGCAAATGAAAATGAAGTTGTGTGGTGTCTCGCATGGGGATGTGGTAGGATGTGGACCGGGAAAAGTCTTAGATATTTCCGAAACAGTAGGTTATTTCTGGGGAATAAATAAAAAAAATGACCTTGAGCTGTCGAAACAGGCCCTAGAAGAAATGGGTTGGCAAGAACTGGTTAGGGATAACCCTAGACTTTTATTTTAGCCAATACCTCGGTCAAAAAAAATAGCCTTCTTGGGCGAGATTTTTTACAAAAGCCAACTATTCAATGCCAGTGAAGTTTTGGAGAGAGAAGGGATTAGAAGGAACGTCAATTTTAAAAGACGACAGTGTGGCCCGAGGGACTCCTTTTTAATTACATCAGTAGGGTACAAAATACAAGGCTTAGGAGCTTTTTAGTGAAGGAGGGGGACAAAAAACATTTTTTGAATCAAATGGAGGGTAAAAGTGAGAGATTAGGGTTAAGTTTTACAGCGAAAGAGATTATAAAAGCACTACAGAACGGCAGTTTTACTTTTTCTACTTATTGGACAAAATATAGGGTGGTGTCCAATACACTGAGCTTCGGAAGCATATATGGGAGAACGCAAGAGAAAAGGGTTTGTTATTTCTGTAAGACCGAGATTGAAACAGGAAGGCATTTTTATTGGATTGTTTTACATTGAAAAAAGTATGGGATCTAGTCATTCAAAAATTTATACAAGTTTTGGTCATATTTTAAGAATTGATAGCATTTGTTTTATATATAAAGGTCCTGATCAAACCAAAATAAATTTTATTGTCGCAAAAATTCAAAATCTCCTTTACAAACTCAGAAGCACTAAAACCCCCCTATCAAAAATGTTTTTAATTTTGTTAATAGATTATTTGATGAACTCTAGTTTTAGATGTTAAAATGTCACGTTTTATTTTCATGTAGCTCAGATTTGGATGTAACGATAAAATCATATTAGTTTAGAATAAATGTTGTACGGGTGTACAAAAAATAAATAAAAATAAAAACAGATCCTAATATATCCCAGCGGGCCTGCTGCAATGACTGTTCGCTACAATGCTATGTTTGACAACATAGTAGGTCAAAAGGGAGTAGATGGAATTCAAAATGTCGCCAGTTTTCCTCTAAATATGTCACTAAAATGTTTGATGTACCTTTACATTCCGAATGTATTGAACATTTCCATACAAAATAAGTAAATTAATTTAGAATAGAAAATATAGAAATACATATTTATATGTGTATGTATGTTAGGATAAATAAATCATTTACAGTTATCTCGTACATATATATGTTGACAATTATTTTTAAAGTTACATTTGAAAAGAACAAAAATATGATTTTATAGCCGAGTGGCAGGAAATCCTGCCGGTCAAAAAAATCGGGTTTCAGTATTTTTTCTCCGAAATTTTATCGGATATGTCAAGAAACAATAAAAATCACTTTATTTTCTCAAAAAAATATTGATTTATGCGACAAAATAATCTTCGGCTTTAATGGGTTAAAGGGGGATTATAACCATGTTCATAATTTCAAAACACCCATTTGGGACTTGGTTAATACTATCAACATAAGAATTTTGACATCAAAAGTAACTCTGTATCTTGAAAATAACCCCCCACCCCTTGAAAATGAAAAAAAAAAACAACTCAAAAATGACATATTGTGGCCATTCCAGCAAGAATATAACTTATTGTTTGCCAAAATACTGCTGAATAAATACTTTCACCTAGGAACTGCTGGGACTAGGTAATACATTTTTCAAACTAGTCCCAGATTGGACAAAACCACCAGACCGGGTCGTTTACTATAAAGATATTAAAAAACCAATAAAATAATGAAGAAACAATCATTCTGTTATGGGAGAAACAGTCCAGTGGTTTTAAGAGGCCAGGCAGCCCAAAAGTAGCCCAGTTACCAGGTCGGTTTCTGAATTCAACCCATATGGGTATTATTATTAAATACAACAGTTTCTCCCTCTAACTAACGCAAAAAAGGAAGACAATTACTAATTAAAAATATAATCTTTTTTTTTAAAGAACACAAAAATGTTTATATATTTAAGATGTTTTGCCCTTTTTACATTTACTATTTTTTAACGTCTGTTAAAGCTAAAAAACTAAACTCATTTGGAATAAGCGCTATGCTGTTTAATTTCTATTACTAAATATATATATATATTTTAATAGTCCCAATGACATGGAAATAACTTCTTAATTGGCACGTCGATCTTTCCAAATGACAGATTTTCTTGGAACTTTACATATATAGTACAGTGTGTTGTGATCATTTCTCTTAATCATGTATGCCATAATCTCATCTCCAAACTCATATGCTGTTTGATCATGGATGAACTGACCGGCACTTTTCTTTGTGGTGCTGTCTGATGCATGCGTGATCATTCTAACTTTCTTCTTTTCAAGATTATCCACAATTAAACACAGACTTTGGGCCTCAATTTGATGCAAAGCTGCCCTAATGCTTTTGTACTTGGCACTATATCCTTGTCAAAGATATCACGATGAATTAATCGCTGATGGAGGATATAGGTATATATATATATATACATATATCTTTGTTAGTTGGTTTCCTCATTTTTTTTTCTTTTCTGAACAATTGAATATGTCTTGTATGTTTTCATAAAACTCAGAACTAAGATAAATAAGGATTGCCTTTTTCCGAAATTATAAAAAGGCTACTTACTAAATTAGCAATATGTTTTAAGTGTGATTTCTTTTTGGACAAGAAAATTCTACGAATTTATGTGTCCATAATTCAAATGTATATCAATATTATCACTGTGAATACAAGATATTATTTATTTTCTATACAATTTCATACCGTATGCTCATTCAAAAATCACAATCCAAATCAATATTGATATAAAACATACATTATTATACAATATTAATTAATTCATCAAAAGTTCAGCTGAATTTTACTTAATATGTTATATAAAGCTATTACATATACTTCTTAAAGACTCATCATATTGTGCAAACTATCAAATTATTTTAACACAGGTCCTTTTATTTACTAAGAAGTTTATTTAAATTTCCTATTGAAACAAAATACTTATATTCGCCCACTAATAGTAGTTTTGTATGTTCGTAATGTTCCAGAACATAGCTTAAGTATATTACACAATTACCATCTTTTTACTAGTTCCATTAAAATAATAACCAGCATGCACTTTTTATAATATCTATATGGTCATTTCTTATGAAGTAAAAAGAGCTAGAAATAAAAAAAGCGTTTTTCTGTTCTTCTCCTTTTTTCCTCAATACATATGTGATGTATTTTCTTAAAATGACGCTTGAGGAAAAATGAGAAGAACAGAAAAACGCCTTTTTTTATTTCTAGCTCTTTTTACTTCATAAGAAATGACCATATAGATATTATTCCTCAAAATTTGACCTCTTATCAACACTGACAAAATGAATCACAACACCGAACTATATTTTTTATTATATTTTCATATTAACCCTTTGAATAATGACAAAAAGCTTCAGAAAATGCGCAATTAGCCCCTAAAGTTGTGAAGTATTTTATTTAGCTGTATATGATGAGCAATTACTGCTGTTGGTCACTGTGCATATCAACCAGTTCTTATCAAACATCTTCTTACTGTTATCCAAAGAAAACAATATCTTCTTTGCTCCTCCTTTTATTCTTCATATTTTTTTGTGTATGAAATGCTTAAGCTAAGGATACCAACTATTATAGCTAGATATATTTTTAATGGGATTTTTAAGGATGATTAAATATCCGAAAGCGCATTTTCCAGAGAATTAATCGAAAAGTTGAAATCATAAAAATGTAGAGCATCTCTCATAGAATAGCAAACGCTTGTTTATCGTATTTTGTAAAAATTTGCCCATTCTTCATTTTAAGAAAATACATCACATTATATATATATATATATATATATATATATATGGGTTTGTTATAAAACAACAGCTAACTGGGACCATCTTATAAGGCTAAAAGATTCATGTTTTGAGGACATCTCCAATACGATCTAAGATGGTGAATGCTCGCTATCGTTTTCAACATAGCTCAAGTTGATTGAGATCGACTTCCATCAAAACCGACAAAAAGGCGTTTTAAGGTGCCTAAATGCACATTTCAAACGACAATTATATTATTAATAAGCTCAAGAAACGTTTTATTCAACTTTGTAAAGAATCTTTTAAACACGAAAAGCTAGCTTATCTTTTATCATTCATATTTAGTCTACCTAGTACCAATGTATTCGCAAAAAAAGTCAGAAAGAAATATTCTTCCAAGTAACATTGAGGAAATGCTTGATGCTTTTTTCGTTCCATTTCGTTGGATTATACTAATTTATTTCGGGTCTCAGAAATTGCCGAAGATAATTTAATTAAAAAAATATAAAAGAACGCAACGACTATTATTAAGAAAATAATTCACAAGGGTAAAACAATCACCACCAATCCAAAAATATATTGAAATCTTTTCATATAAGGTTTTAAAAGTTTTTTTGAGGAGAAAGAGTCAATTTTCGCCATCAAAGAATGGGTAACAAACTTAATTTTTACTATAAGTATGATTGACGAATATATAAAAAGAAGCTCAAGGAGGGAACAGCAACATGACTAAAGGGTATTTGTGGCAAAATATTTACTGAATGCATCCATGAGATCTTTCCTATTTGTTTGAATTTGGGAAATCGATGGAAATTCACGGAAGACTCCCGAAAACCCTTACTATAAGGACGGATCACCTTAATCCCTAAAAAAGGTTTCGCGACTGATTTGAACAACTAGCGCCCTATTACTGTTCTCAACAAGAGCTAAATGAATATTTATGGTGTTCTAGCTGCTAGAATAAAGCCATTTTTAAATTTTAAAATATTGAAAAGGAGCAAAAGGGATTCCTGAAGGAAAGGAAAATTTCACTTCTGATTAGAGAATGTCGAATTGCTGATTGCGTCAATGTTCTTGGAATTGAATGGTTGAGAGAGGGACCTTCAAATAATAATTGGAGTCAAATTAATGGAATTATATACTCTCATGTACGACAATGGCGTAACCTCTCCCTCCAAAAAAGGATAGATCTCTATAATATGCGAGTTCTTCCACTTGTTTTGTATAGAGCCACCTCTATTCCATCTCTAGCAGAGCGTGCTTTGGCAGAAGAGGATAGGTGGCTGCACTCTTTGTTTCATAAGATATATCTTCCTGCGTTAAAAAGAGAAAATAAGTTTTTGGGTGGAGGTCTTTGTCTCCTTAAAAATATAATTCCCAAATGTTATATGAAAGTTGTTGAGGAAATTGGTGTATATCCCAACAGAGATTGGAGAATATATTTTTCGTCATCTGATATTTATAATTGGATTCATATGGGAACTATACTATCCAATACAGACTTGGTTGGACTTTCTCCGTTTCTGGCTTCAATTCAAAGAATTGTGTGGTCAGTTGAGCCGACATTTTATTCCGATTCTGTTCCTGATATAGTGTTCCAATGTAAAGATATGCAACCCTTCGTGAATAAATTCGGTGATCCATCACTGCTAGAAAAACACGCCCTTAATACAACAACATTTACAGTCCATGATTTGATATGTGGTTCTATCTTTAACGTTGGAAGGTTTCGCCATCCTTTACAAAGAGCGATTAATTCGCAATGTCGTGTGAGGTCATGGATCTCAAAATTCAACTTTAATAATGGATTGCCACCGGAAGCTGAATCTGTGTCGGACGAGTATTTAAAGCTGCTCAATCTTCCACCCTCTTGGAGACAGAAAATTTTAAAATCAACTTGTAGTATATTTGATGGCTCTAAGTTTACAGCACAACTACAAATTTCAGCTAAGATATTAAAATTTATTTATCCTTGTAATAATTGCGGCTCTTTATATAATACAATAATTCATGCATTTGCTGAGTGCCCAAAACTAAATTTTATAAGGCAATTTATCCAATTAAACGTGTGCAATGAAGAATATATTTCCTCTAAATTAATATCAGCCTACATTTTATTTGGTGTGCACCAAAGGAAAAACAAAACCCCCCCAATACAAAAAGCGATTGAATTTACCCTTTTGAATATAAAGGCCCTAATTGCATCTAAACTGACCTCTAACTCTTTTGTCGACGTCGAAGACCTAAAAGCGATATCCATTGGTGCTGCTGCAAGGTACGCTGCCTTTGAATTGAAAATCCCCTCATCGTCATCTTCAACTGAATGGAAATGGGCAGGAGACCTGATCCGATTTGTGCCATCAAGTTCAGTCCAATATATGACTGCTATCAAGTCTATGATAAGAAGACATAGACAATTTTTATCCGTTAACAAATATAATTACCTCCGCCGAAGGAGGTATTGTTTTCACTGGCGTTTGTTGGTTTGTTAGTTTGTTGGTTTGTTGGTTTGTCAGCAGGATAACTCAAAAAGTACTGAACGGATTTGGATGAAATTTTGTGGAGTTGTTGGAAGTGCAAAAAGGAAGAAGTGATTAAATTTTGGCATCTCTGAGTGCAGAATTAAGGCGCCAATGAGCTAAATACTACTAAATTTGCCAAGTTAGCCTACTCTGCCAATAGATGTCGTTTTGCTGTGAAATTGGGTGTAGCGTCTTCCTCTCGGAATTTCCGTCTAGGGGAACCCTCCCCCGTCTCTCTACGCCTCCCCAGTCGTGAAAATCCGCCTCGGAAGGCTCATGACGGCGGAGGTTTGCACTCTCTGAGTGTATATATGCCTCTAGTTTTATATTAGGTTATTTTTCACTGGATAGTAATTTTAAACTATAATGTTTATTTATGTATTTGTATTTGCGCAACTGTCCTGTGAGTTTTTATTTCATTTTCATTGTCTACTTTGTTTTTAGTGTATATTTTTACGCTTGTATTGTAGAAATAAATAAAAACATATAACCGAAAAAAAAAAAATTCGGATATTTCAAGGAACATAGAAACCGATATTGAACTTTTATCGAAAAGAAATATATTTGGAGCCATCATCGCACACAATAGAGCATTGGCATATTTTTAGAGCAATAAAAAAATTCTTAAAAAATATTTTAACTCTATAAGAACCCTCCTGTACAATGGTACTTCCACAATATATATGGAAGAAGTAGAGAGCGACTCTATAACACTATGTAACAGGATTTTGCCCCTGGGCTGAAATTTCTAAATTGAGTCTCATTTTTTACGTAGATTCCAAAAATGCCACTCAAAATATCGTCTGAAAAAAGGTTTGGACTTTATGGCCTTTTTTTTGAAAATCAGGATTTTCATCATTTCTAATGGTTCAGGCCCAGTTATCTTCGTGCAAAGTAAGAATAACACCAAATGTTAGTAGTATTTATTTTTCTACTATATCTCTGCATTTTAAATCAGTTTTTATAATTTATATATCTTTCGTACAATTCGAAATAATCGGCTTTATATTTCAAAAAGTTGACCATATTTTAGTGTTCTATTCAAGCGGCTATATTTTTTTTGTTTCGCGTCTATTGACTATAATCAATATGTAATATATTTTGGTATATGTCCATACATTTCAGAACAGTTTTTATAATTTCGATATCTGGCATGAAAGTAAAGAAAAGATCAATTTAGTAGGACGAACTACACTACGTAACAAAATTAAGGTCTTTGTTTGCTTCGTCCTACTAAATTGATCTTTTCTTTACTTTCATGCCAGATATCGAAATTATAAAAACTGTTCTGAAATGTATGGACATATACCAAAAATATATTACATATGAATTATAGTCAATAGACGCGAAACAAAAAAAATATAGCCGCTTAAATAGAACACTAAAATATGGTCAACTTTTTGAAATATAAAGCCGATTATTTCGAATTCTACGAAAGATATATAAACTATAAAAACTGATTTGAAATGCAAAGATATAGTAGAAAAATAAATATCACTGACATTTGTGGTTATTCTTACTTTGCACGAAGATAACTGGGCCTGAACCATTAGAAATGATGAAAATCTTGATTTTCAAAAAAGGCCATAAAGTCCAAACCTTTTTTCGGACGAAATTTTGAGTGGCATTTTTGGAATCTACGTAAAAAATGGGACTCAATTTAGAAATTTCAGCCCAGGGGCAAACAAAGACCTTAATTTTGTTACATAGTGTAATCCTACATAAAAGTTGTCGTCAAGGCTTCCTTTAGCCCACTCTTATTTATTGCCTGGCTTGTTAAACTGAGCGGTTTAATCATGAGAAAGTACGGAGGATTTGGTGTTGACTTTGGTCTACATAATTGATTTTTATGCTGATGATGTAACTCGAATCGTTGAAGTGAATTCTGAGTACAATTAGTGAGGAGAATGAAGTAATTATGGACCACTTCAAAAAAATTGAAAAGCGGTCTGAGTTGAAGGTAAATCATCCAAAAAAAACTTCTATTCTTCCCTTAGGCAAGTGGAACCCTGTAAATGTCTTGTTCATCAAGGGTTACTCTTTGTAACAAAGTGTGGAAATTTTAGGAATTGATTAGGAAGGAACGGGTACATCCGAATTGAACTGGTTGAAAATATCATCAGTCAATCGATTCCACTCTGGAGAAATAATAATCTCCAAAAGAGGATCGACCTTTCTAACTACATAATTGTCCCCGCCATTATTTTAAAAGTTATACCTTGGTTAGCGGAGTGAGCCATAATGGAAGAAGAAATTTAGATGAACAAGTTATTCTATCAAAGCTATCTAAAAAGATCATAAAATTTTACCTAAGATTTTTCAAAAGGTTTTAATTGATATCTCAACGCGTCCGCATGATGAATTGCGTTCCGTTTTTACAACAAGCCCTGCTTTTATTTGGTTAATGTTAAGAACAGATTTGACGAATGACAAGTTAGAAAATTCATCCGCTTTTTTGGCAGCTATTCAACGATTAATTTAGAAGGGTATCCCTTTTTTAATTCTAATTCCACGATTGATATTGTTCGGCAAAACTGCAAGAAAAAACCTTCTTGATCCAAAAGAGCTGGAGTGGAGTTGAGTATGGCATCAAAACTATTTTGATCTCAACTGCAGCTAGGTACTCAGCCTTATCTGTTAAGATCCTTGATATAAATTGTTCCTTTGGGCGTATACAGGTGATTTAGTCCGATTTTATCCGTCCAAAGTAGCTCAAAGCATATCTTCTATTTGCTTAAAAAATTAATTAAGATTAATAAAGAGTCCAAGAAATTAAAAAAATATGATTATAATTTACCCCTTTTGCGGATGTTTTTATCCAGGGATTTTTCAAATTTTATTGTTCCATATTCATTATACAGGGCTTTGCCGGTAAATTGGGACTGTTTCAATAAAAACGAAAAGACTGTAATTAGGTTATTAATTAATTTATTTGGATGAAATTTTAACAGAAGTTTAATAAGGTAACATACATTGATATTATTCTATATGCTCCCTTTGGCCTCAATTCTGGCCCTGAACCTCAGAGCAGCAGCCACTACATCACTGGCAGGGATTTTCTTGCATTTTTTGATGATGGAGGCTTTCAGCTGGTCAACGCTGCCATGAGAGTGTTCATTACCCTTTCTTGAAGGACGCCCCAGATAAAATAATCAAGAAGGTTCAAATCTGGGTTATTACTAGGCCAGCTTTGAGCCTTCACGAAATTGGGAACTTTCCTGGCCAACAAGGTCTGTGTGGTCTTAGACTCATGACATGGTGCAGAGTCCTGAATGAGTACCACATTGTCCAGATAAAACTTCTCATCCATCCAAGGGAAAATAACCTCCTCAAAATGTGCATGTACTCCACAGTGTTGATCTTGAGGCCGGCCTCAACGAAATGAGGGGAATGATACTGCCGTTGCTGGCCACGGCAACAAAGACCATCACACTGGCCGGATTTTTCGTCTTGATGACAGGAAGGACAGCACAGGGTTCAAAGGCAATCACTCTGGAATTCTGCCTGTTGATCTCAGCGTCAACAACGAACTTCTTCTCTTCCACAAAAACAACCGCTTTAGAAGCACCTTGATGTTTGAGAGGGTTCAACAATTTGGGGCACCTTTCAGCCCTGATGGCCTTGACCTTGTCTGTGAGGAGATTTCTGGTCCTCCGTACATACGACTTCATCCCCAGGTTGTTGTTAATGGCCTTTGAGATGGTGGAGATATGCACACCACGGTTCTTAGCGAGGGTGGTCATCGGAATTGTCGGATTTGCCGTAATTGACCTTTTCAGGCCAGTCAAGAATCTGGGAGACCTCTTGGCATCACTTCTCTGCTTGTGGTCCTTCCTCTACGTCTTGCCCTCCTCCTTTTAGGCCTTTAAGACCCTGAAAACTTTTGACCTGGGGAGCTTGGTGGCCTTCATGATCTCTGAAGCTGTGCGTCCGGCGCGGGGGAGAATGATGATGGCGGACCTTTTCTCTTGCTTCATGGTTCTCACTCACACCACAGTAATTCAAGTAGTGTCAAACGAAAGATAATTGTCAGCTAATTCCAATGGTGTAAGAATTGACGCAAAATTCAAACCAGATGTTACTTAAATTTAACCCTGAAAACAGTCCCAATTTACTGGCAAAGCTCTGAACTATGTTTTGCTACTTTTATTTGCTTTGAACAATTTATTACCTCCGCCGAAGGAGGTATTGTTTTCACTGGCGTTTGTTGGTTTGTTGGTTTGTTAGTTTGTTGGTTTGTTGTTTTGTCAGCAGGATAACTCAAAAAGTACTGAACGGATTTGGATGAAATTTTGTGGAGTTGTTGGAAGTGCAAAAAGGAAGAAGTGATTAAATTTGGCATCTCTGAGTGCAGAATTAAGGCGCCAAATGAGCTAAATACTACTAAATTTGCCAAGTTAGCCTACTCTGCCAATAGATGTCGTTTTGCTGTGAAATTGGGTGCCGGGAGCGTCTTCCTCTCGGAATTTCCGTCTAGGGGAACCCTCCCCCGTCTCTCTACGCCTCCCCAGTCGTGAAAAATCCGCCTCGGAAGGCTCATGACGGCGGAGGTTTGCACTCTCTGAGTGTATATATGCCTCTAGTTATTATTGTGGTTATTGTCTGATATATTTTGTTTTAATATTGATGAATAACTTTTATATTTTAGGGTACGAATTTAGGAAACTCCATGGTTATTTATACATTATATTGTGTGTAAATTCGTTGAATAAATAAAATTAAGACATTCAAGAATAGGTCCTGGCTCCTTATAAGAGAAGGGATTCGTATTGTAGCATTAATTTGTCTTTTAAGTGTTTGGATGTTAGAAATGCTAAAATAAATATCATATTATTATAGGGAAATATGTTCATCATATTGTGAAAATAATTAAGAAGAACTCATAGTTCGTTCTAACAAACAGTCTGATTATTATCAATATTGCTATTTTTTAATTGCTTAACCTCGCCCCCCCCTTCTAGTTTCTCCTTTCCCCCAACCGCTGCTTTTTAAACATATGGGAATCTTACAAAGGAGGGCAAATAGCGGACACATGTCCATACCATACCTTTTTTATACTTCTAACTCAACCAAAAAGGTGAACTATGGTCTAATGAATGGAATAAAAGAAGGAACGCTAAATGAAGAAGAAGAGGAGAAGGGGGGAAAAGGACCCAAGCTCACCTTAGCTTACTTTTTTTAGCCTTAAAGAAGGCGGGGAGAGTGTTGTGACTCAGGCTATAGTGTGGACATACTAACTATTTCATTATTCATATTATAATTTCCAGTCCATAAATGTATTTTGGAGTCACAACCAACTACATATATACACACTTACGAAGAAGGGTTTGGACATAC
This sequence comes from Caligus rogercresseyi, assembly GCA_013387185.1. Taxonomy (NCBI): domain Eukaryota; kingdom Metazoa; phylum Arthropoda; class Copepoda; order Siphonostomatoida; family Caligidae; genus Caligus; species Caligus rogercresseyi. Next base: position 6,021,714 of record CP045905.1, on the reverse strand, counting down.
AACAACTGCCATAGGGAGGTTCCATTCAAGGCTTCTCTGGCTTACTTAAAGGTAAGAGGCGAACGTGTAGATAACTATATAATATAAAATGCTAAACCCAAAAATACTTTAAAAAAGAGGTTTCCAAAAGTATTATTCCTGGTATTTTCTCTTTGAGTTGAATTCCAATTCTCAAAGTGCATCATAACGTGTGTTATCTCCTTGGAGCTGTAGGAGCTATAATGCACAAAGGCTAGCAAGTTTTAATTTATGTACTTAGTAAGAGGATATGCGAACCATCTTCATAGCACCCACTGCGTGTTACTCTTTCTCTTTCAGTAACGTTTCTCCATTCTATTATTATTATTGTCCCTAGGAATTATACAGGCCAATTAGTTGTATTTTATTCTTTTGGTTCTGCCAAACTCCTGATTTTTTAAAAAATAATAAAATATCAAGAGAACTTTAAAGGGACTTTATTATAGTTTATACTATTATAAATATTAATACACACCGTAGAATACCGAATTGTCCTTTTTGTAATGTTTTGGAGCTACAATCTTCTATTGAAAGGATCATAATAACTGAATATCTGAGAATAAATTCATATATAAACATATAATTATTTATTTTTTTAATAAAGAAAATGGTTCGAATTATGTGTAAACAGTCTTTTGTAAGGGGTCTTATTGAAATTTTGTTTGGACATATTGACGTAATTTCATCTAAATTATTGCATAACCCTCTCATAGCAACTAATTCCTCTGTAGCCAAATCATTACAGCTTTTAACAAAAGTTCCATTTGCAGCGTCTCATACGAAGATTATGATCGCCTTTGACTTCTTTTCTAACTTGCTTCTTTGATCTTTTTATTTTTGTTCCGCTTTTGTATGAATTAATCATAAAAATAAATATATGCAAGTATTTCTCTGCTCCTATTTTAAACGACAGATAATATTATTATGTTTATAGACTTACTATTATTCAAGGTTTATAGAATATAATGCATGTTTATTCTAACCTTTCATGGATAGTGAAACGTCAGTTATTTCTGTGACGACATCAAAAATATATTGTAATGTTATTCTTCTCCCTTAACGGGGGCTTCAATGACGGACGTCCGTCAAGCAAAAAATCAGCTCTTGTGGCAATATGCCCTGTATTTAAATATACCTTGCTACAGCCTAATATTATAATTATTAGGGATTTTAGAACTCATGAGAATACAATTATTGTTATAAACTGGCATTGTTTTGTGTGTGCTCAAGTATTCCGACGGACTGACACTTATTTTGATATAAGTAATCATATTATCGTTTAAAAAGTTACGTATGACTGTTATCTGTTTGTCCAAGTGATTATATGTTCTCATATTTTGAAATATGATTGTTTATTGAAGTGAGTTTATGCTTTTTAGATTGAAAGTAAAAATTACTTTAAAAATACATTTTTGATTATTTCCATGTATATTTAAATCTACTATGGTGGTGTTCTTTTAATAGCTAAAAAAGTCTTTCTTCCAAAAACGGCCGAACCAGATACAGCTTTTTTTTCATAAAGTGTATAGTTTTAAAACTAAGAGTTGTAATAATAAAACACTCTTTTGGGTTTATAATAATAAGGTTGAAAATAACTTAATTTATTGCTTTAAAAAAATCAATAACAATACAAAATAAAGTAATTGATGAAAAAATATGTTTCGATCCTTCTTTTGACTTTGTAGACTTATTAGTTTCATGCATCATATAAAACCTAATTATCGATTGCAAATTAATTAAAACTTTCGATTAATTTGCAATCTATTGATTATATGAAAAAAGAACAAAAACCAATAATATCCTTTGGAAATCAGATTGTTTCTGGTGGATGTTGATTAATTCATTTTCATATGTTCAATGTAATACTAATAGTTTTAATATAATTTGTTTGGCTTTATGTGTTAGATGTGTGAGTTTTGGTAATTTTTTTAATGTTTCGAATATCAAAGTATTTAATAAGAACGTTTATTAATTGAACCAAGTGGAAAGTATGTTTTTATATACAGATTACAAAACTATTTATTTCAATTTCTTTTTCATTAGTTCCAATAAATATTTTTAAAAGTCATACTAGCCCTATAATTATTCAAAATCAATACCTCCTTTTTATAATGTATAATAGGATCGAGGGCAACTTTATAGGACTTAAATTAATAAATGCCATATTTCCTTGCTCTGAATTATTTTTTCCCTCTATTTTCGGTTAAAACATTTTATTTAGTAATCTGTAAAAATTATACAGTGTAAATATAAATACACAAAAATAAATAAACAGAAATAGAGTAAAAATATTGAGGCTAGTTGTGAAGTAAAATAAATGAACATTTTAGTTCACTGCTCTGAAGGATAACCTTATGTCAAAGGTAGCATCAGTTATTACAATTCTTTAAAATATTGCGATGTTCTTTTTAAATCCTACTTATAGTATACAGATAATAAGCAGTTCTTGTGGCGGCGACATATTTAATTTTGTGACATGCCCATTTCCGCGTTGGCCCTTCTAAATCTGTTTTTTTTATGTTGACAAATATAAAACAAATAAAATATTGATTTCTCAAGTTAAAAGAGAAATTGCATAAAAAATGGATATTTGATGACTAAATACTTTTTCCAGTTGAGTGAATTCAAATAGGAAGTGTTAAGGTGTTGCTCTTGAGAATAGTTTAGTACATTGCTTGGCTCCACGACCTTATATCATAATTTTTTTAATCTTCCTTAAATACTAGCCTGAAGATTAATGCAGCCATCAATGAAATAAGACCTTCTTGGTCTTACAGATCATCATCATTCAGAATTGAACTTTGACTTAATATCTAAATGTTTATAAAGGTTCTGTAGGTAATTAAAATAAGAATATTATTAAAAAATCGAAATTGTGGAAACAACAATATCGATTGATATAACTGCTATTATACAAATCAATTCTATTTTTGCCGAAATGGCTGGATTGACTTGGATCGATTATGATATGAAATAAATAATATGGCGTTAAAATTAAACAATTTAAGTTTTTTTAGACTTAAAAGTGGTTGATTTTTTGGATAACCTTTTTGTAATTGCTGATGTTAATAGGACAGTTTATAGCTCAAATGAACATGGAAAAGACGTATTTGGATAAAAATGAGCATTTTCCCTAAATTATTGCTTATAATATATAGAATATATTTTTGTCCCAATCATGGTCCATTTATTTGAAAATCATTCATGTATCATAAATACAGTAATAGCAAGAGGGGTTTCGATACTAAAATTATAAATACACACATTCTTAGAATCAATAATTGAATTGTAAAGAACAGTGCCTTAGAGTAGGAGGAGAGTCTGGACGCATGACAGCTGATTCATAAGATGGGATTGACGAATGCTCATAACAAACAGATTACATACCATAAATTAGTACGTGTTTGGATTAAATGGCAAATTAAATGTTATTTGTATATAAGGGAATATGAATTAATGTAAAAGTACATATAATGGGACAAAAAAGGAGGAAAGCAATTTTGGGAACCCAAAACATGCTAAAATGTACTTTCGAAAATGATAAATCCTAAAAAACATAGGTAAAAACTATTCTCGTTTGAGTGAATAAATTTGAATATCAGTATTTATAATTTGTAAATCAACAAAAAAAATAAATTTTTAGGTTTTTTCTTTGTATTATTATAATTTTCTCTTTTATATCTATTTTATATATGTGCCATTCCATATGTGTTTGTATACCCGGCCTATATAATAACTGGATGCAAAAAAAGACTGAATAAAAAGGGGAATTCAATGTCTGAGTAAGCAACTGATTAAACAAAGAAGAGAAGAAAAGAGTACTAATTATCCCTTGAACCAAAGATAATACATAGATAATACAAGATGCGCAGAACGCAATGTTTAGATTCCTCTGATAATAAATGAAACGTCACACATGACGTTACATCATCGATTTATGATGGCATAAAAATATCTATATTCTCTTTCTTTTCTCTCATTATCTTTCTGTCTGTTTGATAGAAAGGACTAGGACTACTTTTACGGACTAGTGAAAAATATAAATAATCAAACCTTTTCAGATCTTAATAAATTGACAGAGTTTTGGCCTGAAAGTTAAAAACCTAATGCAAATAACATATTATTAAATCAATTTCATTTTTTTTGCTGAAAATCATGTGAATGTAGTTACACAGAGTCATAAAATCTTATTTTTTATATGAACTTATATACGAGGTTGTGTGGCTTCATCGATATTAGTCCACCATATTATTATTTATTTAGATGGTGTAGGTATTAGATATACAGGCAAATATAGACGATCTAGGTGATGACATCACATTTTTTTTGATATTATTCTTGGAAATATTCCTCTTTGTTTACATGAGTTCTGCCCCTCCCCCCCCTGCCCTTGAACAATCAACGACTATACAAATACCAGTTTTTGAGGATAAATGACAAAAGTAATACCCATTGACGTCGTTTTTTGGACAACTTTTTGCTGAAAGATAAAAGATGATGACAAATTCACTGGATATTATTTATTATTTTAAATTGTGCCGCCATTTTTGCCGCTTTATTGTGCTCTATAACTTTGTGGCTTTCTCTTTATATAACTGCCGCACATACCGTTATGCTGTAATTAGATAATAATATATATGATAGGATTCTGAATTATTATTTGTGTTGCGTTGAAGGCGCTCAGTTTATGGTCCTCTCTGACGCTTGATATCATCGATTGCAATCATGAGAAGATTTATGTGTCTATAAGGACAGAGCAATACACATATGTGTATGCCGTTTTGTTGGGCAATTATGATATATTAGAGCTACACACCATTTTTTAATTTTTGAGATATTGATAACGAAGAGTAAATTCCCTCATTCAAAAGGACTTTGATTGGATGCAGTAGCAGTAAATGCCTTATTCCAGGGCTATTCAATTGGCGGCCCGCGGGCCAGATGCGGCCCGGACGCAGCCCAGATGTGGCCCGGACACGGCCAACATGTTTGGGTCAACATACACTTGCGAATCAAGCTTTTCTCACGTGAATGCAATTAAGAACAGTTATCGGTGTTCCCTAACAGACAACAAAATTCACCAGTGCCTTAGGATTGCATTGACATCTTATGAGCCAAACATCAGAGATCTTGTGCAAAACAAGAAATGCCACTTCTCTCACTAAAGTCACCGGCAGCAGTGGGCTAAAATAGCCCTGTTCTGTTTAGCAGCCAGCCTCATGAACAATGATAAATGTTGAGTTAAATGTTCTATTTTTTGTTTGTTTTAAATAAAGGAGATGGAGCAGAGAATTGTTTGTGTGCATTTTTATAGGCCTATTCAATTTTGAAAGCTAAAAAGGTCATACAAAATAGGCCTAATAAAAAATAATAGCCATAGTAACCATCGGCCTAATAATACTAATAGTAATACTACTAATGTTAAATAAAAAAATAATAATAGACTTATTTGAAAAAAAGTGGCCGCGGAAATTTTGCGGCCCAGCTCAAGTTCTTGGATTCCAAATGTGGCCCACTTGGAAAACTAATTGAATAGCCCTGCCTTATTCTATCGATTTAGGGGCTTATTGTTTCCCTTCGTTTTATAATCATGTTGTTGTATGTATATATGCGTTTGCGTAATGGTTACTTTAATTGTAGAAAAATATCTATATTTTGTATTAGAAGTACCCTATTTTGACACGAAGTGATCCAAACATTTTCTGACTATTGAAGATCAAAGTATTGCTTCATGTAGGTATTGTAGTGTGATAAACAGTAAATGCCTTATTTCTATAAATTATTTATAAATGTGAGTAGTTTCAATTCCTCCCCCCTTCATATTAATATTATTTATATATTTTTTTATTCAACAGTTCATGATAAAATATGTCTATAAAACGATTTATAAACAGATCCTAGTTAGTAAAAAAATACAACATATAAGCATTATAGTTCATAAATTAAATTTATACGCTTAAGTAAGAGTTGCTTGAATAAAAAAACACTATAATATAAATATATCTTTTAATTATTCCTTAGTCTGTACAATCAGCAAAATCTTATATTTCGGATTTTTGCATATCAGACTATTTCTTCAAGTAAGTAATATCATTAATAAAAATATAGTTGTACAAAACGTAGAAAAAACAGTGTATAAACTTTACATAAAAAATAATCATACTCATAGTTAACACATAAAAACCATAAACAATAGTCATTCTCAAAGTAATAGAAATATATTTCATTCTTTTAATTTTAAAATTAATATTTTTTTGTCCGAGTTCCTTGCGTCTGTACACAGGTGCTTGCATAGGTTTTCTCACAAACTCAGTAATAAACTTACTGTCTATTGAAAACTCATATTTCCTTCTTGATATGAATAGCGGCAATGCAGTTATTTTCCCTGCCAGATATTTGTTAAAAGATGAGGTCCGGTAAGCCATGGTCCTCTCAATCCCAACGTTGTTAGCAGAAACAAAAGAAAATTCACAATTATTTATTTATTCCGCTTACATCATTTACCACTGACTACATATTAAGAAAGATAGATGCAAGTTATTATAATATATAGGGTATATTATTATGATATGTCATTTGCACATATAGATAGATAGAAATCGTTTGTAATTCTCATGCAATATTTTTGTATTAATTAATAACTTTATACTCTTAGTGCGGTAATGTAGAATCAACAGCCTATCTCTGATTACACAGGCCAACAAATTTTGGTCAATCTCCCTTGATTGAACGAAATGTACATAGATATCTAAAATGAGACCTCCTGAATCCAAATCTGGCCTTACTTTTTCTGTGGCACATCCAGATTTTTTGATTTTTGAGTTTTTTTGAAACGGTCACTTTATGATGAGTACAATTTTTAAATACGATTCTTCGTTAGTATATTAAGTTTAAAAGAAAATTTAAAAAATAATTTTTGTTCGTAATGAATTAACAAATAAAAAATGGTCATTCAAATTATTTTCCTTCCATTCAAAGTCCTGGTATGATCTCAAAACTGGTGAAAAAGTAGTCAAAATGGTTAATTTCAAAGTGATGCCTATAACTTCTTGGATTTTTATGAAATTCTGCAAAAGAGACCATATTCCTATAGTCGAAACCCTTGCAAATCATGTTAAATTAATGTATTATTAGTTTAATCATTTTAACGACATATATTAGCAAATGAATGATAATTAATAAGCGCTTTTAATTTAAAAAAATTGCTAGGTTTGGTGACCACTTACAATGGTTGCGGGATTTGAAATAAGAAAACTAAGACGTATTAAACATAGATAAACTTAAGTATATTATTGTACTATCTGAATACATTGAAATTTTAAACTGGTTCAAATTTTATTTTTGCACTTTTTCGTTTGTATAATTTGTCAGAATCCCTTTGAATCGTCCAACAATAATCCGCCGTCATATGTTGCGGGATTTAATACACAAATATAGATTGTATTTTAGTCCCTTAATACTTCTTCTGGATTTACTGGTTGTCATGAGTATTTTCAATAGCCTAACGAATGATTAATAACGATATATTAGTTACTCAGTCTTAAAAAAATATTTTTCTCCAAAATATGTCTCCAAGATCAAAGTGCAAAAATGATCCAAAACAGTTTTTGCTATATATGTGGATACTATACATTCGTTCGTGATCATCGAGACATAACCCAATTTATTGAATATGCTTATAAAGCATATTTTGGAAATACCCTTGGGGATCAAGACAAACAATGGGCCCCTCACACTGTTTGCCATAATTGTGGGGAAAAGTTACGTAACTGGATCAAAGGTAAATACTATGGCTTACCTTTTGGACGATTCAAAGGGATTCTAACAAAGTATACAAACGAAAAAGTGCAAAAAGAAAATTTGAACCAGTTTAAAATTTCAATGTAATCAGATAGTACAATAATATACTTAAGTATATCTATGTTTAATATGTCTTAGTTTTCTTATTTCAAATCCCGCAACCATAGTAAATGGTCACCAAACCTAGCAATTTTTTTTAAATTAAAAGCGCTTATTAATTTTTATTCATTTGCTAATATATGTCGTTAAAATGATTAAACTAATAATACATTAATTTAACGTGATTTGCAAGGGTTTCGACTATAGGAATATGGTCTCTTTTGCAGAATTTCATAAAAATCCAAGAAGTTATAGGCATCACTTTGAAATTAACCATTTTGACTACTTTTTCACCAGTTTTGAAATCATACCAGGACTTTGAATGGAAGGAAAATAATTTGAATGGCCATTTTTTATTTGTGAATTCATCACGAACCAATATTATTTTATTAATTTTCTTTTAAACTTAATATACTAACGAAGAATCGTATTTAAAAATTGTACTCATCATAAAGTGACCGTTTCAAAAAAACTCAAAAATCAAAAAATCTGGATGTGCCACAGAAAAAGTAAGGCCAGATTTGGATTCAGGAGGTCTCATTTTAGTTATCTATGTACATTTCGTTCAATCAAGGGAGATTGACCAAAATTTGTTGGCCTGTGTTATTATTTGAAACATTTTTGTATGCATTGATTACGCAGAAGTTTTGCCTGTTATTTTTTTATGACACAAAGAAATACGATGTGTAAAGTTATTCTATAACCATACATTATTAATTTATTCAAAAGTCAAGAAGTTTTGAAATTTTGAGTTTGTAAGTCCCACAAGGACTGAAGGGACTTATTAAAATACTTATTATCTTCAGAGTTTATTCTCAAGTTTTGCTATCTATATTTACACAAATACTTATTTATTTACAGGGTATTTCAATGCAATTTTGAAATATTCCAAACGTTGTCTCATCGTTTAGCCTCTCTAATTTCTTATTTACTTTTACAAATACGACCTTTCACAAGGCAGATAAACTTCTCACAAGTCAAGCATTTTATACATGTTTTGCGATCCAATTTAGCTGTATGGTAGTAGCAAAAGTGACATCTTCCAGTTTCGTCCTTCATTCTGATATTATGGCGGCTAGATTCTGTTTTTCGTTTTAAGTGTAAACTTAAAGTTTTCTCCTCTCTGAATGAGGTCATATTTTGTGGGACTACTATGGTCAAATCCATACATTTTATCAATTTGGTCCATGATGTCATTGCTACGCAAGCCTTTATTATAATTACATAGTAATTTGTAACATGAGACGTGTACTTGACCAATTTGGCCCTTCATCTTTCACTTTACTGACATGATCTCGAGTGGGTTGTCAATTGTAAATAAGACAATGACAGAGCGTTTGCCAAACCTTTTGATAAAGAATTACCCATTACCTAATGCCATCTCTTTTCATTATTGGCTAATCAGGAAAATATGTTTTAGAGGGCCCCTTCGATTGCTCCTGAATGTGCCTGGTGCTTATATATTTTGAGCTTTAGGTTTCCAAAAATGAAAAAGTGAAGTATAGAAATTATCTATTAACAGTTTTACGTTTACATTCTGTATTCCGGTTTTACCACGTAAATATCAAACTGAAACATATAACCTGGATTGGATTAATTCCTGCAACAATTTTTGAATCCCCTTTGAATTGGCTTATATTTGATATTTTGATATATGGAATTGTTTCCACGAAACTTTACCATTATTTCATCAATCGCTTGGTTAGGTGATAGGACACTCATGAAGACATTGTTGAAACGATTGATCAGAGGACGATTCATCTTCCTAGCTCAATCATGTTGTTTCTCACCTTTGTTTGGTGTTTTAGAATCCTCCAAGAAGTGTAGGTATCCTCAATGACAAGCTCTCCTTCATCTTCATCATGACTGTCAAGAAATGAAAGATCCTCACCATTAAAATCCAAGCCTTCATCACTGGGATCTGCATCTAAAATTAGTTTAATCCGTCCCTTGGTGATAATAAAATTCCTCTTTCCCAACTTGCTGGGCATCATATAAAATGTCAAGTTTTATTTTTAAAAAGACTTTACCTTTTAATTATATTGGGAACCATAACATCCAAAAAAAGGACCTCGTATAATTCAATATTAACTTATACAAATCAATAAATGATTTGACAGATATAACTAATCCATTGAACTCCTATTTAAAAAAGAGAATAATTTAATTATATAACTAGTAAGCATACTTTTTACCTACCTATTTTTTAAATCAATTTTTCTTTGTCTGCGTTTAATGATTCAGTCTGAAAGTTTAGCATAAAAAATCAACTATATGCAAGATATTCAAGTAAGATCCAAACTGATATAAGTAATTATCCTTGCGCTATGGCATTTTATAAAAAGATGGGTCACATCACCCACAAGGAGTTTTATTAATATATATTTGAAGTCAACCGTATTTCTGCGAAAAGATATTTGTATTTACTCGTAGCACTTTCAAACGGTATTCCAATGAAGTCTTTCATGTTTTTATTGCTCTAAAAACTAAATTCCAGTAATTTATCTATTTTTTAAATACTAAGAAGGCCTATTTGACAAGGAGCAACAAAAATGTCACCTGCTTTGTTCTGATTTTTTTGAATAATACTTTTATTAAAATGAAAGGTTCTTGTTTGAAAAAAGATGATAATATTAAAAAAATTCCTGGCTTTTTGATAGAATTGCTTAAAATGTATCTGATTTAGAGGAGTTGTTTTTAAGCTGGGATTTTCATAATGACTGAAGATGGTATATACATAACCCTTTTACTTTAAATTTTACAAAGCTTGTATTTTTATTTTACAAATATTTTGCAAAATCAATAGGATAATTTCTAGGGCAAATATGAGCAAGAATTGAAAAAGCCGTTTTGGGGGTCTATTTGTTTGCTCCCAATAATGTTGAAGGATGAGGCTTCAAGCCATCCTTAGAAAAAGAAGTTTACTAAAGAACAACACACAAATTGAAATAGCAAACGCCATGTGAAAAGCGCAAATTTTTAACTTGTAAACGGCTTAAACTTTTTAAGTGCCTTTTGCAGTCACAAAAATGGCATTTGAAAGCTGAAACTTTCCCAATAACATTTTTTATCACAAAGTACCATAAAATCACTTGGACCAAAAAGCTCTACGTGGGACAGGTTAATTTATACATGTATATATATACAGGGTGCGGCAACATTGTATGGACTGTGGGGGACGTCACCTATTTGATATGATTTTCAAAACTATATGAAACAAAACTTTAAATATGTACTAAATCATGAAACCAAATTAAAACCTTTCTGATTTATTCATCTTGTTTTATTGCCTTCTAAAAAAAGGAAGTTATGTTGCCGCACCCTGTATATATATATATTTATTATATATATATATATATATATATATATATATATATATATATATATACAGACAACTCATATCGATATTACCAATACATTATTTATTAATAAATGAGGACTTAAGTCGTTGTTTGTAGTTCCAGCTACTTTAATAAACTATGTGATTAAATATTATAATCCTCATTTTCATATTTGTGCAATGATGTAAACGAGACTGCATGAATAAAAAAAATATAATAAATAAAACAATTGGAAGGCTGTACATAAAGGAGGAAAATCAATGAAATAAAATTCTATTTGTACAAATATGACTCCAAAAATAAGTTTTCATTTTAATCACTTCTGTAATAAGATCTCTGAACTTATCCTTCATATTTATATATCAAAATAATATATCTTTTATGTGGTTAAACAATAAATTTCTTATAATTATATTTCTTATCTTATACATCCGGGTTTTTATATCTAATTAACACCTTCAATTGATATTGTGATGCTCTTCTTTAATTTTATTTTACATTTCTTTTCCCTTAGGAAATTGCGTTAAAAAACTCCAAGATGAACCCAGGATTTTTGTATCCGTATCTCTTAATAATCAAAGTATATTTGCTATCGTTATCCCACGGGCACCAACTTTGGTAAGTTTGCTCCTTTAAATTGACTTATAACTATATCAAAAACTTTATTTTTTTCCTTCATTCTTTTCTACATGTATATATCTTTGCATTTGAAATTATATTTTATTAGGGATTCATGTGAGGTAGTGGTATAGAGGTATAAATCTATGGAGAGCTCATAGGAAATAAAATAATGAAGCTTTCATAAAGAAAATGAGAGTTTCCAAATAATAATGAGCATTGCCAAAATTAAATTTCGGGTGTTATTACAACATATCAACAATTTTATGGCTGAAATTTAAAAATATTAAATTTCCTACCTAACTAATATATTAAAAAGGCTTGATAAAGTACCAAACAATTTTTCTACATCTTAAGACACTTAAGATACAAAAAGACGTTAAATTTTTCTTTTGCTTCTACTTTGTAACGTTTATTTCTTTTTGTCTACTGAAGAGGGTAGGAGCCATGTCTGAATATTCGAGATATACTCTAATTTTAACCTTTCGCTAAAAAACTAACAATTGTATGTTGCTTTCACATATTTCGTTGAATATATTTTTTTAAGCTTCTAGTTTTTAGGGTTCAAATATTTGTATCCTGATATGAACTTATTCAGGAAAAAAAATTATACATGTGCAATAATTAAAACCTTTAAAAAATATTATTATTGATAAGTAAGTCCTAAAATTAGACGTATTTTACTCTTTTATTATATATTTATTGCGTTTTGTCTACATTTATGAGTAATGACTTTTCATTATGTAAATATCACTTAATTTACAAATAATTATCCATCATCCAGGACTACGTTTTCTCCTAATAAAAAATATCAACTCTCGGCATTTTTTTTTGCTCCATGTAGTTATTTTGTTACCTTTCCTGAGTGTTCTGAACATTTTAAACTGAACACGATGTTTAGTTTTTTTGTTGCCTATTTGATTTGATGAAATTGCATAGGGCGATTCATAATTATAGCCTTAATTTAGTCTGTGAAAAGTAGAAAAAAATCAATAAAGTCGATCAAAATTTACCTTCCCTTCTCTGGAGTGGAATCTGCTCCCTTCAAATTAAAACTGTCAGTTTGCAAAATACGAACCAAATTAACAAGTGCTGCTACTGAAGTAATGAAATGCCGCCGGGCTTACATGTACCCACCCAAATCGATACTGACAAATTACGACTCTCAATTATTGTACTCATATTTGGAATCATAACACTATGTAACAAAATTAAAGTCATTGTTTGCCCCTAGGCTGAAATTTCTAATTTGAGTCCTATTTTTACGTAGATTCCAAAAATACCACTTAAAATATCGTCCGAAAAAAGGTTTGGCCTTTATGACCTTTTTTGAAATCATGGTTTTCATCATTTCTAATGGTTCAGGCCCAGTTATCTTCGTGCAAAGTACGAATAACCACAAATGTCAGTAGTATTTATTTTACTATTATATCTGTACATTTCAATCCGTTTTATAATTTATATATCTTTCGTACTAATCGAAAAAATTGGCTTTATAATTCAAAAAGTTGACCACATTTTAGTGTTCTATTTAAGCGGCTATATTTTTTTTGTTTCGAGTCTATTGACTATAATCAATATGTAATATATTTTTGGTATATGTCAATGCATTTCAGAACAGTTTTTATAATTTCGATATCTGGCATGAAAGTAAAGAAAAGATCAATTTAGTAGGACGAAGTATTGATCATATTAAGAACTACTTTTAGGTGATTGATTGAGGTTGCAATAAATATTATTATGATTTGTTACGAAGAAAAAAAAAAGGTTTGCCTTTTTATTTGCAAGTTCCTTAAATAATTTGATAACAACATTGGAATACAATTTTCCGAATCACAGTAACTCTCTAAAAAATAAAATTATTTTTGACACTTGTAAATAATTATATGTAAATAAAAAGGCAAACCTGTTTTTTCTTCGTAACAAATCACAATAGTATTTATTGCAACCTCAATGAATCACCTATTTATTATTTATTATTGTTATTTATTTAGATGGTGTAGGTATTAGATATACAGGCAAATCGTCTGAGTGATGACGTCACATTTTTAAATTTTTTTATTGGAAATATCCCTCTTTGTTTACATGAGCCCCCCCTGGGCTGAAAATAATTAACAGTGATAACGAAGATTGAGCAATGCGTTGAGTATATCCATATTAAAAAAGATTACGATTATAAAGACATGTGTAAAATAACATATACAAAACATACGACGATAAAGCGTGCAATAAAGGCATGCGCGAAAATAATACGCATGACTATATTACAGATGTTATGCGTCCAATTGTCCATCGTTATTTCTTAGAAAACAAAATTTAATTTTCCTGGTAATGTTGATCTTTGTCAGTTTGTATGTGAACATAAGTATAGAAATTTATTTATTTTCTCTTAGCTTAGCGTATATATAAAGTTTGTTTTTGGTGAATGAAAATTAATTACATGCAAACCCGTGTTAGCAACGACTTCTCTATAGTGGTCACTTCTATACATACAAATTGTGTGTATTACGGCCACTTTATTGGTGTCCCTTGGGTGGTCGCTATAGACAGGGTTGACTGTATTTTGTCGAAGAACTCAGATAATCCACACTGAACTTTTTTATTTTACTAAGCGAATCAAAAATGATAAATAATTAAGGATATCTATTCTAGATCATGATTGGCTGAAAGAAAAAAAACATAAATAAAGAGGCAGTGGTTTGAATATGAAATAAAAAAAAAACTCGCTGTTGTTGAAATGTGAATATCATCTACAAATTGAACTTCGTTTTCTCACAAACAAGTGATTTCTGAAATTACAAATTTTTTCATTTGATTAACTCAAAATCACTAGTTATTATTATTAACATAATACAACAATTATTCACTCATTAAAAATGTAACTTTATTTTTGCTCTACCATCCATTACGATAAAGTGATTACTTATTCTCTGATGATAAGCCTAAAAAACAAAAGTTGCCAATAATAAAATTGATAATAGATATTCCATTATATTGTTGTTTAGTAAAGTTTTGGTCTTATACGGTAAAGTGTTTTTGAACTATAATATATACATATATATATTGCTTTTTTTACGAAGTTCTACTTTATATGGATTCATTTTACGTTCGTGATGTACAATTTTAAATAAAAGTCTAAAAATTTGTCTAATTAATTAAGATTTGCCAAAAGAGGATACATAGATATGAGTAACAAAATGTCTAGTTATAAAGAAAATCCTTCTTTCCGTCTTTGATAGGATTTCCTTCATCACAGAGTCAAGCGTCAATTCAACTTAAAGGACAAGTTTACGACCCGTAGGTCAAGTCTTCAAACGACAGATGGGCTCGAGGGTGATGAGGTGAGATGCAGTTTCGGAGTTGGAGACTCCCCGGATCTCTGTGATTGGAAGAATCAAAATGACAGCAGCTTTGATTTCAAGGCTTCAAATGGGGAGAGCAGCAACTGGATCGGAGGTCCACCCCGAGATGATACAGAGAAAAATAATAAAGGTTAGCTGAAAATTGAAACTCTTTAATTATTAACACAACTTATTTGAAATATTTATGAATATAAGAATATTTGATGAGTAACAAACTTTGTTTGAATTTATTCAATTTTTGTTATTTTGAAAATTAAACCTTTAAAGGGGTTTCCTAAAATTTAATATAACCCTTTTTATTACAGGAGGATATGCATTCTTCGAGACATCTCAGCTACCAGCCTCGGGAACGAGTGGCCTTGGCAGTGCCATGCTCGAAAGCCCCACACTCAAGGGCACCAAGGCCAATGGATATTGCATCTCTTATAGGTAATACTTATAAGTATAAAGAAACTAATTTAATTATTATCAATAAAAATAAATATATTCATAAGAGAAATATAATAAATGAAATATAATATTCCAAAGTTAATGAAATCAAAATCATGAAAACTTTATAACGATTTTTTAATACTCTATATATAGATTATTTTTACATCAATTTTTTTCCTTGACTATAAATTTTGGCGTGATATTTTTGGAACATTTATTTCAAGGTATATACCTACACTAAAAATGACATACCTTTCAAAGCATCTCGGGACAATTAGACAAACAGTAAGGATCCATTGAACTCCTAACTAACATGTTAACTCCATTTAAAAATTTCAGTTATTTACACCCTCTGACATTTAAGACAAAAAATAACCTCTTTCATTAAATTTATGACTCATTTTCTTAATGAATGCGTAACATTCTAGCACTTTTTTATGACATATTTACTTGTGTTACAACAAATGAGGATTTATCACATTTTTTCGAAAGTTTATTTTATTCTGAAGAAGATGCGTAGTCAGTTATGAGACTTAATAACAAAATATCTTATATAAAGAAATTATGTATGTAAATAGGATATTCCTTGAATAACATATTTTCTAGTTAAGTCTCTTGACAAAAACTTAAGCAATTGTTCGTAAAAAACTCCTAACCAAATGACCATCATTATATATTTGTTTAGCTACTAGATTGGACTCACCTCACCGGAACTTAATACGGTATCAGCCGGTAGTGATACTCTTTAGGAGCTATCTTTATTATTAAATATTAGTTATATATTTTTAAGCATTTAAATAATTTTAACATGAAATTTTGAGGGATAAACGTTGCTCCCCGATCTCTTCCTCAAGTGTCCTCATTTTTTGCCTTAATGGTGGACAACCAAAAACGAGATAATACGGAGTTTCTTCTTCCTCCTCGCAGATTCGGCAGATTGGAGATATGGCCTTTCACATCTTGTAAAGATGCCTGTTGATCATTATATGTGTTTAAAATAGTTGTAAATGTCCCCCCCTTTATTCAGAAAAATTATATATAAATATATATATATATATTTATAAATATATTTATATATATTATATATATGTATATATATTGTATATATATATATATATATATATTATATATGACCTCCCAAAATAAAACCACTTTTTTAGTTCTTTTACATATACCCAGCGATTCTGGTTCATTTTGATACTGAAAACGAATATCTAATTTAAAAATTTATAGCATTGTTAGAAATCGGACGTCACTGGGTTCAAAGGTTTCGTTATGAAGCAAAACTTTTTTGTTATTACTTATTTGGAAAAAATTAGTTTTACCAAATTTAGCTATGATCAATTTATGACTTTAATTTTTTTGTAAATTTTCGTCAAATAATATTTAGTGCCAATAAATGAACATAAGTGCTGACGCACCAACCATTTTTTAAATAACAGCTCCTACTAGGGTTCTTTATAGTTTCAAGAAGGAAAAAGAAAAAGAGGGTACTCATGTGATGTTTTTAAGTTATCTTTTAAATACAATACACTCCACCACCACACTTGGTACCTCAACGGTCGGAATGTATCTACGCACGGTTTTCCAACCTCGTTGACGATGTTTCCAAAAGAAAGATTGCCGACGCAATGATTATGCCGGAGAACGCAGCTTGTGAAGTTCCGACGGGTAAACTAAACCTACCGAAGATTTCTCCTGAGAGTAATCTTGAAGACTTCGTTGACAGTGAAACTTGGAATCTTAGCCGGATAAACATTCCTTTGATAATTGTAATAGGCTATGATTAATTTACCAAAGAATAACAAGAATTTTTATACCAAATGCCACCACCTATATCTCATTGAGTGTTTCTACCTTAAGCTTACAAACATCCACCCAACCTTCTTGGAGCTTCCGGTCGCGCAATGGGCTTCTGATTCAACATTCATTGAGTTAAGCGGCATCGTCACCTCTCTTCAAGTTGTCAATGACGCGGCAGAGAGGGCCGTCAAGTTCGGGTCTGACTTTACTAAAGTGCTGACCAAGAGCAAGAAACAGCGTCAGAACATTCTTCAGGCTGTTGAACTTTCACGTCGTGCGTTTCCTCACGCAACCCGAAAGTGTTTCAATCGTGTCAATGCTACCAGCTCTGTGATTGAGCTGATGGTATCGTCTGGTTATGACGCCGTTAGATTCATTTACGGAATTCATAGTTCAATCCATAATTTTTTATTGTCAAATATGAGCATATATATATAATATTATATATACAGAGTGGCTAGGCAAAAATGTCCGGTTTGATATTTGATTTTGTGAACTTAATTAACTTTTAATTGGTTGCTTCTATGGAACTAAAATTTATTTGGCTTTAAGTAGTATATAAAAGGATCTAAATTATTCAATATGGCCTCCATTGGCCTTCACGACGGCTTCGAGCGGGGCCGGAAGTGTTTGCAGGCATTTATAATGTGCTTCTCAGGGTAGTTGTCCCACTCCTTGATGATGGTGGCCTTCAGAGAGTCAAGATTGAGGTGAGGGGTCCGGTTGGTCTTGCTCTCAATTGCGCCCCACCAGAAAAAATCCAGCGGATTTAGATCCGAGGATGACGGTGGCCAGAAGTTCTTCGGCCAGAAATGGGCCATATTGTCCTTGCAGAACTTTTTGTTCTTAGCCGCCATATGAGATGGTGCACCATCCTGCTGCCACACATAGTTTCCGGTGGGGTAGTTTTTAAACCATGGCAGAACAGTATACCTCAGGACTTTGTAGTAGGCCTCGGTGTCGATCTTCTCGTCCGGCCGAAAGAAGAATGGAGGCATCTTCTTTCCGTCGGACCTGAATACACCAAGGACCATCACTTGCTGGGGATTCTTGGTCCTGAAGACTCCTTGGACATCTCACGTTGCTTAGCAAGCCATCGATCATTTCTGCGATTGTAAACTTGGTCCACCGTGAAATCTTTTCGTCTGAAATTTTTTGATGAGACACGGCTTCTTTTTCAACCAATTTAGGATGATCTTGCACCTATCGAGCCTCTTCTCCATCGCTGCTGCTGTCAATAGCTGTCTGTGGGTCCGAACGAATGATTGCAAGCCCAAATCTTCCTTGGCAGCCAGCTGGATTGTGCGCCTGGACACGTTGAACTCTTTTGAGAGACGGTTTAGGCTGATGGTGGGGTCCGATTCAACTTTGGCCTTAACTTCATTGAGAAAGTCGTCTGTCCGCTTTTTGTTATGGCCACCAGATCCAGGAGCTCTGTTGAAGCCTTTACCATCATTTTTGGCTTGCTGGATACGACGGACAGTACGGATATCAACGCCAACGATCCGGGCAATATCGACTTGATTTATTTGCGCGTCAAGCAAATCGTGAATCCGTTGTCTTTTCGCTTGCTGAACACTCATTTCTGGTCTGAGAGATATTTTTATAGTTATAAATTGTAGCTATTTGTTTCAAAAGCGTAGCTGATTTACTTGTTTTGAATTTTTACGTACGCTCTGTGCACAAGAAACAAACTTATCAACCGGACATTTTTGCCTAGCCACTCTGTATATATATATATTTATATAATAATTATATAATAATATATGTTGAAAAAAATGTCTATTGCGAATTCACAAGATTACCATAATGGCATTCCATTGAAAACTGCATTTTGAAAAAAAAAAAAGAAGGAATAATTGGTATTTATACTGATGAGAGGGATTCAGAGGGAGTAGATTGGGATTCGATGGGAATATCGTTAGTCGTTTTAAAATCGTATTTAAACGATAACTTAAAAACATCAATATGAGTACCCTCTTTCTCTTTTCCTTCTTGAAACTATAAAGAACCCTAGTAGGAGCTGTTATTTAAAAAATGGTTGGTGCGTCAGCACTTATGTTTATTTATTGGCTCTAAATATTATTTAACGTAAATTTGCAAAAAAATCCAAAGTCATAAATTGATCATAGCTAAATTTGGTAAAACTATTTTTTTTTTCAAAATAAGTAATAACAAAAAAGTTTTGCTTCATAACGAAACCTTTGAACCCAGTGACGTCCGATTTCTAACAATGCTAGAAATTTTAAATTAGATATTCGTTTTCTGTATCAAAAAATGAACCAGAATCGCTGAGTATACGTAAAAGAACTAAAAAGTGGTTTTATTTTTGGGAGGTCTAATATATATATATATATATTTATTTATTTATATATATATATTCTTCTATATTCAGTTACTTTATCGAGGGTCTCTCACCTGATTCTCTACGAGTCATTCTTCATCCGGTTCTCAAGGTTGAAAAGAACGTCTCTCACGACATGCCAACGGCAAATGCTTCTGACCTCATTGTCCAGGAAGTTGTGGACGTCATTGATTTCAAAAACAGCAAGGTTCTAATGACGCAACGGGATTCGACTCGTGGACGATGGAAAGAAGGGAAAGTCTTGTATTCCCATCCAATGAATCATAAGGTTTGAAGGCTCTTAGGAAATATTTGACCATTTCATTACTTATGGGATTATTCAAATCAAAAGATTGGGTGATTATGCATGCAGTGACCCTTGATATTGATTGTGCCGGTGTATGAATACTGAGATAACTACACTTGAGCTGTAGATTCATCAACACACCCAAAAAGGTTGGGTGCTTCAACCTGCACAGTGTGATTTATGGATTATTAATTTTGTAATCGTTTGAATCTTAAAATTTGAAACTATTATCTTATGGTATTTAGCTGCTCTGTTTAGCTATAAGAGCACATAGTTTGTTGAAGGGACTAATGATACATCTCTTGGTTGTTAATATTATCTAATTAATCACATGGTTGAGTGAGTCCTCTAATATTTATTGTATTATTTTATCACTGATTATGCAAAACCGTTATTAAAAAATAATTGTGTCATTATATGAATCCTAAAACTCAACAAGTACATATTTCAGTACGATATTTCGCTCCGAATTAACGCTAAGTATGAAACATAATAAGTTGTGTGACTATTTTTATGCATTGAGTGGCTGTTAATATTACAGGGTGTACATGGTAAATTGGAACTATTTTAAACATCATCCAGATCCATAATGTGGATATCTGGGGTTTCATCATACTAATATAAAAGGTTGTGTGAACAATACACTAGAACTTCCCCCACAATTCTTTTGACAACAAACAATAGCCATCATGGAACAAGTAAGGAGGGACGCCATCCTCGAATTGGCTCGCGCGTGACATAAGCCCGCTGCTATCTACAAGCTGCTCAACTACCCCAAGACCACCGTGTACCGGGTCTTCAATGCCTGGGAGGCTGAGGGGAAGGTCTGCTGCAAGGCTCACAACATGAGAAGTGACAAGATCCGCACCCCCCGCTTCCTTGCAGGCCTCGAGAAGTCCATCAAGGCATCGCCGGGGACTTCTTTGTCCAGGTTGGCCAAGAACCGTGGAGTGAGCAAGCAGCTGGTCTCTAAGGCTGTGAATGAGGACCTCGGGTATAGGTCATACCGAATGGCCAAGCAGCACATCCTCACAGCAACCATGAAGGCCACCAGTCTCACCAACGGCAAGCGTCTCCTCAATGGCCTGAAGAGCCATGGAGGAAGAATCATCTTCTTCTCCGACGAGAAGAACTGGACTGTCGATAGAAGCTACAACGTTCAGAATGACAGGTGGCTTGCCAAGGAGAGAGAGGAGGTCCCCGCGGTCTTCACCACAAAGTTCCCGGCCTCCGTGATGACCCTGGGTGTCATCTGCAGCACCGGTGAGGTGATGCCCCCTTCTTCTTCAATCCCAAGGAAAGGGTCAACGCGGAGAGGTATTGCAAAGTCATGGAGGAGGTTGTCATCCCCTGGATGAAGGATAAGGCCGCTGGGAGGGAGTTCATCTTCCAACAAGACTCAGCACCCGCACACATCGCCCTCAGGACCACCAATCTCTTCAACTCTCACGGCATCACATTCTGGGATCGTAACACCTGGCCCTCCAACTCGCCCGACCTCAATCCGTGTGACTACTACTGGTAGGGGAAGTTGGAGAGGGAGGTGTGCAAGGTCAGCCACAACAGCATCGAGGCCCTGAAGAGCTCCATAACGAGGGAGTGGAATGCTGTCGATCCCGCGGAAGTCATTAGGGCATGCAAGTCTTTCAGGGGCAGGATGGAGAAGATGGTGGCTGCTGAGGGAGGGCATATTGAATAAATGTCTTGTTTAATACCATGTATAACTTTCCATATTGTCAAATACACTTCAAATGCCCTTTTTATCAAGCTGGTTGAAGTTTAAAATAGTTCCAATTTATCTTGTACACCCTATATACTAGGGAGCACAAAGTTGAATGGATATTTTTTCATTGAGTGTTCTTTGAAGTTGTCATTCTAAAAAATCCAAAAAGGTGAAATGATTATGCCTCTATACTGTAGTGACCCTGATATTAGTTTTATCATATCATAAATCACATGATTGAGTAAATATTTTTGCGGCGAATGAGGGTTGGTTGATATTAGTCATACTATCTTATGAAGCACAAGTCATGTGATATTTTATTCCATGGTGACAGTACTTTTGATGTATCATAGAAAAGAAATTGGCGTGACTGTTAAAGCTTCTAGTGGCCCTTGGTAATAAATTTTATCCTCTTGCAGGTGTCAAATTTTTGCCACGGCTTAGATTATATACTTCACAAAGTATGAATGAAATAGCTACGAGAGCTGAAAATAAATTTTATCCATTGAGTTTTTTATAACAAACACTGGTTTTCACATTTCTTTTAATTAAACACGGACGATTTTTGGCTAATTTGAAACCACCGAATCTATCTTTTTCTGTCAAAATAGTTTTTTCTGCCAATTCTCATTTCACATTTTACACAATAATGGGTGGTGTAATTCTATGTTAAATAAATATAATTCGTAGGAAGAAATATAATACGATGGAAAAGCAGAAAAAAATTAGATATTTGAATCTAAAACAATCTCAAATTTGATAGAATCAGTTATTTCTATACAAACAAAAAATAAAATATTTAATATGCCAGTGCAATTAATGATATGGACCATTTACTTCAATTTATTTTAAATGCTAAATTTATTTATTATAAAACATAATTAATATTTTTACAATTTTCAATGCATATTAAGTCAAAAAAGTTATAAAGAATTTCAACTATGAAATCTATAATTAAAAAAAAACATTGCTATTTCCTCATTAAGATTAATTCACTTTTTAAAAATATTGGATTATTTAGTTAAATATACTTCACAGAAAGTACAAGCTAATAAATAAAAATATATTGAAAAAGATAAAACTAAGTTCTTTTATCTATTAACAAATTATAATAAGAATTTTTGTCTTGCAATCAACAATTGCATCCTAAATTTCCATTATATACCATTATAGTGTAATTGAAAGGTTAAACTTTAAAACTCAGGCTTATTAAAGCATTGGTAATTAGGAAAAATAGGAAAATAATTAATGTTAAAAAACTAATATCAACGATTATTGGAATCATAGCAATTCTTAAAATGAACACTTTTTTATTAAATGATTGAATAAAATCATTAACAAGTGAATTGTCATTAGAAGTTTGAATATTTCGATGATATTTACTTGAAAAGTGGAAGTTTTTTAGGATAAAGTATTTATTTTATTTGAATTGAGGTAATTAAAACTTTCTTCTAAATCTAAATATAATATAGAAAATCCCGTGAATAATCATTGTTCATTGATTGCAGGATAATACTTAATTAACTTGACCATCAGTTTAAAAAAAAGTATTTTCATGTTGTAAAAAAAATGTCTGAGTCTTTTTAAATCATTTGTGTGTTGTTCCAGCAATATTGTGAGTTTGAATGCAGTAATATAGGAATGAAAAACCATAATTTATTTACGCTATGATTTCATATACCATTATAGAGTATATTTGATTAGAGTGTAAAAAATGCATCATGATCATATAGTAAGAATTATACTTTCATGTTTTAAGAGAAAAAATGAATTTCATAAGAATCTAAGAAGATGTTCTATAAAATTCCAGTGCCTAAAGCTATAGGTGTGATAAAAAGTGATATGTTGTCGTCATCAGAAAAGTGGTTTAAATACCGTGTTCTCTCTGGTACACTCGAAGTGCGAGACAATTTTTTTACGCAAGATCATAGTAATGTTCTTTTTGCCGTACAGAGAATGAGTCCAGTGACCACTTTTATATGACTGCACATATCTTGGTCCTTTAGATAAATCCGTTTCCGATCTTTAATCGACAATTTAAGTTTTTATCAACCAAAGAGAAGTAATTTTATAGCCTTTCCTGTTGGACTCGATGCACGTTTTATAAATTCTGTAATTACAAAAACACAGCATGTATTATATGCAAGGAGAAGTGTATCATGCACCGAGTTTTCGGGGATTTTATCAATGGTCAAGCTCGATATTAAAGTTTTAAAGGAGTCGTGTCGTAAAAAATGAGGTTTTTACCCAAATGTTCTTTCAAGTTTAGTTTTAATATGTCTATTGTTTGTTGTTTTGCTTAAAATATAAAATTATGCCTGTTGGCCAAGAAAAAAAATCTTAACAATCTACGCCAGGGGTCAGCAAATAGTGGCCCGCGGGCCAATTTTGGCCCGCCATTTATTTTGTCTGGCCCACGAAACGACATTAATTTGATGTTAAAATTTTTTTTTCTTAAGCCCCATATTTAAAAAAAGAAAAAAAAGGCATTCAGCAATCCTATCAATTTCGAAACATTTATTGAGGAATACAGTCATCATTCCAGTCACTTGGCCCCCTCCCCGTGATTTTAATATTGCAAAGTGCAAGAGCCTTCCACTTGCTAGATCAGACTGGAACAACTCCAGCTTCCATGTAATTGAATCCATCTTCTCGATCATGTCTACAATGGTTTCCTCTCCCTTGTAGTTTCAGGTTCAGCACAGAAGCGCTCCAGTGCATTTCCTTTACTTAACCAGCGCACGTCATTGTGAAGTAGTCGATCTTTGTAGCAAGCCTCTGACTCAGCAACAAGTTGGCGAAATAGACGGTGCTCTGTGTTTGATGCACCCCGGACTATGACTCTCATCACTTTATCTATGATATTAGTCAACACGCCACTGGCGCACAGGATACTCTGGTGAATTAGGCAATGTAGTGCGTGCATTTGTGGTGCATTCTCTTCAATTGGGCCACCAGACTTCTGTGACAACCAACTATGGCCCGCGATGTCATTGTCTGAATTTTTTTTTGGCCCGTGTACAAACGTAATTGCCGACCCCTGATCTACGCGTATGTTTAATGCATAAGAACAATAAAAAACTTTTAACAAGAACTCTATTCCATTTTGTGTTATTCCAAACAATATTGTGAGGTTGAATGAAAAGCATTAATGTATATATGTACTAGGATAAACAATACCACCACAAAAAAACATACGTGAATAAATTTAAAAAATGCATAATGCTCAGGTGTTAAAAAATATACTTTCATGTTTTAAGAGAAAAAAATTCATACTAAATTATGTGCATGTTAAATGAATAATAATAATAATCTAAAAATAAAGCTTTCAACAATCAAATGATCCCTTCTATTCCTAAAGTATATCAAAAGTGCGAAATACATTATCACCTCGATGAAATATTATTTAAGATATATCCCTTGAGAAAATATTTAGTTAAAAAAATGTACATAAAATAATTCTGAATTAACATTTATTTATAATTCTATAAATTTTAGTCCATAATATTTTCATAATTAGTCTATTATTATATACGTATTAATAATACATACAAAAGATACATTAATTACTTTATAATTATTTATAAAACCAATACTCTTTAAATTTTAGCTTTGAAGACGGGGAATAAGTAATGGGGAAACTAAATGAAACAATAGTTTATATTCATCCTTGGTTTTCATATTTTGATTTATTCTTTTTGGCAGTTTAAAATTATCTTTTCAAATACTTTTATGAGCTGTGTATGCTTTAGCATGCCGTACTGATTTTTGGGGTTTATTGCTTGCAGACATGGTATAATTTCGGTGATTTAAATCATAAATATTT
Source organism: Caligus rogercresseyi (assembly GCA_013387185.1). Taxonomy (NCBI): domain Eukaryota; kingdom Metazoa; phylum Arthropoda; class Copepoda; order Siphonostomatoida; family Caligidae; genus Caligus; species Caligus rogercresseyi. The sequence continues at coordinate 5,996,041 of CP045905.1, read as the reverse complement.
TTTCATTACTTATATCCACCAACTATTATGAATAAATACAATAAACGTAATATCTATATAAGATCCTAATATTAGTCATTCACGAGCATTGTCCCTAACTTTTTACCACTGGTGTCAATCACATCAATCTTTAAGAATAGCTTTTGTTCATATATACAGGGTTAGGCTGAATTAGTGAAACATAGGAATTTAAGTGCCATATTTTTGTAAATATGAGTCCAAGAGGTTTTGTTATGATATTAATTATGTTCTGCGAACATTTTTACATCTGATTGTTGTTTATTCAACGTTTTGCTTAAGAACAACGACGAAATGGACCTTGAAAGCAAGCGAACGGCCATTCTCAAGTTGTTAGATTCTGGCCAGTCCCACAAGGCTATCATAAACATGCTTGGGGTAAGCCGCACCTTCATCTGGCTTACCAAAAAGTTATCATAGAGACGGACAAAACCCCAAAGAGACCTGAACAAGTTAGGAAGCGATCAGTGAGGACACCAAGGCTGACCAAGGCCGTCGCCGGCAAGATACTTCGTAAAACGGCCTGCTCAATGAATAAAACGACTCAGGAGTACAACGTATCTGCGAGAACCATCGGGGGTTGGTCAAAGCTGACCTGGTCATGAAGCCATTCAAGTACAGGAACATACATCAACTAAATGGAGCCACCAGGGTCAAGAGGAAGGCTAGATCAAAGTTGCTTCTCAAATGGTAAGCAGACAACCCCAGTGTCGTTGTGATCTTCTCTGATGAGAAACTTTCTAGGCCACAAAGAAGTTCAATCCTCAGAATGATAGTATATTATGCAGACATGCCTCCAAGATCCCAAAGAATACCAAAAACGTCTACCGGATACAGAAGCCGGCATCTGTGATGGTCTGGGGGCCGTGGCCTCCAATGTCAAGATATCACCCTTGCTCCGGATTCCATATGGTGTTTAAATCAACAAGATTGTGTACTTGAACTTCGTGAAGACCAAAGTGTTCCTGTGGATCTAGGAAGATTTTGGTGGAGTCCCTGACTGCTTCCAGCAAGACGGAGCTCCGACCCATACAACAAAGATTGTGCGGGACTGGTGTGCAGTCAATTTTTACCACTTTTGGAGGAAGGAGCTTTGGCCTCTCTCATCTCCTGATTGCAACCCCTTGACCTTGCTATGTAGGGGATGGTGTAGAGGAAGGCCAATGCTAAACCAAGGGCCAACAAGTACCAGTTGATGGCCGCAGCTGAGGCTGCCTAGAACAAGATTCCCGAGAAGATTTTGCGTAACAGTTGTACTAGTGTGGTCAAGAGACTTAGGCCTGTGGTTCGAGCAAATGGTGAACACGTGGAATAATTTTGTTATATATTTTGAAGCAGTTTGTTGTCAACAAAATTTACAAAATAATATATTTTCTAAATTAAGTATTTTGGGAGCTATTACGTCATTTCCATGTTTCACTAATTCTGCCTACCCTGTATATATATAAATATTATAATAATTGGTAAAGGCCCTGGTACATATGTCAATAAAATGTAGGAAGCAATAAACATTGTTCTGAAATGAAGGAAAAAAATGATCTCATCTTCAACCCATCTCAACCTAAAGCAATAATCTTTCCAAAAGCATACAAATTAAGATATATATATATATATATATTTAGCTTTTCAAGATGAAAATAGAAGTACAATTTAATATTTATAAACTGAATAGAATAAAGTTGCCCTCGCCCATAATTTTACAAGAATAAATATCGTTAAACCCGTATTCACTTAAAGAATAATAAGAAAACTTTGTCATTTAAATAGAATACCTTTTAAAAGTAGGTAAAACGTTAATTGTACATTAAAGCGACGGATGAATATTTTATATAAAACAGAAAATTCATTCTTTGTTGTGATTAAATAACAGTTTTATACAATTTCGTCGTTAGGTGCAAGTATATATTGAAGGGATTCTATTCCTCAGAGGAATTGATTTTAGTTATGTTATTAAATAGTCATATCGGGATTAAAATCATTCTTCGATTATCACTATGTAACAAAATTAAGGTCTTTGTTTGCCCCTGGGCTGAAATTTCTAAATTGAGTCCCATTTTTACGTAGATTCCAAAAATGCCACTCAAAATATCGTCCGAAAAAAGGTTTGGACTTTATGGCCTTTTTTTGAAAATCAAGATTTTCATAATTTCTAATGGTTCAGGCCAGTTATCTTCGTGCAAAGTAAGAATACCACAATGTCAGTGATATTTATTTTTCTACTATCTCTGCATTTCAAATCAGTTTTTATAATTTATATATCTTTCGTACAATTCGAAATAATCGGCTTATATTTCAAAAAGTTGACCATATTTTAGTGTTCTATTTAAGCGGCTATATTTTTTTTGTTTCGCGTCTATTGACTATAATCAATATGTAATATATTTTTGGTATATGTCCATACATTTCAGAACAGAACAATTTTTATAATTTCGATATCTGGCATGAAAGTAAAGAAAAGATCAATTTAGTAGGACGAAGCAAACAAACAAAAGACCTTAATTTTGTTACGTAGTGTAGTTCGTCCTACTAAATTGATCTTTTCTTTACTATTGCTTGAATAGAACACTAAAATATGGTCACTTTTTTGAAATATAAAGCCGATTATTTCGAATTGTACGAAAGATATATAATTTTAAAAACTGATTTGAAATGCAGAGATATAGTAAAAAATAAATACTACTGACATTTGTGTTATTCTTACTTTGCACGAAGATAACTGGGCCTGAACCATTAGAAATGATGAAAATCCTGATTTTCAAAAAAGGCCATAAAGTCCAAACCTTTTTCAGACGATATTTTGAGTGGCATTTTTGGAATCTACGTAAAAAATGGGACTCAATTTAGAAATTTCAGCCCAGGGGCAAAATCCTGTTACATAGTGTTATTTAATATATTTCACTTTGCTACTCTTCTTCTGTACATTTAAATGTTCATTTGTCTTGATTTTATGATTATGCCATATTTCTTGCTGGGGTTTTCTGCTTTAATTCCGTTGTTTGCAGATAGGGTCTTGTGAAATCATCAATTAATATGTAGCTCTGCCTACATAGTTTGTTCAAAATAAGATAAGTTCATATTATATACAAGAGTTCATATTTGAACAAATACAATTCTACAAAAAATGTATTGTACAAAAACGAATATTTATGTGAGTAAAAAATATCTTGAGTGTTAATATTGTACTTTATTGGTTTTCATTCAATTTTATTGATTTTATAGTTCATATAAGTATAAAAATAACAGTTATTTGAATAAACAACGACTAACGGGTTAGCTGTGCACCTTAAAAACATCCATGAACACAAAAATAAGTATGTTTATAAAAAAATAAGATTGAGCAATGCAATTAAATAAGCCAACACAGAATTAGTTTTCCCCCGTTTCTCACATTCATACCAATTAGAGTAAAATATATTCATCCAGCATAAATGCACTTGTTTTAAATTATAACAAGTAATAACTATTAAAAAGTTTCGATTATTCTGTCAGAACTCGATCAAATGATGCCCAAGGCTAAATTAGGTCAATGATAAGTTCTTTACCTTGGATTTATCAAAGACCAATTCCGCTCAAATATTTATATTTATAAGAATATGAGTACATATTCGATAAAAATTGCAAGTCCCCTTAAAAAGGTAGGCTTGTGATAAGAAGAAGGAGTAATATATATTTATTTTCCTATGTTTGTTCAAAGACCTATTCTATTTATTTTTTTGAGGAGGTCATTTTATATTTTTATATTAATCGAATATAAGTAATATAGTAATTTTGTTCTATAATGTTCCATTATGTTTTTTTCACACATCTGTCTAATTTTTTTGATTTATTCATTTTATTGTTATCTGTTATTGTAATTTATTAACTCGTTTTTTTGATAACATAATAATGAATTTTATAACCGGAAAAAATATAAGCCTCCTTATATACGTATACTTCTTTCAAAATAACTTGAAGCACTATATCAAGAAATGTTTTTAATGTTGTTTTCATATTTATTAAAACAATTTTTCGTACAAGGAAAATCGTTTGTCCTTGATTTATACAGAGATAAATAACACAGATTTGAAAATACCCAAATTGTAATAGCTTTCATTCCTCTATTGTAAAATTAAATATAATGTTAAGCACAAAATTATATAAATAAAAATAATAATTAAATATTGACAGAATAAGTTAATAATTAATCTCTAATACAAGATCCTAGCATAAAAATGATTATTTATTTAATTCATTGTTTAATACATAACAGAGTTACCTTCCTAAAATCCAATCGAATTTGAGCTATTTGTATAAATCAGGGTTTTTTTAAAATAAAAATGCAAAATTATAATTTACTGGCATTGAAAAAATATATCAAGATTTATATTATTAGTTCGTCAAAGATATTTAATCGTTCTTGCATTATGATAGGCCATATATGTAAATATTGACTAACAAAACTTACTTTCAAATGATTATAATTTTTAATTTTCGTTATTCATTTAAATATTATTATATTTCTACATTCAACTATCTGATCAGTACAAAAATAATTAATATTTATACTCTAAAATTCAAAATTAGGTTCTATGGATTATTTGATTTCTTTGGATAGATGAATTGATTTTTAATTATTTTTGCTATATTATACAAACATTGTGATATTTTTCGAAGTCTATAGAATAATATATGACAGTTGTGTATTTGATATTTTTTTGCATTAAAATATTTCCAAAAATTATCTTAAGTAAATTTCAAAAGATATTGTAAACAAGGAAAAAGGATATTATTTTTTACAATTTATTTTCTAACGTGTCTTAATAGACATCAACAGACCCTTTATCGTCTGGTAGAACAAAACATTATTTAACTATTCATATTTTCCTTATAATACAGAATTGCAATGTCTGATCATATATACACTTTGAATCAAATATTTAGTGACGTATTTTTTTTTTTTTTGCAATACGTTTTTCCGTTTTAAACTCACAAATAGTATTTTTGTTATGCCAGTAATATACCCAATATTATCGCACCAAAATAAATAAACAAAAATAAACAATAAACTATGGATATAAACTTCTTAAATTTGGTAGTTCAAAAATCGAAAAAATACAAAAAAATTGAAAAGAAAATATATAAAAACCACTTTTTCATTTCATTATAGAATAACTTTTAAAAATAAGGGATACCCAAAAAATAAATCTTCAAGTGCCATTAAGTTTCTATCGCTGTTTAAAGAATCTGGTTGATACTGAGGACAACCATTTTGAGGTTGCATTATTTCAAAGTTTGTTTTTAATATTAACTTTTTTCTGAGTTAAGAAATTCAGTTTTACTATTTACTATTCCGGTCACCTTCGTTGGAAGGGGCATTGGTCATTTTCTGTTGGTAAACATGATACCTAATTAGAGGAAGTTCCTAATCAAGTGCCTCATCACTCCCTTCGTATGAACTCAAGGAGATATATATCTTTGATTGGATCATACACCAAAGCACAGCATGGGCGAATGAAAACTGCTAATAATATAAGAAAAAACATAATGCAGTGAGATAAAGGAAAGGAGAAAATTATACAAATACATGTGATGTATATAAATAGTATAAACAAATGATTGCATCTTAATTGAACACATTCCCAAGGGAAGCGACCCTGAATGCTGTACTCCATTCTTGTAGTCATATTGTCTTTTTCTTTATATGTTTTGTGTGTAGCGTGGCTAGTTTTTTTTGGAAAATTATTATAAAAGGGTCCATTCATTCACCCAGTGGGAAAAGAAGAAGAAAGAGATCCTACTCAAAAAGAAAGAAAGAGCATAATGGCTTCCAATCCATTTCATTTGCATAATAGATGTATTTCTCCTTGGAATATACATAAACTCCTGTAGAGATTGAATACCTTGCGAATGTATCCTTTCAACAAATATATTTTTGTGTCTCATTTAGTCTTATGGAACAACAATGATAAGAAATGTTGATCTGAAATGCACGTTAATCGGAATAACTTGATTCGAAGGTATTTATCGAGAAAATACTATATATTTTATTACTATTTATAGTCTGAGCAAAAAAATGGAGTTTGTTGTTCAGATGGCTTATAAGTTTGTCTCAGAATTGTTTTATAATTTTAACAATTATTGCTCGAGTGCTTCGATTTAATTATTTGGTTGTAGTGAAGCTTTTATATGTATTAAAATGTTGAATTTATTGTTTTATTTTAATTAAATCTACATTTGTGCGTGTAAAAATCTTTGAGAAAATCTGAAAAAGATAGTTCGATAAATTGTCGATTTAAATATGCATTTGTTTGTATATAATATATATTTTAATATTTACATATTAAAATATGAAAGAAAAAAGAATCTTAGTCCCTACTTTGAAAATTAAAAATATTAAAAGTAATCTGTAATTATATGAATTGTTACAATATATATATTTTTTGTAATCACATAACTATTAAAATATAAAAAGTAGATAGTATTAAGATAAGAATTAGGACTGTTTCAATAAGATCCTTATGCCAGTATAAAAATATTTATATAAGTATTTCACAAATGTGTCATTTAAAATGACTCCAAAAAAGTGTCTTATTTATATAACATGTCGAAATAGTCTATGTATTCATTCTATTTGATGACCGGTAAGTTCAATTGTATTGTTGGGAATACAAAAAAAATCATAATATTATTACAAACATATCTTTTCATATTAAAAAGTAATTCTTAAAGTTGCTCCTAGAAAGATTTTAATCAAGGAAATATAATATCTCTCATATTTTGCAATAGTCCTTTGACAGTTATGTATGTATTAATATTATTTAATTACTTATATTGTAGAAATATAATACAGACATGATTATTATTATATAGATATATATATAATTGTTGGCATTAATGTGTATTTTTAAATAGGTATATGTGTGACTAGGAATGGAAATTTGGAACTTAGCCTTGGTGCTTACAGATTCACTGACTGTTTTGGCCGTGAAAAAGAGAGAGGGGTAAAGAGAGGGAGAGAAGGAAAGAGAGAGAAGGGTTTCTCACATTTTCTTTCTCCCTCTCTTTCTTCCTCTTTCTCTCCCTCTCTCTTTCCTTATATCCCTCTTCTCCCTTTTCAAAAATATATATTTATACTGTAGAAATGGAATAAAGATATGATTATTATATAGTTGTATATATAACTGTTGGCATTAATGTGTATTCTTAAATTAGTATATGTATGACTAGGAATGAAATTTGGAGCTTAGCCTTGGTGTTTACAGATTCTATGACTGTTTTGGCCGTGAAAAAAAAAGTTGGATAGAAGGAAAGAGAGAGGTAGAGAGAGACAAGTGTCTCTCTCACTTTTTCTTTCTCCCTCTCTTTCAACCTCTTTATCTCTCTCTCTCTTTCCTTCTACCCCTTTATATACCACTCTCTCTTTTTCACGATCAAAAGCAGTCATAGATTATGTAAGACCAAAAACTTCAGTAACAAAATGATTTATTGCCCCTTCATCTCTATTAGTTTGACAGTCTAATCCTTTTAAAATGACATGTAGTCCCACCTTGGATGGAACACATGTACAAGGAAAACTTATTATTCACAAACTGTTCGTTAAAAATAGCATCCTTTACTATTTATCCATTATATGAGGACATAGGCGTAAGAGACAGGGGGACAAGGGGGGCAACTGCCCCCCCCCCTCAAATTCGGGTGAGTTCTCGAATTTGGCAAATTGACGGGGGAGCTCGACTCTCAAATCCGAAAAACTCGAAATAAGAATCACCCTATATATATATATATATATATATATATATATATATCTATATATATATATATATATATATATATATATATATATATATATATATATATATATATATATATATATATATACATATATATATACAGGGCTGTGCAGGTAAATTTGGAATAAGTTCACAGCCATCCAGATTATAAAGGAGAGGTTCTAGAGAAATATTTATAAAACAAAAAATACACATTAGACAATTATGGTCAACTTTTATTCAATGTGTCCTCCTCCAGCTTCCACCACAGTCTCCACACGGGACCTGAATGCCCTCACTGACCTGGACACCTCCGCAGCCTCCAAGGACATGGCCACAGACGTGAAACAAAAAGAGGAACAGGCAGAATGACAGGTGGATCTGTAGGGAGGCTTCTGAGGTCCCCATGGTCTTCAGAACAAAGAACCCGGCTGCAGTGATGGTCGTGGGTGTCATCAGCAGTGAGGGCCACGTCATGCCGCCACACTTCTTTGAGCCCAAGCAAAAGGTCAACCAGGAGGTGTACTTGGAGGTCCTCAGTAACGTGGTCAAGCCTTGGATAGACACTGTGGCCTCTGGGAGGAAGTACACTTTTCAGCAGGACTCTGCCCCCGCCCACAAGGCCAAGACTGTGCAGGCATGGTTCAAGGAAAACGTGCCTCACTTCTGGGATCCTCAGACCTGGCCCTCCAACTCCCCAGATCTCAACCCTTCTGACTACTACCTGTAGGGGAAGTTGGGGAGGGAGGCCTGTGCGACCCACCACAACTCTGTGGAGGCCCTTAAGTCGTCCATCACGTCTGTGGCCATGTCCTTGGAGGCTGCGGAGGTGTCCAGGTCAGTGAGTGCATTCAGGTCCCGTGTGGAGACTGTGGTGGAAGCTGGAGGAGGACACATTGATAAACGTTGACCATAGTTGTCTAATGTGTATTTTTTGTTTAATAAATATTTCTCTAGAACATCTCCTTATTGATCCTAGAGGCCATAAACTTGTTCCAAATTTACCTGCACGGGGCTGTATATATATATATATATATGTCCATCAAACTAATCCAAAAACAAACTAAATTATTGGTATAATAGAATACTTACTAAAGGATCAGTATGGAGGGAAATAATAAATAGTCAGTTAGTGGATTTAAAAATAAAGAAACTGACAGTGTAAAAGGCAATGGACCAAACATCATTTTTGAATTGGCAAAGAGTATTAACGTTTCTTTTGAAAAAAAACAACGATTGGAAGCAGTTTGGATATAATTTATAAAGTCCTTAAAAAAATGAAATGGCAAGAACCTGTGACTGACACTGGGCGATTATCTTTTATATCCACCACTTCCATTAAAAGAAAAACTATGTTTTTTATGTGAGATTTTGTTCGCGTGAAATTTAGAAAAACAAGGAATTTTACATATACTAACTTTTAAGAAACGAGACTTAGGCCCACGTGACTGTTTTTATAATTTTTTATTTTCTTTTTCTAATACCAATCTTAGGAAACTTTTAACAAACAAGCAATCAAACAAATATTTTATCCAACAAATTCAAAAAGGAATTTTTAAAATTGATGTATCTTCCTCTAAAATCTTAGAAATTCTGAATTCCAAAGTTTTTGACCAATCCATGTATTGCTTAAAATATAGGATCATCACAAATACTCTAACTTTAGGAAATACATTCGGGAAGACTAAATCTGAAAGAATCTGCTACTTTTGTAAAGCACTCTTTAGTTGAGTGTCCGCCTATAGTGAGAATTTGGGAAGAAGTGGGAGTAATATTCTTTTTAAATCACAATTTAATTCTATCACCAAAAGAATTTGTGTATTTTTATATTGGCCGTAATCATGAACAAATCAATTATATAGTTACAAAGATTCAAGTAATTCTCTATAAATTTAGATGTTCGAGAACCCCCTTACCAGTAAACTTTGAACCTTTTATTGAGGATGTTGTTAACAATATGTAGTTTTTAGTTTTCTTGAATGTTTATTATAATGTTGATATAATATAAGTGAAATAAATTTATTGTACCCTGGGTACAAAAAAAAACCGCGATGAACGACGAATGATTCAACTTAAAATTAACTATGAACTATGAACGACGATTTTTCACGAACGTCAACAAGTCTGATATATATATATATATCAGACTTGTTGACGTTCGTGAAAAATCGTATATATATATATGTCCATCAAACTAATCCAACTTGTGAAATGGGTTTTAAGAGGCTTGGGTTGGGATTTCTTCAGATTACCTCAACAAATGAACAGCTGGAATTTAAAAAAATGCTATAATTGTTGTGAATGCAATTTTTTAAATTTCAAATAAATATAATTATTCATAGCCTTGTCAATGTCTTGAACTATACTTTTCCATTTGTTTTTTAATCATGTTACATGTTTTATTCATGCAGTATTTTTTTTTGGGTGACATAAGCTTTGAATGGTAGTGTTCATAAGATTAATGTTTACATCCTTCTACCAAGAATAACATTCATGTATCTTCTATGATATATCTGAGTTAAATATGATGAATAACATTGATTTGATATATAATTAAGTAGAATGAAACTTATTACAACATCCATCCACACACGTTAACTGCGCAAGCATATTAAGAAAGCTAAAAACTGCATCCAAAGACATACTAACAATATAAAAAACAATAATAAGTTAAGCCTTATCAATAGTTTAATTGAAACTTACAAGTGCCTACTAATAGTACTCTAAACCCTTCAAACAAACCATAATACATTGTAACATAAAAGTTCTCGGAATTTCTCATCTAAAGCGCGAGTGTAAAGTAGTTCTTAATTTTAAGTGAGTTTCTGTATGTTGATATGACTTTACTTATTGACTTTGTCAAAAATGAGCGGGATCTGTTAACCAGTTGGTTGTCGTCAGTTGTTACCATCAGTCCACCTCAGCAGTGCTCGTAGAAGTTTACAATAGATAAAAGTTTTTAACAAAATGGTGTGTGCGTTAAAGTGTGTTCAACTCTCAATGATGAGGGCGCAGGTTCGATTCCCGGGAGGGGAAGGCCATTTTTGGTCAACTCATTGATAAGATCCCAGGTTCGTTAGACTACATTTTTACGCTTTAATGCATATTTATATTCAGTCGGATACTGCAGTTCTATCGAACCAAGTAGGCAAAAAACCAAAGGACTCGTTTGCAATTCTGTGTTTTGAATTAATCATCCCTCTAATTACAAGATTTATAAAAAGAAAAGTAAGTTGCACATTAGAAAAAATGCTTTTACTTGATTATTCGAAAAATATTATGACGATATCCCTAGCTTTTGTCGAGCAAGGGCTTCCATCTTTTGAGATTCCTTTTCAAGTTGCATTGATCTCAAGCTCTAAACAAATCACAAAAACGTCAGTGGTCCTATTGTGAGAGTGACTCTATACCCGCTAATTATAAGAGGCTGACTATAATGGTTAAGATCAGAAACTGCCAGGTCGCACAGGGTACTAAGTCAGGTCCTTCCATATGGTTGTATTAAAAAAAATGGCCATTTTTCATGTTTCTTTAATTAAATAAATAAAGTAAAAAAATTGGATCAAATTTCATTTACACTCAATGATAACTCAGTATCTTAGTAACTAAAATTTTGTGTGGGAAAGTTTCCATTAGCTTTCCACCTTACCTTGAGCCACTACCCATCAGCTTCATATGATTTTCGTGCGTTAGGTCTTGCTAGCTTAGATAAAAGTAGTTATAAAAGCTTTGCCGTCGTGAATAATATGATGTACTTATTTTCAAACTCCATTGGTCTTATTCTTACTCTTGAACATATAAAATTATAGGCTAAAATATCAATGGGTCATAGTGACATCATTCTTTAATTTATTAGATGATAAAAAACGATATTTAAGCAGTCAAATGGAGGTCATAAAAGTCTTTAAAGTATTACTTATCAATAAATGATCTTCATTTAAGATGATAAACTATATGTTTCTTTCATGTTACATATTTTGTCTCATTTTTTCTTCAAACAAGATAAATTATTACTCTATGTTGTAAATAATTTTATAGTACGTTTTTATGTATTAGCAACAGTATTGAAAGTAAACAATAAAATACAAAAATCTTTGAAGCTAACTTTTATGTGATTTATTTTAATGTAAAAGTCGTAACAATAACAGCAGAAAAATTGAGAAAAATATCATGTGCAGTGGTATATGAATAGCACAAAACATGGTTGTAAAGATTTGTGTATTTTTTACTAGTACAAATATAAAGTTTATCCCCTTGGGAAATCTCATTGATGGCATATTTTGACTCCACTGATTTAATAGCGGTTTACTCTTAAATATTTAGCAAAAGGATAATGTAATCGTTCAGCAACCTCATAAAAATGACACAAAATGTGATAGTCTAGTATTTAAGGTTTAATAATTGTTGGAGACATAACTATAATACAACTCAGAAAATAAGCTTGAGTATAACTAATTTTCTATTTATTTTTCTTTGTCATATATTTGTTGACATTGAAGATATATTACATGAATATCCGTATTACAATTTGATTCTTACAGTTAATTGTATTTCATTATTAAGATTAAGCCTATTTGTAGTTCCTGATAGAGTTCTTCAAGGCATACGTCATCTATCCACAAGTCAACCACTTTCATTATTATATATGTATATATCATATATGTTAAGTTAATTATTCCCAATCTATGGTGAAATATTGAAATTTGATGTGTTTTTTTTTAGACAGAGGAATTCCACATCAAGTTAAGCGTCTGATTGTATCATAGCTATATTTGTTATGATAATTTTCTTATGCTGCTGAATATATACTATATAGATATCTATGATAAGTCATAAATTGATTTAATTTCAAAGGCCCAATTTAAATTTAAATTAAACGTTCTCCTTGGGATGAAATAACAAAATGTAGCAATAATTTGTCATTCCTAACAAGTACAAATGTTGTACCAAAATTAACTTATAAAAAAATATAGCTGTACTAAAATATTCCTTGAGCAAAACATTATTAGGAAATATAATTGAAATACTCCATAAGTACATTAGCTTTAAGGTGCTACAAATAATTTTTAAAATGTTTCTTCATTATCTATACTAATAAAAAAAGAATTCCGTTCGTTCGTTCGTTCATTCGTTTCCCTGTATATCCCGAACTGGTCATTAGATCTTGACGAAATTTTCAGTGGATAGTTTTGAGAGCTCAGGGAGTGTTTTAGTGGGGTCAACTCCCTGAAAATTCGTCATCGACACGCTTATTTTATTCGCCAAAACGTTTTTTGACGATTTTTAAAATTTACAAGTTATATTTTGCCCAAATTGTCTGTGGATGAGACTTTGGTAGTAAGACGTGTTTTTGTTTTATTGAGTATTTCCTGGAAAATTCGTTTTCTACATGATTACTTAAAAATATTTTTTTTCTGTCCCTGTATGTCCTCCCAAATTTAACTTTTGTGGAAAATAACAACATTTTTTACTACAACATCGTGCTAATCGAATTTTAATAATGCCTAAAGATGGAGAGTGATGTCAATACCCAGCCTTAAGGAATACAAAACGGAAAAAATGGCAATGGCGATGAAATGACGACTTTTTAAGGAATTTCTTTTCATTAGAAAATAACATTAGCACTCTATGAAATGGCTTAAAAATAACTTGTATTTCATTGCACAAATTGAAATACAAGGCCGGGTATTTAATGATATTAAATACCCAGCCTTAAGGAATACAAAACGGAAAAAAATGGCAATGAAGACCCGATGATAACTTTTTAAGAAACTGATTTCAAAATGAAAAATCCAATGCGATGACATCACTTAAAATATTTGTGTAATTTCTTCTTTTTACGATGTTTAAATACTCAGCCGTACGGAATATAAAACGGGAAAAATGGTTAGGTTCCATAGACTAATTTTAATGCTATAATGCTTATATCCTGTTGGATACAATTCTATCGAACCATATAGGCAAAAAAAAATGGCAATGAAGAGCTATGACAACTTTTTAAGGTACTGGTTTTAATATGAAAAATCACATGCAATGATTTCACTGCAATTATTCGTGTGGTTTTTTCTTTGTGCGATGTTTGTATAACCTGCCGTAAGGAATATAAAACGGAAAAAAAAAACAGCAATGAAGACACAATGACAACTGTTAAAGGAACTGATTTTAATATGAAAAGTCACATGCGATGACATCACTGAAATTATTCGTGTGATTTCTTTTTTTTACGATGTTTAAAATACCCAGCCTTAAGGAATACAAAACGGAAAAAATGGCAATGATACTCAATGACAACTTTTAAGGAACTTATTTTATTATTAAAAATCACATGCAATGACATCACTAGAATTATTCGTGTGATTTTTTTTTTCATTCGAGACTATTGTCAAGTTGGAAAATCCCGGGCAGCGCCGGGTAACATACGCTAGTATATAATAAAATATAATTTTTTTATATTAAGCTTATTATAATGTGATAAAACATAAACATAGTAAGTTAAATTTTGGGATTTTTTGATTGCTTACCGATATACATGTTCCAAATATTGTTTTAATGTTTCAGAACGATTTAAAAAAAGAATTCCTTTAACATATTATTATTTTTTAAATGACTTCTAATCGTTAATAATTTGATTTTTTTGTTCTCCGTAGATAATTTTTGAGGCTGTACCAAAAGATGAGTCGGATCAGGGTCGAAGATTTAGGGGATTTATTGCTGTGGATAATATCAAGTTCTTATCCGGGGATAAATGTTCTGGATACTGCTCTTTTGACTCTGGACTCTGTGGATTCAGCAATCTCAAAAGCGATGATTTCGACTGGAGTTTGGTAAGTAACACATCCGCAGTTAACTCAGAGGTGAAATTGATTAATTATTATTCTTGCTCATGGTCTGCATTTTAATTAATGCTAATTAATTTGGGCCATTGTTTATTTAAGTTTCATGTGCTGTTTGTGCCTTGCCTATTTTACAGGTACGACATTTTGTACCGCTCACTTTCACTATTGAATAAGCTATGTGTAGTTGCAAACACATAAATACTCCTGTATATTTAATTTTGCCTTTAGTCATTTCATAGTTTTAAAACAATTTCATTCTCTTTAGTTTTAGTAGAACTTATGTTAGTACCATGCAAGGTCTGTATAATAAGGTCTGGGCAATACAAAAAACATGTAATCTTAGCAGTATAACTACCAAATACGTCACTGGAGAACGAATATATATATGTATATTGCTAATTTATTTATACACACACATACATATATATATATATTTATTTAATATATATTATTAATTTATTTATACACACACATACATATATATATATAGAGAGAGAGATTGATTGATATATATATATATATATATATATAGATAGATATAATCGTTCTCCAGTGACGTCATTGAGTAGTCACACTCAGGAACAGAGTGGGAAGAATTTATCCACCGGGACGATTATGCACTCGCTGGCCTTATACAGGCCCCAATATACCATTGGGAGGCTGTCAACGGCCGTTTATGTTTCTTGAGGCCATTGGCTCACCGGGAATAGTCCCGGTACTCCCATGGCCACTCCGCCCCTGGTCACACTGCTACATGTTTGTTTTTGTATTGCCCAGACCTTATTATACAGACCTTGGTACCATGTAGGCAACAACAAAAATTTGCATGTGTCATTAAGACAGCTAAACAAGTTATAAAGCAGTTGAGATAGATAAACAAGTAAAAATATTGTTATTGATGTAAAGCTCCATAAATTTAAAGGACTTTTGCATTAGACCAATTATTTTTTGAAGTGTTACTAAGTAACTAAGAAAGCTAAGCAATCTATAAAGAAGAATGGGGTAGATAGACAATTTAAATATTGTTATTGAAATAAAGCTGCTAATACTTCTGTATTAAACCATTATTTTTTAGAGTGTTTTTACTAAGTCAAAGAACCATCTTTTGCTTATGAAAAGAATGAAAGCTCAATTAATTTTATTCTAAAAACATTAGTTTTGAACTCTTATAACTACTGATGTATTTATCTATCTTTAACAGATATAATTTTTTAGTTAGCATAGTACTTTTTTTGTACAATAAGAGAAGAATATAATGATTTGAACTGGAAACACGTTTTAATTTGAAGCAATAATACACTTTAAAAATGTTCCAACGATGATAATCGTTTATATGAATATATATGTTAATAGATATTAATTATGAAACAAATAATATTTGGCTCTTAATAAGTAATATTTTTTTTTTAATATATTTTAATTGTCCAAAATCTATATGTAAGATAATATTTCAATATAATCTAGTTAGTTACTTTTGTTGTGGTAAAGAATTTATTTTTATAGAAAAATATTAAGGGCCTATTCTGTTCATACATATCCATTATCGTTTTGAAGGTATTGCCATTTTTTTGTATCTTCAAAATACGGCAACTCATAAAATAAAATTACTTAATATGGTTAAGATGTATGAGAAAGAAAGGAAAGTAACAAAATCGTTTACTTTTGAAATTAATACTTCTTTAATTATTAATTTGTCCCCCTTTAACCCCACAAACCTTTTTGTAATAAAAAATACTCTCTCTCTAAGAGAGATAATAACCAGTTCATGTGGAGTTGAAACTAACAACTGTTACAGTTGGCTACAGAAATAAACATTTGTAGCTTTAAATTGAATAAAAATAACTATTGCTTGAAAAAGTCAAACTATACATTTTGCTACATCGTAGCAAGTTGTGACCAGTGGGTATCGGTGGTATACTTGTAAAAAGAACAGGTGGTATTCATTATTAGATTATTTACAAGGAAGAGGATCTATGAGGACGATTTGAAATATAAAAAAACCTGTACCTATTGACCAAATTCATTTAATCGGTAGCAGCATTATTGGTAATTCTTAATATTATATGAAGTGGTAAACAAATTATTCTACTAACCTACAAATTATCAAAATGTTCTGGTAAAGGTGCATGAAACATTCTTATAAAGGAAAACTTATTTTTTTACTTACTTATATAAGCTTTCTTAAAAGTATTTAATCAACTGATTTCATTGCTTTGGCGTGTCTCATGTATTAATTCCTTCATTATTTATAAGTGCTTTCTCCACACCTATGATGTGAAAACAAGAATAAATCAATAGTATTGAGGATTTGCCTCACTTGGTAGTCTTATCAATCCTGGATATATTTTTTATTGTATTCGACCAATAATTTTCTTTATTATGTGATTTTACTCATATGACAATGATTAATAAAAGTGCAAATAAATATGCAATAATTCGATATATGTGGATCAAAACATGCTACCATCTAAGCTAATATAGGTACAAGAATTTTTTTGGCAAAGCTTAATATAAAAAAACCAATACTAAAAATACACTTACTTTATATATCCTTTTAATACTGATAAATGATGAATATACAGGGATGTTGAAATTAACCCAGACAAAAATAAATTGAGAATTTAACTGTTTTTTATTGCCTCCGCCGAAGGAGGTATTGTTTACACTGGCGTTGGTTTGTGGTTTGGTTGGTTGTTTATTTGTTTGTCAACAAGATAACTCAAAAAGTGCGGAACGGATTCGGGTGAAAATTTGTGGAGTTGTTGGAAATACCAAAAGGAACAAGTGATTCATTTTGGCATCTCTGAGTGCTTCTTTAAGATGCAAAATGAGCTAAATAATAATAAATATTTCAAGTTAGCCTACTCTGCCAATAGATGTCGCTGTGCTGTGCTCTCAAAGAGGAGAGCACAGCACAGCGATATCTATTGGCAAATGACAAAAAGACCAAGTGATTCATTTGGTGGGGATTGGCGGAGGTTTGCACTCTCTGAGTCCTCTAGTTTTATTTAGTTCACATCTAAGGTCCTCAGGTAAGAGGTGGCAGTCTTACACATAGTATTCTATCTCTCTCGTGCAGGACATAAAGCGCAACTATCATCAAGATTACGGGTCATTGCCAGGAGGTCAGTCTACAACATCTACACCAGGTTTAAAAAATGTGGGGATTGAGAAAAGGTCACTGCATAGTGCCAGAAGGGATCGTACAATCACACTTAAGTTCTGTGAGGCCTGAAGAAGACGTGAGTGCTCGTCCATCCTTGAATCCGACCACTTATATCTGGTGGAAGAATGAGCTTCGTAGCATCATCATCCAAAAGGCATTAGAAGAGGAGATTGATGTGACCTCCTGTAAGATCTGTTTGTGCGTCATCTGTTGTTTACTGAGAAAAAGAAGGAGGTATAGTTGGCCCACGGCCAACTCTGCTCTCCAGACTCAAGATGTCACGCCTAATGGCGTTCTCAGATGAGGAAATTATTCACAATGGACAGCAAAATGAATTCTTAATTGACAGCTGACTTTTAACTCCAAGGACAATCCGTGTGTACAAGTCCAAGTTGTATCACATGATCTTGAACACAAGGAAGACCATGTCGCTACCATTTTCTTCAAATAAGGAGGAAAGGTCAATTCGACTTTTGAATTGAGGTGCAGTTTTAGGGCTCCACTGTGCTGCCATGGGTGTAGGCCCTGAGCCTTATGTGTGGTATGGGACTCTGCCATCTGCCACCCTTTTAAGATCATCCAAGAGTATTTAGTCAAAGCCAACTTTTGTGATTTCAGACACCCTGACCTGGCCTTCTAACTATTTCTACTTGTTAAAGCACAACCACAGCCTGACTGCCTGAAGGCATAACGAAGGAGTGGACGAGGAGGATCTTTGCTACAGATGTTGAAAATGCCATGAGGATAGTCTCCTTGATGTAATAATACATAAACGTTAAACAAATAGTTTTTTATTCCTTACATAACTATTTAGTATCCAATCGAGGAAATACACTCTTGAATTTTGTCCAATTTATCTCGGCAACCCTGTATGTCTTATTTAACACCTCTGCAAAAATATTGTAAGCAGATTGTACATAAAAAATGACATAAATATTACCAAGCCTTGGAATAGGAAAATTCATATTTGGAAATTGCACAGCAATATCTTTCTAGTTTATATACAGTTATTTCCCAAAATATTGTTTTATATATACTATTCATCATAAAATAATTGATATACTTCGAATACATTGAATACTACAATTAGCTATAGTAGTTTTGATAAAAAATATTCATATACAAAGTCGTTTCACAATCGATGAATATAATACTTTTTACACAAATATTATTGAAATAAAAAAAAATCAAATTAGAAAGAATTCACATTTAACTTTTAAAGAATTCACATACATGGAACCATTCGCCTAAATAAACAAAAATAAACATTTTAGTTTGAAATAAAAACATTGAAAATATACACCAACAAATTTTTACGACGAATATGCATTGAAACCCATTGTTCATTATATTGACTTATTTAGTTACATTTAACAAAAATATTCGTTAAAAAGATCCTTTATCTATTGATTCCTTAATTTACATATTTCTTGGCGGTGAATAAAGAATAAAATGGGTAATATTGAATCTCCTACGACGACGCATAGGACCGTACTTCGCTCCGAAGAGAGGAAATTTTCAATTCCAACATGACATACATACCTTGCCACAAGCGAGGAAAACACACTCCTTATTATTTTAATTTTACTGTTTTAAATGATTTTTGTTTATTTAAAAAATCAATATATCAGAAAGTATTTGTCATTAGTTTTTTTTGTTAATTCCATGGAATTGAATCGGTATGACAATGAAAATTTTACAGAACTACTTGATTAATCCACATAGTATCTTTTGGCTATTTTTACCAACTATAGATTTCCATGATAACTAAAAAATAGTTATATTCAGTTTGTAATTACGTGCAGGGATATTTTTATGCTAAAAAGTTTACGAAAAAATAATTAGGAGTGCCCTGAAATATAAACGATATTCGTTCCGCAGTTACCATATTACTTGAAAATAATATTTTTTTGAAATTGTTACGTATCATATTTTCTGAGAATCTACAAAATTATTACATAAAACAGCTTCTATATCATGCTCGCTCTCAGGTGATGATTGGCTCATTTCTTCACTTCAAAATGCTTCAACCTCTGGAAAGTGAAAAGGAAAGTAATCTGCTGTGTTAAGTAGATAAATTATCCCGAAAGATCAAACTATTTTACAGTCCAATTTTGAACTAAGAAGCTTTTGGACCGGAGCTACCCTTCATTATAAAAAGATGAAGGCCCGCATAACCAGATCTGATAGGGGTAAACGCTAATGAATATAATATATACACACTTTTAACATTATTATTTTACACCTCTGGTTTCTGTTTTACCAGGTTTGTATAATAAGGTCTGGGCAATACAAAAACAAACATGTAGCAGTGTGACTACTCAATGACGTCACTGGAGAGCGATTATATCTATCTATCTCTCTCTCTATATATATTAAATATATCAATCAATATCTCTATCTATCTATCTATATATATATATATATATATATATATATATATATATATATATATATATATATTATATATATATATATATATAAAGGTATATGTGTGTGTAAAAATAAATAGATAAAATAAATATATATACATTTATATGAATTATATACTTATCATATTATTATATGTAATATATATATATAGGTATATATATATATATATACATATATATTCTTCTCCAGTGACGTCATTGAGTAGTTACACTGCTAGGATTACATGTTTGTTTTTGTATTGCCCAGACCTTATACAGATCTTGTGTTTTAACCCCCATACGTTTTGTTATGTATCTCCACTTATATACTGTAGATTATTTTATGCGTTTGTGAACATTTCAATATTTTAGAATTAAAAATAAAAACATTTGAATGAAATTAGCACTTTCCGTCCTCAACTCCAAGCCTTATGTGGTCAAAGGACTGACGGTTCACAAGCCCATTCAAAGTAAAGAGTTCCGAACTTTTTATAGGAACGGCTGCAAAATCTCAGCTTTTACGCTGAAATCCCCAGCTTGAACGGTGTGGCGGAAGCAACAAATTTGATCAAGATAGTTTTTGATGAATTTATGTACTTGGATACCTTAAAATAATCTACATTCAACAACTTCAACAGCAAGAATTAATAACCCTCCTCCCAGTGTGTTATAACGTATTTCCCCTTTATCTCCGTTGCAATGTTCAGTATTGAAGATCGACCTAATCAATTTTGTTCTTTTTCTCAATCGTTTTACCTTTTTTCTGTTATCAAGTTTTGATTATATACGCATAATATAATATTAACCTCATCGCATTTATTTATCTTAACAAACTGGCAAATAAAAAATGTTATGTCTCGTAATTTTACCATTTGAAAAATATCTTGATGCACACTTTTATGGATTTATGGATGTAACTATATTTTTATGAGACACTTAAAAACAACTTATAAGATATTAACAATCCTCCATAGATTATAAGATGTCCCTGATTATCTATATATATTACCATAGATATTGTAACTACTTTTGAAAAAATATTTTTCTTTCCTTAAATTTTTAGGGATGGGAAGACACCAAGTATATCCAAAAACTTGTTTATTAAAATTAATTAAATAGATTTTATCACGTTCTTAAACAAGATAAAGACAACGTTACACGCTAGTTTCTAATGCTTCCTTTTGTTCCATAGATAATACAATTGCGTAGAACGCATGCTTAGATTCCTCTGATTAGAAAAGAAAAACTGAAACGTCACACATGACGTCACATAATCGATTTGTTTATGATTTATGGCATAATAATATCGATATTCTCTTCATTTCTCTCATTATCTTTCTGTCTGTTTGATAGAAAGGACTACTACTTTTTTGAACTTGTGAAAAATATAAATAATCAAACCTTTTCAGATGTTAATAAATTGGCTGAGTTTCGGCCTAAAATTGAAATTCTAATGCAAATACCATATTTAAACCAATTTCATTTCTTTTGCTGAAAATCATGTGAATGTAGTTACACAGAGTCATAAAATCTTATATTTTATTTAAAGAAATTATATACGAGGTTGTGTGGCTTCATCGATATTAGTCCACCATTTATTAAATATTTAAACACATTATTATTTATTTAAATGGTGTAGGTATTAGATATACAGGAAAATCGTCTAAGTGATTACGTCACATTTTTTGATTTTTATTATTGGAAATATCCCTTACATGAGTTTGCCCCCCTACTGTTTTGTTCCTAATTTTTTCAACCAAAATTTGTCGACGTAAATTTATATTTTCCTAAGTGAATATAATATAGTAAGTGTAGACCATTGTTTGTTATACAAGGTCCTCTGGCAAAGAAATTTATACATTTATGTGCAAGTATGAAAAATAAGCCCACACAGGGAAATATCGTTCAATTACCCTTTCACAACAATAAACAAACGTCTATCTTCTATCTAAAAAGTATACGAGTGTTGTATGTATATCATTTATGTGAATACAAAATAACCCTCATGTTGTATTATAACGAACTATTATCGGCTTATGAATATATAATAATAATAAGCCCTACAAAAATGAATACTCATCCCAAAACTATTATATTTTCAATAATCACAAATGGGTTTTATTTTATTTTCCTATCAGGAGTATTTTCTTGTTATTCGTCCATAGTTATATATAAATATATATATATAGATATATATATATATAATATATATATAGATATATATATATATATATATATATATATATAGATATATATATATATATACTATTATATTATACGAGGTATGATCAAAAAGTATCCAACTTTGGTTTTATTGGTCAACGAACACAGCTATGGGGGCGGGACTTGCTGTGTGGTTGGGAGCATGACTACTGACCTACTGCGCAGCTCATTTTTTTGACAGCTCAGTGAGTGTCGTCGATTTTATTTTCTTTAAAATGTCAGAAAAGTCGAACAGCGTTATTGCATAAAATTTTGTTTAATCTTGGTGATTCGCAAGTGGAAACAATTCGCAAGATTAAAAAAGTGTTTTGGAAATGAAGCGATGGGCACCACACAGATAAGGAGTGGTACAACCGCTTCAAAGATGGCCGCTTGTCAGTTGAAAGTGAACCACGTTCAGGGAGGCCCTCAACATCGAAAAACGATGCCATCATTGATCAAGTGAGGAACCTGGTGATGCCGAACCGCCGAATCACGATCAGAGACTTGTAGACGAGGTGAATATTAGTTTTGGTTCCATTCAATCAATTTTTGCTGTTCGACTTTTTCTGACATTTTAAAGAAAATAAAATCCGACGACACTCACTTGCACCTGTTCAATCATGAATGGCCTGACGCCGACTGACTTGTATTGGAGCTGTAGAAAAAAATGAGCATGCGCAGTAGTCATGCTCCCAACCACACAGCAAGTCCCGCCCCCATAGCTGTGTTCGTTTGACCAATAAAACCAAAAGTCGGATACTTTTTGATCATACCTCGTATATATATATATATATATATATATATATATATATATATATATATCAATGTAAATTATATAGTGTTCGTATGCAGTGTACGTTGAACCAAGTCAAATGGAAAGTAAAACAAGCGAAATGTTAACTACAACTCTTAAAAAGACCAATACTGTCATTAAAATATAACCACTTACCCCGGAAGTCCTACGATATAAAGGGTGATCCAAAGCAAACAGTTTTTAGATTACAGAAATTATATAAAGTATGGTCAAGACCTCCTTGATGATCTAAAAAATATTTTACAATTACTTCTTTAAACTAATAATACCCTTCATATGTTGACTGCAACTGACATTATACAAATGTTTTATTCCTTTACGCCAATTTTCGATGACACGTTCAGGCATTGCGACCGAAATATCACGAATAATTTGGTGATCAACTTTGCTGGCAGTGCTTTAATCGTTGCTGGTTTATCAACAAAATGTTTGGATTTTACTTAGCCACAAAGAAAAAAGTCCAAAGGTGTGACAGTAGACTGTTGGCCAATTCACCAGCCAATGTGGGAAAATGATTGCTCACCAAAATAAGTTCATTGTTACGCACATTGTATGACAAGTGACTTTGTCTTGTTAGCACATAATACTGCATGTGCTTCAATTAGATATACCAGAAAGTCTGTAACAATTGCAAAATTATTTTTGTTGTTGATAAAATCGATTCTTTACTGCAGCCACAATTTAATCTGCGCTGCAAGCTGTACGTGGCTTACAAGGCAAGAAGGAGGAGGAATACTCCAAGATAAGAAGTTACAGGAAATTAATCGTAATTTTACAAAAGGCCATTTAAATCGATCTGGTTTGAATTTAGCACCCAAAGAACAAGTATTGTTAGGCAGGCTTCAAATATAGAACGATGTAGGACGGAGAAAAAGAAAAAGATCAATTACTGATAAAACGGAAACTTAGTGAATGACCTATAGAGATCAATGAAATGGTTAGGGAATTTTATAATAAGCTTTACGCTTGTGGTGAATGTAATGAAAAATTGGTTGATAAATGTTTTAAATGTTTGTATAACTGAGCAGATTTTGTGAGACACATAAATTGAAGTTGTTAAAAAGGGCGACAGGATATTCGAGGAATTTGCTGTCCCTTCAAGTCTTTCGATTATTGTGGATTCAAAATTGCAATGTAAAAACTTGTATACGCTGTTTGTGATGCATATCTGTTCTTTACAGTTAAATTATAAAATAGTAAGCAGAAAAAATGAAGGTAAAGTTTGATAGAAAACGGAGTCGTTTGACAAAAAAACCCTAGTAAAACCCCCGCTGTTTTGAATATCCCTATCGAAATTGTTGGCAGTTAGTCGAATTAAATGCCTCAAAAATTACTTTCCCAATTATTCGTTATTTGATATTTTATAGCTCATTAACATATTAGAGTTAATTTATATATAATTGGAGTTTCTAACAATATGCATATTTTGTACTTTTTAAATTATGGATTTTTGTAATAATTATCCATAATTGATTATCAAATATCTTATTTTCATTATTAATATTATTATTGGATTTATCAATCAATAAGATTCGTTCTACCTAAGTAGTATTAATTAAGTTGAGATTTACAATGTTGTTTATTTCATTTAATACTTTTATTATATACATATTCTAATACATTTTCTTTGTTGTTGAAATATAGAGGTAAACAAACTCTAAAGAACTCGTTTCCAATATCTATGTATGATCCATCAAAATAACTTCTTAATTTATTGTTTCACAAAAACGATCCAAAGACTTTTTTTGCTAATTTCCTCCCTAATTACATATATGACATCTGAAGAGATTACATATATTAAGACGCTAATTTGTAGTTTCAAATCAAAATGCCCCATTCAAATTAAATTATAGATCAAAGATATATATATATATATATATATATATTATATATACATATATATATATACATATATATATATATATTATAATAATAAGAAGAAGAAGGACATTTTATGTTTTAATTTAAAAAAATGAAAGAAGAAAAATATTGATATTGATATCCATCGGGACCTAGCAAAAATTAAGATAATTAAAAATAAGATTCGCCAATAAATATTAATTTTGCTTAAAGATTGAAATATTGGGATCAGTTAGTAGTAGTAATTAGTAAGAAGTTTTATTTCGTTTTATCAACGTAAAAAAGCATTTGAATCAACAAAATTTTAATATGTACATATGTATTGAATTCTAATTTTGAGCTAACCATATTAGTTGATTTATTACATAAGGAATGAAGGGTTGTAAACCTATTAATTATTTACATTTTTTTTCATGATATCCAACAACATCTGGATCCTTTTTTAAACTACATAAAATATTCTTATATTCATCATAAGGATTAAAATGTATTTGTATACTTAAATGCTTCTTTTCTACTCCTATCCTACATTTATGGTAAATTTTCGAATTATAATATGATAACTCTATGGATGTTCATAGGCTCAATAATAAATTTTTTACTTATGATTTAATGTGCATCTGACCAAGGAAAAGTAATAATCATTTAAAAAGTTAAAAATGCCTTACTCCTAAGAAATATTGATTTTCCCTCAGTTTCACATATAGAAACGATAAGCTCTTGATGATGGAAAATCGATGTTTCATACAAGTATCAGCATATATTTTTATGTACATAATATACTTAAGAAAACTTAACTCAGGATGTCGCGTAATTTGGCATAATGTCACTTGCTTTGATATCCCAATTTAGGGACGGGTAAAACTCAAAGGTTAATTTCCGTTGGTTATTAAAATTACATTTTTGTTCTTAGGAATCTGTTGATCCAAAATAGTTACGTGTAATCCCTGGTAAATTTTTCTCTCTGAAATATATTGGAAATAATAATAATTCATATCAATTGAAAAACACTGAAAAAATATATTGATAGGTTAATATTTTAAATTACATTTATAAGAAAAACTTAACTTACAACCAGAACTTTTTTTTCAAGACAAAACCATTTATTATTCGTCATATAAATATCAAAACTAGGTATACACATTTTCAAACAAATTCTTCAACGAGAGTGATAAGAAATTGGATAAAATTGAATGGGGAGGGGTGTTTAAGTTGATAGAAATGTGTATAAAACTCTATGTAATAAGTGTATTCTAATCTTGATTTTATTTAGAAATAAGGATCTATCTATTGTCTTTATCAACAGTTCATGAGATATCTGAAAAAAGCTTCATTCAATAAAATATGTATAGTTGGAGTCCATTCAAAAGATTCGTAAATAACATGGATGTAACATGCCCATGGAAAACACTCTAGAGAATTTAAGCCTAAAAATAATGATAATTATTTTTTAAATTATCTCCTCTCCTTTTTTTCAACCAACCAAGTTTCGAACAGCACAAAAAATTTTAAATCCCTAATTTTAAATCTTAAAAAACTTTGGAAACGATCCAGTTGACAATAGTTTTTTGTCGGAAATGATGCAGGTATATATATATATATACATATATATATATATATATATATATATATATATATATATATATATTATCTATATATATATATATATATATATATGTGTGTGTGTATAATACAAAAATATAGTTAATGGAGTCTCTTTTAAAAAGCTAAGCTATTTACTTTCAAAAGAGTTATTGCAATAGTGAAAAACAATAATCATATAATTCATCTTTCTCGTCTTCATACTATTAATACCATATTTTCAAAGCTAAATTGCATTTACTCAATAAGGTAATTGCTTCTACTTGAAGTCAAAACCTTTTTCGAATGATAATATAATAAGAAAAACATCAAAGCAACTTTCGTCAAGAATTTACATTTGTTTGTTTTTGTTAATTTTATCTAAATAATATTATTACAAACATAATATAGTATGCTGTTGTTGTTGTTCTGCTTTTTACCCACTTAACAATACTCCATAATGTTATAAAATTCCTAATTTTTTGCAATAAATTCACTTTCTTTATTTAAAATGATGTTATAATATTAATTATTTTTTATATCAATTGCTGTTTTTTAAAGAAAAATGTTGTTACTGCAACTCAGTATTCAAACTAATACGAAAAATCAATGAGAGAAAAAAATGTATCTGCAACAAAACAAAAACATTTCATTTTATATTGCCAAATAGAAAGTAGTTTTGAATAATTAAAAAAGGAGTGAACCAAATTAACGAAATAATGATATGCATATTTTCTTAAACACAAAAAAAATAGTTTAATTGATATTTAATCTAATTTTGTTATGCTTTTTTAAATATTTTTTGTTGTGGAATCAATAATAATGAAACATAAATAGAGAAATAATAGAGATCCAATTCAACCTTGCTTTTTGATACCCTTTACATATTTATTACATGTACATCTACCTTAGAGATATAAGCACTTAAAGATCCGTTTATGTTTCTTGAGGCCAGCGGCCCACCGGGAATAGTCCCGCTGGCCACTCCGCCCTGTATATAGATATATATATATCTATATATATATATATATACGTATATATATCCATATGCATGAATTCTGATTCGTTAGTTATAATGTTTAATGAACCAAAAGCTCATATCAACCGTATCATAATTAATAGGGGGCACTCCAATAAAACCTCCAGAAAACTTCTAGATAATTTTTTTTTTTTGTTGTAGAAATATTGAAGGATTGTTTTTAATACTCTCATAGGTATTATACCTTCTTTATATTTTTTGAATCCCGTTCTCCTTACTTCCCTAATTCCTTACGTATTATATTTTCCTATATTTTTATTCAATGATGCTTCTCAGTAAATATTTCATCATACTTTGATAGTATTCACCTACAACTTGGATAATGTTCTTTATAAAATTAATATAAAATCATATTTTTAAATATTTATTAACATAATTTCATTATCTTTAAAATAATATTTTTGAACAAATAACTTCACATCATATTTTTAAATATTTATTAACATAATTTCATTATCTTTAAAATAATATTTTTGAACAAATAACTTACTCTTAAAATAAATCAAGAAAATACAATATAACTGATTTTTATGTCGATTTGTAACAAAGAAAATACTTTGAGTTGACAAAAAATCAAAAGATAGTTTAGACTTTATTTCATAGAGAATATTTATAAAGGGTTAACAACAAAAAAATCAGCTTACTCTGTGTTTTCAAATATATCCCGTTAGAAAAAACATAGTTGTATAATCTAGAAATAAAAAAGAACACTCCTTGTTGCAATAGAGTTAAAGTATTTTCCTTCAAGTTCTATATACATTGTTGTTAAAACCAGTTTATAATAAATTTATTCAGAATGTTTATAGATAATACCTTTTACTGTTTTTTAAATAGTTTTAGATTCGTTTATGTTTTTTTTCACGTTATTTCTTGATAATATTGAGAAACTGATAACAAAAAAGAAGTATGAAGATGATATAAACTAAGTCAACGGTGGAAGTCATTGGCTACATATAGTTTTGCTTAAATTACAACTTATATAACAACTATTCAATTAGAGACGTAAAGAAACAAATAAAGAAACACAACCGCTCAATAAGACTCAATCGAACTATATCCACAAAAATCACTGATATGTAGCAAAAAAGGAGTAGAAGTTGAGCAACAAATCATTACTCTCTGTGAAATGCTATATATGTATATATATATATTATAATATTCTTCTTTGGCTATTTAATTACAAAAGCAGAGCTTTAAAGGTTAGACTTATCAATTGTCCTGCTTTATGTTGTAAATTGAACTATTTTTGCACTATGCAGTTGAGAAATACGATAAAAGTCCTTTCCGGAAATTATTTTTAGATAGATTAATATTATTAAAAGACTTATCGTTTATGACAATGGAAAAAAGTGCTATTTTTTGATCATAGGTCAAAAATATTGTACTCGAAAAGAATTATTGGATAGTTTACATATTGATAGAATAATTTGTATAAAATGATGGCTTTTATTGAAGGGTTACAAATTTGAATGCCATAATTTATGAAAAAATACCTCATTCAAACTCGAACACTATTTTTTTTTATAATACAATGATTATAACAACATATATTGCTTAAAATTGGATTTTACACTCAAATCCAGATTTTCATTGGGTATTTTTTACAGACAAAGAATTCAGTCTACTTTATGTGCACCAACCCCTATAAATCCTTGAAACGTAATTCGAGCAAAAAGAAATACAAACAAACTTCCTCCATGATCATACAATTGATATAGAAAAATGTTAAAATAAACTTCATATACTAATATTTTTTTCCAAAAATATATAATCTTTGACAAGTTTTGCTTCAGGAATGCTTCATCATTTTGTGTCATGTAATAGAATATTAAGCACTGAACTTTTTAACCACTTTCTTAGATAATCTATAATGAGTAGAAAGCATTATACAGTCGGCCCTCGCTACTTCGCCCCTCGACATCTCGCCGTTCTTTTACGGCTTGGCTCCCGTTTTTTTCATGTGGGGGTACTAAAATGAAGAAATATTCAGTGGGTTTTAAGATATTTGAGGTTGAAAACTGGTAAATCTTAGGAAAAGCAAGATAGCGACCCCAAAAAAAAGGTCTGGCCGCGTACATGTATTCAGACGCACGGTCGACAACAAGGCAAAATGGTGGTAGGTTTAAACGTCGGATGATTTCAAATCTCCCTAAATTTCAATATATATCAACATCACAACCCTCATATATATCGCGGTGGTCGTGTAGTGGATCCGGGCCGTCGCAACTTGGCGACGGACGACTGTAATTTGAATATTTTGAATAAACTCTTTTTGGTCGATTTCAATATGTTAAATCTAATAAATTAACTTCCCTGATAATAAAAGGAAAATACCCCCCCCCCCAAAAAAAAAAATACGGAAAGCAATAAGCCATCCCAATATTTTTTGATTAATTAATATACTCTGCTTTCCACAGGAGAAGAAGAAATAATCTTGATAAGAATTAGTCAAAGCTCATTAGGATGTCTTTTGTGAGAAGTCTTATTGTTGTAATTTATTGTCCATGTGACGTGCACATGTATGCCATAAAAACGGGATGAGCTTTCTCCATCATCTGTATAAACAACTTCTTATTTATTAAAATAGTTATTTCTTATTAACAAAAAGGTTTTTTTTTACTAAGAAAGGCTGTTTATGAAAAGTTATAATTCATTCATGTAACGAAATATATATTCTAAAGTCTATGAAACAAGTTGATTAATTGTTATTCTTTGAGCAGTCAAAGTATAAATACGAAGTTTAAAAGGAAAAAGAAAAAATTATTAAACTACTAATATCCAATGACGTCATTTTGAGGGACTACGTTTTTTCATGACCCATAATATCCGGTGACATCACTGTATAATTTATTGTATTATCTGTTTCACACCCTATGGGGAAACCACTTTATGTTGATATGCACCATCAACCAAGAAATCGCGATGTCAATCCTTTTTGTTTATATTTTATGGTTGTAGGACTATTGCCCGAAAGAAAATTGCCCGAATGGAAAATTGCCCGAAGGAAAATTGCCTGAATGGAAAATTGCCTGAACAGAAAATTGCCCGAACGGAAAATTGCCCGAAAGGAAAATTGTCTGAATTTTTTTAGTATTTTTTTAAAAGCCAAAATGCTCAAAGCCTTATATTAGTCCCCTTAGAACTCCAGTTTATACCCAAAATGTTAAAATTGAATTAAAAAAATCCTACAGGCAATTTTCCGCCTACCCTATTTTATGTATGCATTTATTATATTTGCATCCCATCATCAAACAATCCTAACTTTGTAAAATAACATCCCCCGGTTTCTACTCAGTGGATTTAAAAGCTTAAATACCACCGTAGAGGCACACTCCTTTGATGATAAAAGTAGCTTAAGTGGTTAATGTTACGGTCGTAGATATATTAATGATTAATTCGGATTTTCTGCTGTTGGTTGATTAATTTGATCATCGAATTATCAAATATGAGGCCGGGACAAAAAACTAAAACTAAGGAGCTCGATAGCCGTGTGCATTAAGGCGTGTTCAACTCTCAATGTTGGGGGCGCAGGTTCGAATCCCGAGAGGGGATGGTCATTTTTGGCCTACCTCATTGATAATATCCTAGGTTCGATAGACTAATATAATGCTATAATGCTTATTTATATCCTATCAGATGCAATTCTATCGAACCATATGGGCAAAAAAAAACTAAAACTTTTTAGATTGGTATTATGCTCTAAACTCTCACCTTATTTTATAAGTAATTTTCCAAGAAAAATGAAAACAAAGCTTTAAGCCTACATTACTATATTAATCAATATAATATTCTAATCAATATATATTCTAATCAATATAATATTCTAATCAATATAATATTCTAATCAATATAATATTCTAATCAATTCTACTATTCTCTAACAATATTTCAAATATTTAACTCAATATATATATTGAAATGCTAGGTTTATGAGTTTTTTTACATTTTTCCAAATTGATAAGACAGTTGACTCTTAATTGGTATTGAATGACGTCACATTAGTACTTATGTTATCTTTCCTACTCACGTCATCAAAAATATATTTTTTAATTTTACAATACAATCGATTTTGAAGACGTAAAAATTATAATTCTAAGACATTTTGACGTTTCCTCCTCCATGAATACACCAAATAAAATTACCTTGCATAGTTTGATTATTAAAATGAAGTAGCAAAGAACTAAATTGTTTAATTTTGTAAACTTTGATCCAAATAGGACTGATTGAATCTTCTTCCTATCGATCCATGTGAAAATATAACGTTTTATATTTTTAGGCTTGCTTTTTACTTCGATTTCAGGGCACATTTAATATATTAGTCTTTAAGTAATAATTATTTGTTAAGGTTACCTTGGTAAATACCATATACATATATTTATATACGTATTAAGGAAAATCATCCTTGCCTAATTAAACATATAAAACATTTAAACAATATTAGTGTAACTCAAAAACAGAAGAAGAAATTGTCTTTTATATATAATTATATAATATTTATAATTTGACACAAATATAACAAAAATAATAATTATTATAATACTAAATTACATATGAGGGTTACAATAGACATAGAAATAATTATATGTATATCACAGATAACAATGTTGTACACAAAAAATTGATGCATGGTTGAGATGGTCCTTCTAGAAGTGGTTGCTAGTTAAATCAAGGGTGACTTTATGTTCAATTGTATTTTTAATGATATTTGCTGTCTTCAAATAAGTCATAGTCATCTTACTGAGTAATCAATAAATAAAACTAAATTAAAGTCACTATTTTATCTTCCAGGAAGGGTTCACAAGGACTGACTGAGAAAGGGGGGTCAGGTAGAAAGTAGTGGTCTTTTCATACGTTTTCACACATAAAAATCCCTATAAACATTTCCATATAAAATACAAGTAATAGTATTTTTTTAAGCAATTAAAGTAAGTTTTTAAATATTACGGATGAGTAAGAAATATCAATACAATATTATACTGCTAGTTTTCTTTATGAACGAATTGAGAGATTTACAGTCTTGAAAGTAAATAAAAAGAAAGAGAAAACATTGATGTATTGACTTTGTGTTGAAATACAAATATAAAAAAGATAAGACTTAGATATCAAAGTTTGCCCAAAGTTTTGAATTAAAAAGTAAATGCAATATTAATAGTGCAACACTTATAAGATGGAATTCGATTACTATTATTTGTAAAAATTAACTAAACAAGCTTTAAAGTTCTGCAACTCCATTGATGATAAGTTAAATGTAAAATTACATGGTGGTATTTTTGTGCTGACAGATTTTTTGTTAAAACATACCCTTCTTTATGTTAGCCTCTTTGATTCGATTAAGTTGCATCCATAGAGAATGTTGAGTGCCGAAGCAAGGTATGGTAATGCTGAATACATATTGGGTATTGTTAGCTCTCAATTGTCGGTTTAAAAGAGATTAATAGAATTATCTAAAGAGAGGTATATGTTTGTTTTCTTTGAATTATCGGGTGATGGTCACATCACTCTTCCTTAATCATGATAAAACATATTAAGTCCCATTTTCTTCAGTCATTTCTGTCGCTATCTTTCTCCAAAAAGGAGAGTTAAAACCAATATCTCGAAATCCATGCATCTATGCGTTGCTTCAGCCTCTATATAATCTACAGAGGCATCTATGAGGATATGCATAACAACAATACTAGAATTATTATTTCTCCATCGAGCCTAAGAACTCAATCTTGAATGAAATTGATCAATATTCCATATGAGCATGCAAACCTGCTCCCTCAATATTGAGAGTTAAACAGTCTTTTACGCACTGTGGACTAAAGCTAACCCTTTGAATGATTGCAACCGCAATAATTAATCAATCCTCAATGGTGCCAGCATTTTCTTTTTTCTGAATGAAAAACTTGAAGTGAAGAGGTTTTTTGGATGGAGGAACAATGTTTATTCTTCTTTTTGAGGGGCGAAGGAGGAGGCGTTTTATACTTGGGATAGTCCCAGGTATCTTGAAGTCATTTTTTCTAGAGGAAAGAGAGTCTCTCCGGAGCTGCCGCCCGTATTCGTGGGCAAAGGACGATGATTGTGCTCTGCTGGGCAACAACAAACATTATCATGCTTGTGACGCAGAGGAGACTGATGAGTGAGAGACACACTATGATATAAAGGACGTAAAGGTCCCATTTGAGGGATCCTGTGAGGGATCCATCGAGCATAATGAAGGCCCAAAACACACGCTGACTTAAACTTAATGGTTTGTTATCCATACGTAAGTCATATATCATGGAACTTGACTACACATGGAGATTTACAGGGAGTCATGAATATTTAATAATGAACTTGTTTAACTTATCAGATGGATAAGGGAAGGAAGACTAAAACAAGTTTGTTTGGTTTGCTCCCTTTTGCCTACTTTTAGGTGGAGAAATACGGAGAAAGGGAGGAAAAAATTGAGAGAAGCAATTTTTTTATTTTTTCTACAATTCTTCCCCCCCCCCCCCGAAATGAGTCCTCAAACTCGAGTCACAATGTTTCATTATTTTTATATTGGTCTATAATAAATAAATAGTGATCAATATATAAACTGAAAATCTTTATTTCATGAATATTGAAGAATTTATTAATAAAAAGTATTTTCTCTTATGTTTATAGCCTTTTATTTTCTAAATGTTTCGCGTTGGAAAGTGGCAAATATTATATCACAAATATATTTATTGGGCTCAATATTTATTTAGAGAATAATGGTGCCGATAAATTTGCTCTCTTCTATTGTAAATCATGTTGAAAGTTCAAATAATATACCTAAATAATACCTGAGACTATTTATCCACTGAACTCTCAATAAATGAACGATTTTGTTGATTCACATTTTGTTTTGATTCCTATTTATTTATACGAGGCTTACCCTTTATTTGTATTGGGTCATAATGCGTTGTCGTAGTTGTTTGAAAAACCATGAAACTAAAATAAAAATTGAAACATGGAATTATCTACAACCATTAAGAATTACAAATGAACGAACTGAAAAAATAAATCATTGTTTTTCAATGATAGTTTTGACATTTTATCAACGATAGGATCTAACAATATATTCAAAAAAGGAACTAGCCCTTCCTATTTCTATGGAAAGATCTGAAGCTTTTTTTAAAGGGATTAAAACTATTAAATAGTAAATCTTTTGATATACCTACATATAGGTATTTCAAGAAATACATAAAATAATATTTAGCATAATATATATTTTCTAAATAAATCTAAATCTTTTTTGTTACTTACAAATCTAAATTGCTTAGTTGATTTCAACTGGTAAAGATAACAAAGATTTCAAATAAATGCCTTCACCCTGAACAAATTTAATTTTATGATAGTATTTTAACGTTGCATAAAATGACCTTTGTAAATTTATGCTGGAAATGGATTTACATATTAAAAAAAACATAAAACATATTGATGTTACGTTGATATAATCATCTATAATTTTGTATTTCTTCTAACCATTTAATACAAGGTTTCTTTTCCATACCGTGAAAAGACAACATGACAAAACGCTGAAAAGAAATTATAATGATATATTTATGTATTTAATTAAATGACACAATATTCTAAGATATGATAACGAAATTGTCAAGGAACACTCAAAGAAGTAGAACAATTAATCGACTTTAATTAAAGAACACCATAATTAATATACAAAATTAATATTTAGGCCCCAAATAATTAAAAAAACTATCTCATGACCATGATAGGTAATACTTTGCCTAATTTGAAATATCCTTAGATGGAATTTTAAATCCTATCAAACATTAAAAATATGATTAGCACACTGTAATATATGATGAATAAACATAATTACCTCTACAAAATGAAATTATTTTTAAATATTGACTTGCAGTTTCATTTAAGATTGGTTTAAAAAGTAATTTTTATATACAATAAAAATATACTTTGTATCTGAGCTAAAACCTTGACCTTAAAGATATATATATATATATATCTTCAGCTTTCATACATTTTTAATCTTCAAAGTTTTTCTTTAAACTTATAATAAGATTAAAATACAATTTACTATAAATAAAAGTACAAGATATATATGAGTACACTAAAAGCTATAGTTTTCGTGATGCAAATATTCTTTTTAGTTTTGAGTTTGCACGTAGTGCATATATCAGCCTGCGTTAGCAACTGGTCCATTTTGAATAATTTTTAATGACGAAAAAAATAATGTATTAGTTTAATGTTTTAGTGTCTATATAAAATATACATACAATAGAAAAAACATGTACATAAATAATATATAAACAACCCAAATTATGATTTTAAAAAAATCTGGACATGCAAATCATATATAACGGAGTACCCCATGGAAAACTACTTCTTTAAACTCATAAATCAGACTAATGACAAACATCATATGGAAATATCACTTTAATTGGAGACAATTAACAAGTACATATATTTCATTAAAAAAGTTAGAAAGCATTAAGAGTGTCTAAGTAGTAAATGATAAAAACCAACAGCTTTATACTGTTGTTTGGGTATACATGTGCTACTATTTTCAAATTCACTGGTACTCAAGATAGATATACCAAATACTTTTACGGTTGCAAAGATTCACAAATCCCTCAATTTTGGTAATTAAAGATATTTTGTTTAATTAAGTAAAATGATCCTTTCTTAATGCTTCCTTTATTGTTTACACAAACTAAACAAATATTATGTTATTTATTCGTGTTTTAAATATTGTTTCAATGGAATTATATCCGTATGGATATATTATTATATCTTTGTACACCTGGTAATTCTATTATTCTATTGACCGGCTGAAATCTCTTGTATATATCAGGCGCTTCTATATTCACCCTTTTTTTTGTTAGTTTAAATTTATTACTGTTTACAATAGACAAACATATACAGATATACATAAACTAAAGTAAAGAAACACAACCCACATTGGGGTATCTGTGTTACGACAGTAAAAGTAAAGTAATCATATTTATATATTAAAATTTCATTATAACATTTTTCATCTTTGTACATTTTAAAAACTTGATTATTTTTGTTTCCTCATCTTCCTCTTGCGAAACTAGGTGCCTTTCGTAGGACAAAGCGGGGCATTTGTAGATTAATGATGAGCAGTCTGTGGTTCTTCCAAACAGAGATCACATATTTCACTCGTGTTTTTCTATTTACTCAAATGAGAGAGAATGGTCCATGTCCGGTATAGGCTTGGACAAGAAGTTGGGCATCTTGATGTCGGTGTTTTGATGGGTTTTGGCTTCGGGGTTTTAGCATGGAGCGTGTATGCTTCATCTTTTGGTCATTTCTATCGGTGACACCATTTGTTGTAAAAGAAATCGTTAAGTGTTTCTTTATATAACTTGGAGGAACACCGACATTTTTCCGGATTTTGCTCACACTTCCATTTTTTGCTAGATGATCCGCAAATTCATTTCCCGTTATGTCATTAGTGACCTTTGCACCATTCATGTGAAATATTTTCTTCTTTTTTCCTTCAATCAGGACCTTCTTACAGTTCTTCACTACCTCGCTAGTTGTAAGTGGGTTGAGAAGAGCTGCAATCGCTGATTGGGAGTCTGATCTAATTATATATTTTTGGAGAATTTTTCTTGATTAAGGAGATCTTCTACAGATCTTGTAATTGCCACAACTTCTGCTTGAAATACTGATGCCTCTGTGTTCAGCGATACCATTGAGTGGTGTAATGATATGTCACCCCTAGTAATTGCCCATCCAGACCCAGTATTACTTTTATCATCTTTTGAACCATCCGTGTAGATATGTATCGGGATTGGGGGTTTCAAGGTTGTCCACCCAAATGAATTGTCCCTTAATGAAGTCACTTTCATGGTTTGTGATGGCTTCCTCCAAAATTTTGTCGCTAGAGAACCTATGTCCACGACGTGTTGGAAGGATGCCAATACCATCCCAGGTGTCCGCAGAAAATGCCTTGTTTCTCCATCTTGATTGTGTTGCTTGCACTTGGACAGATATATCTAGAGGAGTTATACCCAGTAACTGCTTCCATCCCTGCAGTCGGTGTTGAGCGAAGTGTATGGGTTATTGACAGAAGTGCTTTTCTTTGAACTGAATTTAGGATTTTAATCCCGTTTTTCTTATATTTATATTTATATTATATATCTTTATATTCACCCTTATTTGTGAAATGTTTATATTAAGTCTTCTTGTGAATCTCAGCTGTATATATACATATTTCTCTTATTCTCCGTGATTTAACTCTGGGGGCAAATACAGTCGGTATACACATCTTTTTTTTTATCTCAAAGAAGTAAAACGAAAAGGTTATGATTTTTATTTGTATTTTTTAAATAAATATTGTTAATGATAAGGTTTTTTGAAATAAAAAGAATAGTTAGGTATATATGTACTAATCGATAACAAAAAGAAATAAGGAAAATGTTTATGCTATATTGATTCCGAATATTCGAAGTATATTCATTCAAGTAAGTGGATTATAGATTTAATATATGCATAATGCCATATTGATTCGTGTCAACCTCTATCAGATATAATATGGGTGAAAACCACAAACAAATGAATATACATAAAAAATAATAATATATATGTATATATACACACAACACACACACCACACATATATATATATATATATTTATATATATATATATATATATATATATATATATATATATATATATATATATATATATATATATAGATATATATATATATTATTAGTTGTTCATATTTTTCAAATATTTGAAATGTTAGCAACTTTGTAAATTTTCTGTTTCTTGGTGATAAAAGAAGACGACATACAAAGTTTGAACAAAATCGGTCAACATTACGAGGTCGCGCAACGAGGTCAAAGTTTTAAAAATTTAGTAAAAATATAGTTTTCCGCAAATTTCTTCAAAATGGTGGACGTTACAGACTTCAATAATAATTATTAATTTAAAGGAAATCTAATTTACTACCAGACGTATGTTTGATGTTTTTTAATAAAACAAAGTTTTCAGTAAAAACAAAGCAAGAAAGGGAGTGTGTATTGTTAGCTTATTTCATGGCTTTTTTGTATCAATAAACTTCACTCGCCTGTAGAAGATGACTTGTTCGCTTCAGAGTAAAATAGTACTTTTAAGTTTAGTAAAACTTTAGATATAAATCCAAAAATGACCTTGGTTGCATTCTATCAATTCAGAATTCAGTACAATCTGAGTTTACATCATATGATTCAGAGCCTGTATTGACCTATAAGAAATCGATTATGAAAAAAATAAATCATAATGTGTTTCTTAGATGTGCGTCAAGGTATCCTCTCAAAATTTTACTTTGTCTCTGACGCATTTATAATCCATTATATGCGTCATTTTGTACGCGAGATAGGCTTTTTTTAATGTACATATAACTCTCTACTTATAAAATTGACATGATTTAGTATACCAAAATATTAAAGCTGGTTAACCAAGCTTTCATTTGATATGTTTGGTGTTCTGAAAATCGCTATACTTTAAGAGATATAAGCAAATACGTACTCTCCCCCAAAAATTGATCTTTTGATATGAGAATATACGATTACCATCTGGTAATTATGTTAGTGTTACCTGGATAGAAAGAGAAAGAGAAGGAGGGAGTATTTTGCCTCACTTCTCTCCCTTCTTTTTTTCTTCTATCCAGGTTACACTAACTGCTGTTACCAAATGGTAATCGTATATTCTCATATCAAAAGATCAATTTTTGGTGGAGAGTACGTATTTGCTTATATCTCTTAAAGTATAGCGATTTTTAGAACACAAAATTATCAAATGAAAGCTTGTTTAACCAGCTTTAATATTTTGGTATACTAAATCATATCAATTAATAAGTAGAGAGTTATATGCACATTAAAAAAGCCTATCTCGCGAACAAAATGACGCATATAATGGATTATAAATGTGTCAGAGACAAAGTAAAATTTTGAGAGGATACCTTGACGCACATCTTAGAAACACATTATGATTTATTTTTTTCATAATCGATTTCTTATAGGTCAATACAGGCTCTGAA
The DNA here is from genome assembly GCA_013387185.1 of Caligus rogercresseyi. NCBI lineage: Eukaryota > Metazoa > Arthropoda > Copepoda > Siphonostomatoida > Caligidae > Caligus > Caligus rogercresseyi. The sequence goes on along the minus strand of CP045905.1, from coordinate 5,956,339 downwards.
TCATATGATATAAACTCAGATTGTACTGAATTCTGAATTGATAGAATGCAACCAAGGTCATTTTTGGATTTATATCTAAAGTTTTACTAAGCTTAAAAGTACTATTTTACTCTGAAGCGAACAAGTCATCTTCTACAGGCGAGTGAAGTTAATTGACACAAAAAAGCTATGAAATAAGCTAACAATACACACTGCATTTTTTCTTTGGTTTTACTGAAAACTTTGTTTTATTAAAAAACATCTTACATACGTCTGGTAGTAAATTAGATTTCCTTTAAATTAATAATTATTATTGAAGTCTGTAATGTCCACCATTCTGAAGAAATTTGCGGAAAACTATATTTTACTAATTTTTAAAACTTTGACCTCGTTGCGCGACCTCGTAATGTTGACCGATTTTTTTCAAACTTTGTATGTCGTCTTCTTTTATCACCAAGAAACAGAAAATCCACAAAGTTGCTAACATTTCAAACATTTGAAAAATAAGAACAACCCTAATTTATATATATATATATATATATATATATATATATATATATATATATATATATATATATATATATATATATATATACTAGCGGATATTACCCGGCGCTGCCCGGGATTTTCCAACTTGACAACAGTCTTTGGAATAGAAAAAAGATCATACGAATAGTTTTAGTGATATCATGTGATTTTTCAGATTAAAATCAGTTCTCCAGTTATTGAATCCGAGGATTCATGGGTTCATGCAGGGAAAGCATCCAATTTTATCCTAAATGAATATTTGAAAATTTTGAAAAAGTATTGAATTATTTCAATATTATTTTTGATACTCTTATGCTATTTTTATGCGTATACCTCTTGTTTAGATTCTTATAATAAACGTTTATTATACTTGGCTATTATATAAAAAGTATTTAATATTTATACAATTAATGATAAAAAGACGAATAAATAAAAAGACATAAATATATTTCATTTTTATCAAGTCTATAATAACAATACAATAATATCGACTATTTTATTCACGGGCAATAAATTTTATATGAGATTATTCTCTACCTGGATAGGTCAAGAAGTTTTAAATTATAACGTTTGTTTATCTATCTTGATATGGACCCATATCAAAGGAGTCTATATTTTCTGACTACATTTTTTGTATATTTCTGATTACACTTTTATTGTCAAATAAAACTTTATAACGAAAAAAAGAAATCAAAGTCTCTTTTATAAGTACGTAGAGTATTTCAAACATCGACATGAAATATTTCTATCAAGTATTGCCTTTATTCGAATTTACCTATTGCTTCCAGAAGAAATTGACATAAGAGTCTCCGAGAAAGTCAGTTAAGTGAAACACCAAATATGTTGTATTTTTATGTATACTGCTATTTGTGTATATTTTCCTGTCCTTATTATATAATACAGTCGGCCCTCGCTACATCGCCCCTCGACATCTCGCAGTTCTTTTACTACACGACGACGGCTTGGCTCCCGTTTTTTTCACGGCAAAACGTTCCCATATTAACTCAATGGCAGAATTTTATATATACATCGCGACCCTCATATATATCGCAGTGGTCGTGTGGTGGATCCGGGCCGTCGCGACTTTGCGAGGGACGACTGTAGCTGTTATCATGGAAATAAATGATAAATATTATAATGTAAGAACGGTAAAAGCTGCGTCTTTTGAAATTCAATGATGGTAGAGAATTGTGAATCTGCGGTGATTGATGTTTCTGATGTATTATCTTGTCCGTATGCCTATTGGTCTTCTGTTTTTCATTCAGAGTTCTTTATTATTGTACTTATTTGAAAAAGATGTCATTTAGTTTATTGGTAGAAATTAAGGTATAGCAAATCTTCTTTCAGCAATTTTTTTGCTGTTAAAACTCCACATAAATGTTGAGTATATACAATCATAGTACTTCTTTGAGCTATTTAATGGTTATATTTTATAAATACTCGATACCCTTTTAATCAGGACCCAGAATTGTAATTTGCAAAAATAAAATAAAAATGAATGTAAAGCCGTAAATTGCCAAAAAATAAAGTTGCTATTCGGAAATTGATTTAAGCATGAAAACTGACCAGCTTGGAAAAAACGTGATTAAATTACATTATTACATCACAATAAGTGTTTAACATTTTACAAACGATTGGATGAAACCATATCTTCCAAGGAACGAAATAAAACTAGTTTTCTCAACATTACTTTTTATGAAAGTCTAGGTTAAAAAAAGTATTTATTATCACAGGGTTTTATATGCTATGGAATGGAAAGAACCTTTGAAATAATGGGTTCGTTTAATAATACCATCATTTTTATTAGTCTGTTATATCCTTCTATTAATTAAATGTTGAATGGTACCCTTTTCTGATGAACCACCATTTAGTAAATGTAATTGACTGTTGGTTAACAATAATTTTTAGAGATATCCTTCCATTCATTTAGAAATTACGTTCCGTTAATATTACAAATATATTCGCGTTTTTAATTGCCTTTAAAACTATATGTAATTAATGTCTACTTGTTTTTACATAAATTTGAAGTTCAAATGTCTGATACTTCATAAATTGTATCAACAATATACTTTCAGTCTGTAGTAGGGAATATTTAATTTGGTAGTTGTTATTTTTTTCTTGCTATGTTTTTTTTATAGAATTTATTTCTTATCTTTTAAGAAAAAGAAAAGTTTTTTACAGACACATATTAGATATGAGCAGACTCAGTTTTTTCTTACATTATCTTTCCCTCATATAATACTTACACTATATGGAATGGAAATTGATTTAACATATATATTTTAAGCAATGAAATTAGGTTGCTATAACATCTATTTGTTCGTCCAATTACATATGAATTATAAATCTATGTAAATATAGCTTTGCTTGAAATACATTATAGGAATTATAATAAATTATTTTTGCATTTATTCAATAGTTTTCATTTTAAACATGTTTATATTAAAAAACTTAAACATCTATGTGAAAATATGTGAAGGTACACTTGATACAATTTTATCAATATGCCCAAAATATAATGTTTCTCAGTACGCTTTATGGAAAACTGTTATATCCGGGGATCAGTAATAAAGCTATTGACAAAAACTATTGAGATGCCTGTATTTTACTGTTATGACAAATAGTTGTTATTAATTCAACTGTCCAAAAATAGTGACATTCCTAGGGTATGTTATCATTGGATCTGTTGTCATAATCAGGAAATTTGCAAGTATATATATTTTTTATTTCTTATTCCGTGTGGTTTTTATATCCATACTATTTGCACATCTTTCTTTCTTTGTTCAACTGCTGAAAATCTTAATGTGGACGTTTTCTTCCTTCTCGATGAGTATATCTGTTTGCAAAATTCGACGTGGTAAATGGTTGGGATTACATTTTACTTATTATCCGATTCATCCGAGTCACAGTCGATCAATGCATCATAAGGTTGTTCTTTTGGAGGGGCAATTCCTTCCATTTTTTTCTGCACTATTTGCAAATAAGAGATCCTTATTAGGACCCTTTAGATATAAATATAACGAGAATACATGCTTAATTTGATGGGGGTAATGCTTTTTTCAGGAACAGATAAAAAACATAGATCGTTCCTTAATATTTTATTGCATGTATTTTAGACGAGTGGCAGGATATCCTGCCACTAAAATTTATTTCAACACAAGTAAAAGAAAATAATAATTGAAATTAAACAATAAAATAATGCCACCTTTTTATATAATTCAAGAAAAGGACAATAAAGAACAATTTTGTTCTGAACTATATTAATACATATCCGTCTTTACGATTCATAGCAAATCAAACAATTCCAACTTTACGAGCTTGTGTTCAAAATCTACTGACGAAAAAATATGTATGACATTGTACATTTTTACTTAATTAACTTAAAATAAATTGCGAAAAAGTTAAAACTAAACACATGATTAAAATTAGGTGGAACTTTTTCTACGTCATATTGAAGTGAGTGGAAGGAAACCTGCCCCTCGCCTTTAATGGGTAGGAATAATAAGGGGAAACGAATATTAGCTGAAGTGAACAATTAGGTAAATTGTCATGCTTAAGTCGGAAATCTAAGTTACGAAAAAAAATAATATTTAAAATAGTTATAAAAAAATGTTCAAAATAGGGATAGGAGTTTAATTTACTGTAAGTGTCTGATGTTAAGAATAACACTTGTTTTGGACTAACCATTTTTTCCTAACTGACGAAGTAGATTCAACAAATATGTGAATTGTTAAACAAATTGAGAGGAAAGTATCTGCACAATAAATAAAATACAGCATAATTTAAAAGTTCCGATGGGTTACAGTTTTATTAAAATTATTTATTTATCTGCAATTGAATATTTTTTATCTGATCCCTGTTTTCATAAAAATAAAATTTCATATATATTTGTTAACAATTCATTTGTATAATACTAGTAAAAAAGTTATCGACTTTGTAAATTATACAAATCATACAGTACTACTCAATACTAATCGTAAAAATGCTAATGTGGTATAGATTTTCATGTCGTCGATTTAAAAAACTTAATCGAATTGGCCCAAGAAATATTATATATTTAAAAGTTTTATATTATTACTATTACCCTTTGTTTCCTGTGTAATATAATATCTCGACTTACTTTTATTTTTTACATATATGTAAGAACTTTTAAGAAATGAAATTAAAAAAAATCAAGTCTTTTATATTTTTTGCTCTTCCCAATTCTTAAAGAAAACTTATATATTTTAGATGATTGCATAAGACGAAATGTTTAAACCTACTATATAATATAAAAGAAACAAGGAAAAAAAAAAGAAATAATTATCTGGTTTAAAAGATTATTATAAAATTACCAAAACTAGATTCTTTTTTCAAAAATAAATGTTTTGTTCTAAATTGAATATATTTTACAAGTTTATTTTATTGCTATGACTCGAAAAATACTTATTTATGTGTAAATAGATAAATAGTGTAATAATAAATAACGAAAAAAACAAGTATTTACTATAGTGTTTTCTAATTAATAAATGAAAAGAATATAGATCAATTTACAAGAATTTCATTACATAAATAGTTTACTTTGTTTTATAAACAATTACAAACTACCACCCACCCATATACACCCATATATAGATAATGTTTATTTTAAAAATTAATCTAATGTATCCCCGTAGTATATATATTTATTCTAATGAATGACGATATTAATTAATTAATTAAAAATATTTATAAAATCTGAATTTTATTTCAATGATATAAATGCGAAAATGTCCAAGAAGTCCATATAGTATGCTTTACTGTGTTATTGTTATTATACATATATTAAACAAGTTTTATACAAAACATAAAAAACATAAATTAAAGAAAAAGTATAAGTCTGATACTTGTTAAAACTTTTCCATATTTATTGTTTTGCAGAGCCGAGGCAGCTCTAATCCCAACACAGGGCCCATCAGGGATCACTCCAGCTTTTCTTCAAACAGCGTAACCGGTTCATTCGCTTATATTGACGCTGGATACCCTCGCCGCCCAGGAGATAAGGCTCACCTACTCTCCAAAGAATTCCCTCCAACATCCAAAATGAACCACATTGTTTAAGGTGAACAAAAATCTAAAATATTAATCCATAAATGTTTTTCATTTAACTTTTAAAAATTTAAAATCCAGTGTTCCATAACTTTCGAAAAACAAAGGCAAACGTGAACTTACTTATTTATGTCAGCTATCATTTAGTTTACAAAAAATATATAATATTTATGTTAATCATAGAAACATTTTCCACTTCTTGAGAAAAAATGTGTCATTCACATGTACACATCTTGTACGGCTTTCAAGCAAATGTGTCCCTCTCATATTTATCTAAGTATAAAAAATATGGGGAAAATATTTGTGGAAAAAAATAATATGGATCTTTGTCAACGAACTCTACCTCAACAATACTATAATTTGTTTTTTAATCTTTCATGTTTTAATATATAGATTGCGTTGATTTTAAAATAAATTGTTTGAATAACTATTTAAAAGAATACAATTGGAAGGGATACACATCCTAAAAATGACTTTTACAATATGATTTAAATTATACGTGGATTTCAACATCACGATAAACATATGTTTGTTTGTTTGGCACTTAGAATAGACTCACATCAACGGAGCTTAATCTGGCATCAGCCAGTAGAGACATATTTGAGACCTATTGTTTTTTATAACAATTTACTATTACAAGCCTATTTGTGAAATATAATTATCTAAAGACTTTATTCGTTTCTCCACATCTCCTGTAAGTTTTCTTAGATCTACTGAAGAGACTGTAAGATTAGAAGAAGTAGGAGCAGATGGAGTAGTAAAAGAAGTTTCTACTTCAGAATTTCTATCTTTAGCAGAGGTTGTCTCACCAAGCCATGGACAAAAAGAATCCGAAATTGTTGACGGAGGCTGAAAGGAAGGGAGGGGTTCATTCCTAATCAACAAAATACATATCTCTTCGGAGATAATTAAACTAAAGTAGTAATGAGGTTCTTCAATTTTATCAAAAAAGAATGACATCCCGAGTAAAGTTTTTTATAAGTAGTTCGTAATTAGAGAACATAAAAACATGAAAAGAGACAGAACGAAAGTTGCTAAAAAAAAATTAACCTATCCACTGCTTTTATTAACTAACATCATCATTGTGTTAATTTCTGACAACCGTTCTTTCAATACGTACCTACTTGAATACAGCTAACGCAAATAATATATCAAATACAATCTCCTTCGACATAATAAATAGCACCCAAATAATTATGGGAAAACGCATTATGTGCAAGGTTGAGCTCGATCAGAGCAATCATTTCTCACGAAAAATGCATTGTTTTGGCTAGAGAGCCACCACCTCTACAAAAAACAGGAAATGGTTTCACTTCCATAAAAGGTCTCCATTGTTTGTGAGAAACAAAGCCAAGGACGGCTATTAAGGACGGTAAACCTCCCCAGTTATATGTAGTCATCAAGCAAATCCCCAAGTAGTTTTTTACCGAAGATCTGGATGTTTGTTCAGTTAAAAAAGTTAATAACAAAAAAAACCTTAGTAATTACTCTGACATAACTAAAGACGATCCAACATGTCTCATTAATCCACCTGTTAAATACTATAATATCCATCACATGCCTCTCTTAATTGTTGGTGACTTTAATGCAAGAAGGTCCCCTTGGAGAGACAGAATAACAAATCTTTGCAGGGAGAAACTTGAGGAATTTATGGGAATATATAACTTGAACCTTCAAAACGTAGGCTTTGTACCAGCTCTTGCTGGTGGCATGGGTGGCTATATAATTGATTTGACCCTGAGAAACATTTAAAGACATTCACTTGTTTCTTCGTGGAAAAACCGATTTGGACTACTCAGGGTCGGATCATAGACTATGTACCTTTGAATTAATGCAACTCGTTCTCTGACTAATAATATGAATCTCAAAAGCACCCATTGGAGTATATTTAATAAGTTATTGGAGTCATCAATATCAACCAGGGATCTTTTGCTGGATGTGGAGTATATAGACAACAACGATGCAAAGTTAAATAACTTCAACGGTAGGGACGTTCTGAGGAATTCAAAGCTGAAAAACGGGTATATAAAACACTGATCATAAAAGCAAAAAAGGGAAGCCGCCTTCAAGGAGTGGGTTACAACATTGGAGGGACCCAAAGATATATCTCAACTGTTGAAGTAGTCCTGAGTCCTTGGCGGTGAACAGGTATCTGTGATACCAACGAAAGATTGTCCACAGGGAGAGACCCTTCCCCACTGATCTGGAACATTGCCTTTCAAGAAGCAGTAGACTTAATTGAAAGACCCAATTTTTAAAGAAGTAGCATATGCAGATGATCTGGTTCTTTATGTTTGAGGTATTGACCACCCCAGCCTGGTCTATCTTATACATGATGCTCCTAATAATCTCCTTGAATGGATTAGACGTAGAAATACATCTTTTAGCAATCCCAAGACAAAAAACTATGTTATTCTCATACACAAAAAGGGGAGTTAACTTTCTTGGTTGGGATCCTTCAACAAGCAGAGGCCATCTCTACTATAGGTATAGATGATATCCTAGACAAATATAATATACCAACTCCTAGTGCTTGTTTGACCGTGCGGTCAATGAAAAAAGAGTTAGTGCTTCAAGAAAATGCTGCATTGAGGATTTTGATGTTATTGGTTACACTGATGGCTCAAAATAGGTTGTCGCATATATGCAGACTGGGTCATCATCACACAAGGTGAGTTGGTGCTAGAGGAGAAACAATCCTTAAAGTGAGACGGCACTAAGACTGTGTTTCAGGCAGAGGTTGAGGCTATGAGAGGTTGAGTAAGCAATCTAAAAATGGACAAATGGGAGTACACAAAGGAAATACAATTAGTGTAGATGATGTGGATGGCTGTAGGAGAACCCTTGAATCCACAAGTTTTGTCATCATATTGACGATATGGAAGGTCTATATGGAGTTCCTGCCGACAAGCAAAGGAATTTGTCGTGGAGCCTTATATCGGGGGGAAAAATCATTTAAAGAAAAAAAGTATCTCAGAATAGTTGCTATGTTGCTACCGGACATATTGAGCTAAATGTACACCTCATCAAAGATGGGAAAGTCTTCCTTTGAAAGGATGTCGATATAGATCGAGTTGACCGCTTACTACATACGAGTATAATATATGTACTAGCGAATGTTACCCGGCGCTGCCCGGCAAGAGTTTGTAGGCGGTTTCAAAGCAGCTCATGTCCTTCCCCAGATGATAAGCGACGTGCATGCAAATTTTGAGCTGAATTGGCCCAGGCATGTGGCCGCCTACTTGTAACGGAAAGACAAACAGACAAACAGACAGACATTTAGCATTTATTTTCGACGCTTCATAAGATTTGATCTGGTTTGCTGACAATAGGAAGAGAGAGAAGAAACCTGTTTGTTTAACTTTGAGCGCTCTCTGTGAAACTCTGCCTTGCTCGGGTTAATGTCTACCTGGATCATTTATTCTTTCTCCCTTTTATTTTCGACAATTCATCAATTTTGAAGATACATACCAACATGCAGCGAGAAAAGTTCTTAGAAAAAAAAGTTCTTCAAAACATATTTTATGAAAAAAATCGCTTTATTAGTCAAAAAATGAAAAAGGCCATTTCTAGCCCAGTGTGCCTTAAAGCCTTTTATTTTTTCTCATGTCCTTCCCCAGATGATAAGCGACGTGCATGCAAATTTTGAGCTGAATTGGCCCAGGCATGTGGCCGCCTACTTGTAACGGAAAGACAAACAGACAGACAACTTCTACTTTATTATAGAGAAGATAATGATATTTTATTACATTTTTTCATCATACAGATTCTGGATGCATATGTATGGAAGCGGTATAGGAAAATTGAATGTTTTCCTCCTGGTCAAAAACGAAAAGAGCAAGGTGTGGAGTTTATCAGGAGATGCAGGAAATAACTGGTACATGGGACAAACACCAATTTCTGCAGATACACCATTTAAGGTATGAAAAATTGTAGTCACATCAGACGATTATTCAAATTACTATTTTTATTGCAGATTTTGTTTGAAGGCATTGTTGGACGAAATGAGTTGGGAAATATTGGGATCGATGATATATCAGTTTCTCCTGGGATATGTCCAAGTAAGTGTTATCCAAAATACGCAAAATAACCCAGCCAAACTTTTCAATTACATCCATTTTCAACCAACGGCTGCATTATATATTCTCCTTTTTTACTGGAATCTTTTAATTTAAATAAAGTAAGCAAAACTTGTGGCTAAGCTTTTTTTATTTTGAATATAGATAATTATAACGTAACAATTTATATTCAATTACTTTATTAGGTGAAGACAAATAATAAAACTATGGAAACATTATACTTTATAAAAATACATATATGAAATTTATATTGCTGTAGAGAAAATGGGGTAGAAAAAGGTACCAAATCAAGTTTTTTTCCCGTGTGAAACAATAAACTGTAATTTTCAAAAATAGTCAACAACAGATTTAAATATACCCTAGCTTTATTTTCATAACATTTTCGTTTCTTTATGATAATATAGGCAAACAGAAAAATAATAAAGCTTGAAAATCAATACCACCAAAAAAAATAATGAAAAACTTTTGCCCATTATTTACTTGCTCATGTTACTATCTAATCCAATATTATCTTAATTTTTTGGAAAAAGTAATTCGTAAAAGGGATGGTGGGAGTAACTACATATTTACAAATCCATTACGTCGAAAAGATGATAAAAATATTTGAAATCCCAGAGCACTTTTTTCTTTCGGACGGAAATAATTTTTTCAAAGTAATATACTTTTACCAAAAAATAAATGATATATATTCATTTGATACAACCTTATTCCTTACTTTTCTACTCGGAAAGTGATGCTCCTTTTATCGATAGATATGAGCACACAATAAAAACATTCATTTTTTCTCTTGTAAGAGCAGTTTCTATATTCAATCAATAATAATATTGAAGGAGTCTATTCAAAGGATTTGCAAACGACATGGATATATGCCCATGAATAGATACAATTAGTTTTTTATGAGTTTCTTTTCTATGAATGGTCGTTCACTTTTTAACAGCTGCGGGCGAAGTGATACTTTGTATCATAACACCAGCTAATTTTGAATATTATTCTCTCAACTATTCTTCCTACCCATCCCGTTAAAAAAGCCATCTTTTGTATCCAATAGTGTATAAATTAGGATTTACGATTTAGTTCATCTCTTGAAGCGGACGTTCGACATAAACATAAATATTTAAAGACACTCCCCTGAGCTAGCGCGATCCTTATTACTATTTATTATTATAGTTTATTTTTTTGAACTCAACAGCCCTTTAAGATAAAAACAAGAGTATAATTTATCAAAATAATGTTATGATGCGTTCATTTCTTTAACTGACACTCTTCTTATCTCCTATCCACAGTCTTTCCTCAAGTAGCTGGAGCTCAAATCGGGGATTGTACATTTGAGGATGACACGTGTAACTGGAGAAATCTCGATTCTGATGGCCAGGTCTCAGATGAACTAGATTGGGAACGATCCGAGGCCTTGGATCCAGCTATCCAAGTAAGGATCACACAACAGGATCCCATGGAGGTGAGTGAATTGTGCCCTCATATAATACAATATGAATACAATATTTACTGTTCCTTTGCATTATAGGATACTTTCTTAGCCTTTCACGGAAGGGCGTACAAAAGGCTGGAGATCGCGGTCATTTTGTTTCAAATGAGATGGAGGGGTCCTCCAAGTCTTTCTGTATGAGCTTTTGGTACTTTATGTACGAGCCAATCATTGATAAGTCCGGACCAAATTTGGGAAAGCTATCCATCTTCATTAAGAACTATGACAAGTGAGTATAAGATACTTTTATAAAAAGGCATATTTTTATGGTTCATTTCGTATATAAATCAAAAAGAAAAGCAACAGATAGGAAATACATAAAACATAACTATAAGTTGTAGCTTAAATATTTCTCTCTGGGGTAGAAATATAGATATATGCTTACACAGAGTGCTTTCAGGAAAGGAAATACTGAAAATTCAACAGATGTGACTAAAGAAAATGTTAGGATCAAAACTATTATGAAACTTATCAAAACTTTATTATAAGTCCAGGATTATAATACCGGGACTGAAGAAAGTTCAAATTGTTAGTAATCTGACTTCTTTACTATAATTTATGTAATCTATGAAATAACATTGTAGCAATAGTATTTGTGTGTTTCAGTATATATTTTAATTCCAAAGTAATTGCGTTTATAACAAAAATATAAATTTGTGTTCTAAACAAAAACATTATTTACTTCAGAGAACAACAACAAAACAGTCAAAATAAAAAGTCATAATACATGCTTTAAAAAACCATTCTCAGTAAAATTTAAGAATGAGATACAAAACTACAAAGGATATATTGTCACTTTTCTGCATTAAGGATCCGAAAATCCTTGTGAAGAGACTAAAATATATTATATTTGTCGATTCCTTATTTGATCATATACTTGGCTTTAAGTAATAATACTAACAAGAGGATCTTATCTCGGTCAAACAAAAAAAATACTTATATGAAAAAAAACATCTTCAAACAACAAAGGATGACTTGTTTGGCTGGCCGAAATTGTTATGTCTGAGGCATAAGGTCTAAGTTATTTAAGTTAACAGAGGCCTTCTCCTCAAATGAAAATTGTATGTAAACATCCAAACAAGGTACAGTGAAATGACTAGATTTATATCAAGTTCGGAAACCTGGCTGTAAAAGTATTGGTGGGAGAGTTTGCTTTTTTTGGGGCCGTTTTGACACTTTTTTAAAGAAGAGATTAAAAAGGTTTTATAAGCACAGAAAGCATTGAATAGATATGCCACCCACATTCAAAAGAAAGGTAACAAGAAATGTCATTTTATTTCAAAAATAACCTTTTTTAGCAATTTTGAATATTTCTTTATACAATATTCATCATAGAATCAATTAAAATGTTTTCAACGAATGTGCATTAAATAATTGAAATAATGACATTTATCCCCTACAGAAGGATATGATGTCCTTCGTAGAAGTTGTAATCCTCCAATGGCTCTTGATGATTTCCATTGATTCTCAATACATCTTGCGGAATGTCTATAAGATCAAAGAATATTTATCAAAGTCTTGAGTTCCTCTCCACAGAATGAGCATTTAAAACAATAATCATAATAAAATAAATTATGAGCTTACGCATATTTGAAGCATTAAAATAATTAGTATATATTTTTTTCTTTTAACGTTACAAAATATCGTGTCGATTTGGAAAAGAATAACTTAATAGGTCATTCATCTGCTGCTTCCGTCAGCTGTCATGGGAACACATCGAAATATATTGCATCCTCCTTTCTTTAACTATATCGTATCATTCACAAACTATGAAGTTGACATTTATAGGGTGCTGTAAAAAGTATGATTAAAATACCCTTAATTTGTCGAAAACATCCTTAGAATAAAATGTAATAAAATTTGGTAATATATATATATAAATATCTATATATAAACAATCCTTATATAATTGTGATCTAACAGGGACAACAAGGCTCAAATGACACCCGTTTGGCGACTCCACAATGGCGTGGGCCCCTCATGGGAGTACGGACAGGCAGAAATGACATCAGAGACAGATTATCAAGTCGTCATTGAAGGCGTTTGGGGCAATAATCGCGTAAGTGGATTTATCGCCCTGGACGATATCACTTTCTACGAGGGAACCTGTGACTGTAAGTATAGCACTCAAAACTATGTAATTATGATCGGGATATCGAAGTATAACAAAGTATATCTAACATAAAATTAACAAATGCATATACAATTGGAGCTTTCATTTAATTTAAAAAACATATGCAGTATATTGATATAACACTACAATATTGAAATACGATATTTTTATTGCAGCGAGATATTAATTGATACTATAGATAGCTTATATAATATATTTCTAATTATATTTCTGGGGGATAAGTTTATTAATTCAAATAGGTATTGTTATTTGCAATAAAAAGAAGAAGCAAATATATTGTATATGGCCGTGGATTTTTAATCTTATTTTTCAGTTTGTAAATTTACCAACAAATTTGTCAAAAAACAATTCATAAATAGCTTCGTAGATTACAAAATTATACTTCAGTGAACAAAAAGAAAAAGTAATCAAACAAAAAAATTTAGCGATATAAAGGCAAAATGAAAAAATGTTTCTTATTACAAAAAGTTATATTACTGATAACTATTTGAAATCTAAAATCAAAGACTATTTCAAACGTCAAAATACCTTAAAAAAGAAGAATACTTTCCATTTGATTCAATTAAGCTTTTTCCTCGTTGCCTTCAATATTTCTTATAACGAGAGTCCTTTTTTGTGTTTACAGCTCTTCCAAGCCGTGCCTCGTTGATTAAGGCGGAATGTACATTCGATCGAGACGCATGTGGTTGGAGAAACAGCTCTACCGGAGACTTTGAGTGGAGACTGGCAACGCTTGCTCGACGACCCGCCAATCTGCCAGACAAATCATTTGGATCACCAGTTGGATACGCATATTTCGATATATTTAATACCGGTTCAAAGTAATTATTACTCTATTGTGCATTATGCTCCCTTCTGAGCAATTCTTTTGTATGAGTAAATATCAAAAATGTACCTGAAAGAAAGGATAAAGGAAAAAATGGTCAAGGAAATTGATTGGTATTATGGACTTTGTAATTTCTGATGGAGATAATTATATATTAATTAAAGGATAATAGCATAAATGAATAATATGCTTACTTAATATTATTGTATTGATTTTTGGCAATCCCAAAGACTCCAATTAAATCATTTAATAGGGACAACTTTTCCAATAATGTATTAAGGACAATAGTAATTTAGTATTTAATACAACTAATTAATAGGACACTGGATCATTGATTTATAATATTTTTGCTTCCTTCAAATATATTATTTTTTATAAGTTTTTTTTTCTGAATTACTATCTGAACCATTTTGAAGTAAAATTTTATTCAGATGGATCATTAGTGAGCTTTGAATACATTTTAAAAAAATAGGACAAAATAATGTAAAATGTGTCGTTATTATCACGTTTCAAAGAGTTAAAACATTAGAGAATGCAGAAAATGAAAATTGTTGCACGAACTGAGAATTAAGTAGGGAACGAGTCCTTGAGTAAGAATTGAGCTCTTAATTGTTTTGGGAAAAAATAAATGGCTAAAAATACCTCTAGCAAATATTTAAAGAAGGATTAAAGCACAATAACATAGATATGTTTAAACAAACCAAAAATACTATTATTATTGTTCATATACCTAAGAAGAAAAGGAAAGGGGTAAAGAAATGATTTTATTTTTGTCTATTTTTTCATATGATATTTATATTACAAAGAGTAGTTTTATATTTAGTGAGCAAAAAAAAATGTATAAAGTAACTTAATATGAATATTCGGACACTACATTCCTATCAAAATATACTTCTTCATGAATTTCATTCATGATAGCTTTCCATTTAATTATACAAGTGAGCATTTATTTTTTATGCAAATTGTGTTTTTGACAAGATTAATGGAACACAAAAATAAAAAAATAGACTTGTCACATTCATTTATCTACACCAAGGAAAAAAGTTAATCATCTTAAAATGGCTATTTTTTTGTGCCTGTAACACCAGGAACATAATATGCTATTTTTATTGGCTTAGAACAAAATGACAAACGGGGCTAATAATATATATATAAGAAAATTTGGAAACATTTTAAATTTTAATATAGGCTTCTCAGTGAACTCTTCGTCGGTCATTACTCATTCAATGTTTCTGTAAAAATATTTTTTTCAAAACCCTTCCGTTTAAACCACTACAGGCTAATTTTTAAGTGTTGTCATAAACATCGAATATTTATTGTTGTAATAATAAACAAAATTAAATAATTATAAATAACATAACTAAAAAATGTTATATTTATCATCAGCTCATTGAAATGTTACTTTCCTCATTTAAAGGATTTTTCCTTTTCATAGCTTTAAGAGATGCTGACAACATGACGTAGTAGGCTACGACGTAAAAAACACGTTTTTTCTTTTCTAAGGACCGACAAAAAGGACTGGACTTGACCAAACCGGACTGGACTGCAGTCCTCGTCCTTGATAAGGACCACCGAACTAACACTAATCGAGACAATTTTCTATTATAAAACGCTCTCTGGTGAAATTCAGGTGTAGGGGACGTCAAAGAATTTAAAGATTGGGTCAAGCTCAAATTCATTTTTCTACGATAATTTAGTTACTAATGACGACGCTGCTTTTGCGGGGGATACACATTGGTATCTTGATATTTGATTTCTATAATACACCCCTAGGGCTTATGATAATAGAGCTTTCCTTTTTTGAATAGGGGAATGAAACGTACAACTGATTTAGTAAGCTTGAAGACTCATTATGAGTTGATCGATCGTCTTGGAGTCTGAATAAGTTATAATCGGATGATATACTTACATTAATATATCTTTGGGTAGCGATGCAAAAATATTAATTTCAATTTTTTTAAATACCGATGTAATTAACCGGCATTTTAAGTGGTGCTTGCGTATCACATACTTTTGAATATATTTTTATGGTCATGTGTATTTGAAACTTTCCAAACAATACAAAAGTTATATATTTTTAAATTTAATCATTGTATAATATCTTATAAGTTATTGCAGTCATTTACATTTCAAATTATAGAACTATTATAATTTAAAAAATGGTTCAATATATTTCACACGGTTAATACATGCCTGGAATACCCTCAGATTTTGTTTCCCACAATCTAATTTAATGGGATTTTAGACTTATCTAAATATTCAAGAATAAGATTTGTTGGGAAGGTGTATGGATATAATAAATAATAATAATAAAAACAAACAGATAATCCTGAGATAAAGTATAGATAGATTATAGCTTTGTCTACTAAGAACATCATACAAAAACTAAATTTTTCAAATGATAATGTCATATGTAAATAGTTTAAGGGAAGTTAATAATTCAATGAAAACTTTAAGGGATATCAAACTTTTGTTGACATCGTAACGTTACATTATTTTAAAGTTTCTGATAGAGTCCTTTAGTTTCTTCAAAAATGTGGGTTATTTATTTTTATTGTTGATTTCAGACTTTAAATACGTATAAAAATGAATAAAATGCCTCAAATGAACAATGGCGTTATGCGCCATTTTTGGTAGACTGTACAAATCTATATATTTTGAGTCATTTATAAAAGAAAATGTTTTTTAATATATTTTTTAAAATAGGTATTAACAAATTATTGCTGATCGATGCTAAATCATGGTAAAGGGTAACTTTATTAGATCTAAATCTTTAAACATAACATTCAAAAAAATTATTTAAAATATGTTGTATATTTGTATACCTTTTCTCCTAGACAAACAGCGTGACAATGACAAGCCCGACGATTCGTCGAAAAGAATCAATTGCTGATGAGATATGCTTCTCTTTTTGGTACGCAGCCTTTGGAGCCGGAGACACAACAAGCCTTAACCTGTTTCTGCGCATGCCAAAGAAATCGAATGAGAAAGAAAAAGAAGATGACGGCAGCGACGATAACGACCCGTGATTATACATAAACCAAAAAATATTTATAAAAAAAGTTTCAACATTTAGTTTTTCGTCCCAAAAAGCCTATGAACTTAACATGAAGATATCATAAATGAATAAGAATTTATTTTATTATACATAGGATGAACTACATTGTTTATTTTATTGTGTATAAATGCATATATATATATATATATATACTTGAAACATGAACTTCTAAGTGAATAAAAAATATCCGTACTTTAAGTAAGAGTGGTAATAAACATACTTATTATTTAAAAATATAATAATGCAAAAAAATAATGATGAAATAAAATTTGATTTTCATACTTGACGTCTTTTTAACTATGTAACGATGCCAGTTACAGCTTATGAATTTCTGTGAGACGATTACTATTAGTCGCTCTTTTACGTTAAATATGACTGCTTTTACTTCTGATACAGTATACGTGATACTGAACCAGAATCTTTTCTCGGTATATACTTATTTTAGAATCACATCTAAATCTTTCTGAAGCAAATTTTTATAAACACTCAAATGAACCCTGGGTACTTTTTCTGTTGGAAATTACATATTTTTATCAATGTTTACCTATTAATTTCAGATATGGAGCATATCTGCAGCAGATTTGAACACAGCACGCCCAGAGTGGATGCCGGGGCAAGTTTCTTTCAAAATAAAGGAGGATCTACAGATCGTCTACGTTGGAAAAGGCTTCAAACGGTGGATTTGCCATCGACCATTTAATATTTACTCCAGGGCCTTGCTCCAGTAAGTAACTTAATTTGAAAGATATATTTAAACTATTCAAGAAAATACTATTTTCTTATAAATTGCATAGTGAGATGGATAAAATAATATTCTATGAATACACATATTGGTAAAATGTAATATTGGAAATTACATTAAATGCAATCAATCACCTATTTCTATAAGTGCTTCTGAAATGATCAAAAAATGAAATTTAGAAACATTGTCCGTTTTTTTAAATATCTTTATAGTTATTATAGAAAAACTTTTTTATCAATGGGCGGACCTGTGTCATATAAGTAGTTTAAATGGTTGCATTTTTAGAAAAGTCTCATTCTTAGACTACTAAAACTTTATACCTTCTTTTAATATCAAATATTTCAAAACAATTTTAAACTGGTGATTTCATAACAGTTTTTAAAGGGTTACGATTAAAAATTTGTCAACTTAATTTGTTAATAATACAGAATAGTTATTCAAAAATGAAGCAATCATCATTATATCTTTTTTTACAAGATAAATAATAACTCAAAATTATCGCATAAATACTAAGCATAGTTTTAATAACAGTGTTTTTATGTGAATTCCATGACTATATATATTCATTCAAAGTCGATAATGAAATAAAACAATATAGAGGATTAAATTTTTATTTCTCTTACTCATAAATCATCCCAAACCTAAATATATATATGTTGAAGCTCCCTTCCTTTTATAAAAAACAGATGACAAAAGCAAACCGTAGTTGTTTGAAACGTAAGACAAATAACCTTAATTATCCTTCATTAAAGAAGGAACCTATATTTATACGATCGAAAATAATATTCTTCCATCTCCTTCATGAGATAATTTTTAGTATATGTGGATGATGGAATTTTCTATGGAAGAAAATGGATATAAAATATATAGAAAAGCATTATCATAACTATTTTGAGGCTCATGAAAAAATATAGGGTCTTTTCAGCTTGAAGATATTTCATAAGGGATGGAAGGATTTGAAAGTGATGCCTAGTTAAGAAAAGAACCATTATAGGACCTCTATGGAGGCACAAAAGATTATTTTTATTAAAATTCTTCCATAAATTCTAATACATCTTTAGAAAAATGTGAAAAAATCACCGATAAATGTATGCATTATAATATATGCTAAATATTTGGATATAAGAAAACTCTGTTTTTCATTCGTTGGGCATTAAAAAACGAATCTAACAGAATATTTTTATGCAATTTCTTATGAAACACACATTTTGAATTTTTGCCTCAGGAAAGTTTATGCTAAAATTATATACATATTGATAAAGAATCTTATTTTTCGAAAAGTATTTTTCTCCTTATGTAGAATATTTCTTTGCAAAATGGAAAATTATGAAAAGCAAAGCAACGACATATCCTTTGGTAAGCCATGCTTCCGTGTAATCCGAAATGTTGAATATTTACCCACCATAAAACTAAAAATAATTTATTGCTGAAAGAAGCATAAGACTATTATCGATTTTCTTATGAATGAATATTTAATGTAAATAATTATTATTAGCAGTCTGTGAATACCCTTTTTATATATGACAGTGTTTGCTCATTTTGATGGAAAGCTCTCTTATTGTGTTCTTTTTTATATGTACCCTTAGATTGATGAATATATGCCATAAAATGAAATAAAACAAGGCACAAAATACAATAAACAATGAGGAAAAATGAAAGAAAGTGATGACAGGATTGGCTGACATATTAGGGACTGTTTGTTGTAGAATGTATATAGTCCTAAGTCCCTTCAACTTAGTTACTTAACATCCAAATTTAATAAATTGATCCTCCTCATAAACAAACTTGATGATTCCAAAAAATATTTTTTTACTTTATACAGATATAATATAAAGAATAGTATGTCATCAATTGAGGTATATTTCATTTTCCTGATATTCCATGAATGGATTCCAAATATCAACAAATTGCAACGAAGATTTTGTAAATAAATTTTTGTTAACATGATATATTTATTTCCTTTAAAAAACCTGTAAAAAGATTTACAATAAAAAAATGCTCATTGAAACATGGATGAAATGCATATATGTTTTTATCTCTCTTTATAAATATACTTGTATTTTATATAAGTAAAGCCCCTTCAAATACTTTTATTATCCAATGAATTAAATCATTCAATTTTTCAAAGGCGCAGGTGTTGTTAGAACCTCATTTGACTTATTTTTATAAATCATGTGTAATAAGATTCAATTTTATCGTGTATTAAAAACCAATTATTTATTTGAAATAATAGTTTTTCTCTCTCTCTCTATATATATATATAAATTCAAATTATTTACAAATCTTTCTGTATATTTTATTATTTTACAAAATTAAGTTTTTTTGTACATCGAAGAGAAGAGCATAACATTTTTTTGGTTTTGTATATTCCCCATAATTTTTTCATAGAACTTGGATAAGATATCAATGATCCCGGTTTTAAAATGAATTATGAATTTATTATATGTTAAACAATTAAAACTCTAATTAATTAATTCCATGAGATCGTGACGTTGACTGTATATCCCCATGATATATATCAAGTAAATAGAATTCAAAATACTATTAACCTAAATTGTAAAGTCTAACTGGCTGCAGTGACCAATCAACAGTCACTGCTAGACAGGTGACCGTTACGTACATATTTATATACAAAATATAATTCTTCTATGGGTTAAATTTGGGTGAAAGTTGTAGTGGTATAAAAATTTGGTATATTATTTTAAGTTATTCATTTCATTAAAAATATTTTCCTTTCGTATTTAGGTTAAATATTATATTATATTAAAAGCAGAAATATTATATAATAGTATAACAATATATATAAGCTTCTCAAAATCTTCTTCTTTGTCTTGTTTAAAAATAAGTTTATTCTATATGTTAAACTTTAAATACACAAATTACGAAATGACGTGCGCATCAGTTTAATGAAGTTAGCCTAACGGTTTTTCAGTCTAAAGAACATTTATAATTTCACTGTAAGGGTAATGTAATGATATTATATAATATATATATATATATATATATATATATATATATATATATATATATATATATATATACATATCATATCACATGAAAATAATAGTATAACGAATATTTTAAGATGTGAACATAATTTAAAAAGTATTAAGTCATCAAAGAAAACATATGTTGACAATATATGTATGCTATTTATTTATACCGGGTGCGGGACAGAAATTGCAACACTTTCCAAGTATATTGTTTACACCCCTCTGTGTCTCTTAAAAGGATTCGATCAGAAAAATATGAAAAATATAAAGCGTTAATATAACTCTTATTTTAATTTTTTATTCTATATATCCGCCCTTAACAACATAAACAGCCTTCAGACGGGACCTTAAGGTCTGACAGACAGACTGTATGTAATGAGCGTTCATGCCATCCCAGTGTTTATCAACGGAGGCCTTTGTTGCTTCAATATTGGGGTGACAGATTCTGCAGGGCCTGGTCTGCACATGCAGCCAAAAAGAAAAGTCCAAAAGGGTTTATATCAGGGCTGCATGGAAGCCACTTTTCCTTGCCTCAAAATGAGATGCTCTCTGACAAAAAATTATGGGTGGATTTTGCTGTATGGATTGGTGCTCCATCATGTTGGAGCACCACTTCTTGGTTTGGAAATGTTGCCTGAACCCAGGGCAAAAGTTTGGTGCGCAGCTTTTCAATGTGCATGGCTGCATTCAAGCGAAACCCTCGGGGAAACCACATCAATGGCATTTTGTCCCCTGATGATGCCACAAAGCCCAGAGCCATGGCTGAGGCTAGATACTTGGTAGTGGTAATTGATCTAAGATCTTCATCAACATCTTTAAAGGCCACAAACCGGTCATTTCTTTTATTTCTGACCGGATCCACAGTCCAGGTTTTTCATCACTGGAGATGATGATCCTTCTAGCTGGTGCAGATTTCAGGTCATTGATCAGACCCTTGAAGCGTTGGAGATAAGTCATTTTGATTTGAGGTGTCAATAATGGTCTCTTCAACATCACTAGGGACTTGCCACCACACACCTTGACAGCCCTCCTGACCGTACTCTCATAAACACCAAGGTCCATGGCATGAGCTCTCATGCTGGTGGTTGGAGCCCTTTGGATCACATCACAAATCAATTGTGGTTCCAATTTGTACTTGCCACCACTCCTAGATTTCCCTCAACCCCTTGGTTAATGTCCAGCTTCTTTTTGAGGCGGAAAATGGTCGATCTTTCCACGTTCAGTTGCTTGGAGATCTCCGTTGGAGTCTTACCCGCGTCATGAAGCGTCGACACTTGAACTCTACGGTCTCGTTCCATCGCTCTGCTTATTATCAGAGGAAAATGATAATAACATGACATCATAAACATAAACACTGCTACCGAAGTTATTTAGCGAAGATTTTGTTCGAAGCTTTTCGTAATCTCAAAATGGATTTTTGTAAGTGTTGCAATTTCTGTCCCGCACCCGGTATAGTTCCAGATTTTCTTCTGGTACCTATTCAGAATTGAATGGCAATATCCAAAAGATGCAAATAAGATGTTTTGCGTTTTTATATTATTGAGAATATATTATATTGAGATCTTTTGATATGAGAATATACAATTACCGCTTGGTAAATACTGTTACCTGGAAATAGAAAGAAAAAGAGAAGCGAGAGAATTGAAGCAAAATACTCTCTCGCTTCTCTTTTTCTTTCTCTTTCTATCCAGGTAACAGTGGTTACCAAGCGGTAATTGTATATTCTCATATCAAAAGATCAATTTTTTGGGAGAGTACGTGCAAAAATGTATTTGCTTATTTCTCTTAAAGTATAGCGATTTTTAGAACAACAAACATATCAATGAAAGCTTGGTAAACTAGCTTTAATATTTGGTATACTAAACCATGTCAATTTAATATGTGGAGAGTTATATGTACATTAAAAAACATATCTAGCGTACAAAATGACGCATATAATGATTATAAATGCGTCAGAGACAAAGTTAAACTTTGAGAAGATACCTTGACGCAAATCTAAAAAACAATTATTTTTTTTCATAATCGATTTCTTATAGGTCAATACAGGCTCTGAATCATATGATGTAAACTCAGATTGTACTGAATTCTGAATTGATAGCAACCAAGGTCATTTTTGGAATATCCAAAGGTTTACTAAGCTTAAAAATACTATTTTACTCTGAAGCGAACAAGTCATCTTCTACAGGCGAGTGAAGTTAATTGATACAAAAAAGCTATGAAATAAGCTAACAATACACACTCCATTTTTTCTTTGTTTTACTGAAAACTTTGTTTTATTAAAAAACATCAAACATACGTCTGGTAGTAAATTAGATTTCCTTTAAATTAATAATCATGATTGAAGTCTGTAACGCCCACCATTTTCAAGAAATTTGCGGAAAACTCTATTTTACTAAATTTTTAAAACTTTGACCTCGTTGCGCAACCCCGTAATGTTGACCGATTTTTTTCAAACTTTGTATGTCGTCTTCTTTTATCCCCAAGAAACAGAAAATCCACAATGTTGCTAACAAATCAAATATTTGAAAAATAAGAACAGCCCTTTTGAACATTATAGTTTAAAGCTTAGAGACACAATATTATGTCTACAAATACATATAGGTACAAACATCAAAAAGAAAAATTACAGGCCATAGAAATAGACCTGACACAGATTTTTCACCTAGAAAGATAAAAAGATAAATCACTCTTCGATACAAGACATTTTAACTACAGGCTATAAAATATTTAGTTTTTAATTTAATTGCATATCCCTTTTAAATCTATTTATACATGAAGCATACCTATACAAACTAAAATTACGGATTTTTTTCAAGACGAAGTAACTCCTGAGATACTCTCAAATATGGGATTAAAAAGAATCGTCTCTCTTACTACTAGAGGTGGCTTAGACAGAAAATCTAGACATGGGTCTTCAAAGGAGCTGCCCACAGGGGTGCCCTTCAGCCCTCTTTCTATTTATAGCTGCAGTCGAGGATCTCGTTAGAGGAATTAATAGAAAGTATAGAGGATTCGGCATCGCTGGGTCTCGACATAATTGATCTCTATGCAGATGACTTTACCCTAACCCTTGAAGATAATTCAGAGGCACAACTTATTGCAAGAAATAAAGCCCTTCTCAATTTTTTTCGAGAAGCTTAGGAAAAAGTCTGGGCTGGCTGTCAATAGAAAAAATACAACTATATTTCTCTTGGTGCATGGAACCCTCAGGAAGGAATCAGTATCAAATCCATCCCAATTTCAAACTCAAGCGAGATTCTAGGGATTAAATGGGGTTGAAATGGATTTAATGAGACAAACTGGTCTGAAGTTTCAACATTTATTGGCCATCGGATCTCTAAATGGAAGACCTTAAGCTTGCAAAAAAAGAGTACAAATGTACAAAATGCAAGTTGTTCCATTAGCTATTTACAAGGCTTTACAAACGCCCGAAACGCTTTCTGGAGGAGGGATTTCTCTACTCTCCAACATTTTGCCCAAAAAATTTACGAATTTTTACGGACTTTTCAAGAAATCCAACAGTGGAATGGAGAAGGACTATTAAGGATGATCTCTACAATATGCTTATGATGTGCACTAACTTATCGAATAGATTAATAGATGATATATCTCCAGTTTGGGGAGCAGCACATCGAATCATTTGGGTGAGAGAACCCTCGTATTTTAATGCTTCAGTTATCGACATTTTAAGAAAAAACAGGAATAAAGAGATATTTTTTTTTAAATCTTATCGATCCCTCAGTTTTAGAAGAAATAGCCATAACTGGCAATGTTTTATCTATTCATGATTTAAGCTCCAGTCCGTTTTTAACGATGGAAGATTCCGATTTCCCTAGCGCGTTCATCAAGGAATTATCGTATGCCCATCCCGTGGCATATCAAGATGGGTGAACTAAGTTATGAGAAGAGATTGATCGACTTTGGAACATACACTGTGTTCGGTAAGATCTCCCTTTCAAGTGGAAGAAAAGGATTGTTTCATCTTTACGAGGAATCTTCGACCATAGGAAGCTTACAGTTCAGTTACAAATTTCAACCGATTGCATAAAATTTTACAGGCCCTGCAAAGACTGTGGAAAATTGTACAACCACACACTCCATGCGTTTGTGGACTGCCATGCAGTGTAAATTCTAAAATACTTCCTAAATATAAATCTGCCAGGCCTTGAAAGAGGAAATGAAGACTACTTTAAGGAACTCATTTTATTGGAGTACGAGCAACAAAATTGGTGCCTCAACCAAAACAAGGGCAATGGACTTTGTGCTTTTGAACTGTAAAGCTCTTATAGCTCAAAAGCTAACTCTGTAGCAACCACTAAAGGAAGAGGATCTGAGAACCATCATACTAGCTGCGTCAGCTAGATATTTAGCTCCATATGTAAAAGTTCCTATGGCCGATTTCAAATCATGGTGCTACGCTGGAGAATTGGTGCATTTTCTTCCGTCGACATCTTTAAATCAGAAAATATTTACATAAGATTTTAAAGAATTTTAGTAATTTCTTATAAATACCTTTATGATATGTGAATTGGTTGTTTTAGTATAAATGTTATTTTATTGATGAATATAATTCCTTCCTGGAATATTAATTTTATACTATAATGTTTATTCATGTATTTCTCTTACGTAACTACTCCGGTTTATATATTTATGTATACTTTTTGTTTGGATGTACAAAATAAATTTTAATAAATGAAAAAAAATGAACAGTATAATTACTCATTCAAAGAATTCAAAAATGCTTTCAAATCTTGCATAAATATTCCTTTTTGTGGTCTTCTTATATATTTTTTGCAGTGTATGCATTTTTGACCTTTTTTTTTTTTTTTTTGTAAACAAGTTTACTTATACTATTATAAGTAATAAGGAAAGCTATGTTTCTTTACTCATATACCTTCACATTTTTCCTATTCCTACTACTTTTATTTTCTCTTTTTTTTCAGTTCGCCCAGAAACAGCTGATCCAAATTCAAAAAATTAATATCGGATGATGAGGATCGTTCATTTGATTGGGGCATAGGGGAATCGCCCCTCCTCTGGCAGACTACACCAGCTAATCCTAATCCACCCAATCAATAAATAGTGTCAAAACCCCCGGTTGACAAAGACAAACGTCCCTCCAACATCTCGACCTCATCATCCCAATTAGAAGAACTCTCTGAGGACTGGATAATCATAATAGTAACAAGTTTAATAACTTTTATGAAGATAGTTATCCTACAAATCCCGATACCTCAAAATATCCACCGCCAAAAAGAACAAGGCCCTCAACTCAAGCAACTTATTTAACTACATCACCTAAAACAAAAACAACCTTTACTACAACAACAACAACATCCAAGCCACAAGATGACTCCAAGGAACTCCTCCAAGCCGGGTTTTTTGGTCCTAAAGAGTCCAAAGCTCAAATCTATTGATACTACCTAGTCTTAATTTCCTCTATGTTATTTTATTCTTTACTTAGCTCATTCATCTATTTTGCAGATATATATATATATATATAAAAGGAAACGACCGGGTACCCGGCTGTTTTTTACCATAAAAAAGTGAGGAGGTTTTTTAGAAATGAATTTTTGAAATACCAAACGTCCTCACTTTTATTGGAGATTCTTAAAAAAACGTCGTCCCTTTTTTGGAGATTCTTTTCTAAAAAACGTCGTCACTTTTTTTTCTTAAAAAAATGTTGTCACCTTTTTGGAAATTCTTCACTTCAGAATGTCGAAGGAAAGAAAATATGTATTATGTTCCGGCCCGGTTTTGGCCCGGCCCGGCTTGAAAAAATTAGTCCCGGCCTGGCTCGGGTCCCGGCGGAAAAAGGTGTCCCGGTCGTTTCCTGATATATATATATATATAATCTTTTGATGGGTGACATTATATCCTAAGGATATTAGAAGTCATTCCTTTTTCCTAGTCTTGATTTGTACATAGTTTATATATATTATATTTCTAGCTTCCTATCTTCATTCTTTGTATATTGTAATTAATATTAAATTAAAGATTAGTATCTAACTTAACATTTTGTAGTTGATTGATTGAAATTGTTTTGACGGGTTTATAAAATAGTTTATGTCTTCACAATTTGTTTGAGACGTTTCTTATGGGACTATATTCATATTGCCCAGAGAAAACGCAAAATCAAATGTTATATATATTTTAAAAGGAAAAATATTGTTTTTAAAGGTAATGCGTAAATATAAGTTTTACATACAATAATGAAAAATAAATAAATAAATATAAAGACATTTACGTTAATTCTTCTGTGGTCTGGGTCCAAATGACCCGTCGCTGAGCTTAATTTCCCCCAAACCACGACGTTATTTCTATGTGAGTTTTATGAATTTTTTCCTAACAGTTAGAAAAAAAAAAAAAATATCCCTTCCCTTCCCTTGCATCCATCCACCAGAAGACATTATCTACAATAGTAAAGAATTTTAAGAATTGCAAGTAGTGCCATTTTAAAGCTCAAAATTATGTTTGTATATTTTAGTACACATGTTGATGACTTTTTATTGTATTTTATTGATTGAAAATAGAGCTTTTAGTTCAACTCCTATGATATAATTGTAAATTAAAATATTAACTTATATGATTTTAATACATTATCTTATGTTTTATGTATTCTGTTTGTGCATCTAATAAAATGAACTGTTGAATTAAAAAAAATATTTAATAAACATTCCCACGCACGTTCAATAAGAAAAATGTACAAAGATATACAAAATGCCCTCTTTTATTAATATAACAGAATGGTTGAACTTTAAAATGTATTTTCTTATTACAAAGTGTTTATTTGTTGATTAGTCTTTCGAAACACAATTTCTGGGCTTGGAATAGACGATAGAATAATAAACTTCACAAAATATGCATTATTTATCATTTATCACTGTCTTTACATTAGTGCTTTTTCTTATTTTTTGAATATCGGAAATGTTAGACAGAAAGTTAATTTATATCTAAAAGCACAGTGAAATTGAGCATTTTTATTAATCATATCCCATATTTTTAAATACCAAGACGACCCTAAGTTCCTGAACGGTTGATAAATGAAGGCACTGTATTAATTATTTTTAGAGTAGAAAGGCTTAAGAAATATGTTAATCAATATAAAGCAGAAAAAAAACATATTTGAAGGGGATGGATTAATGTTTCAAACTCAGCTCAGGGGTTTTATAAAATCCTTCAGAAGTATTATACTATGCATTGACCCTCTTAACTCTAGACATCAAATCCACTCAAATTTATGTTAATATAATTGATGATTTGGTTTGGAATCATAATGATTTTCCCTCATATAATAATTATACATCATTTCATTTATGTCAATTTTCACTTAAATATGTCATGGCCCTTTCCAAAAAAAAAATGTAGGAGGATGTTTTTTTTTTGCCTATATGGTTCAATAGAAATAAGAGTTGATTCTTTCGATGACTCAAAATCGTCTTTTTTACTTCTTCCATAGGATATAAATACCAATAGGCATATACATATATAAGTGAAAGAAAAACCAAGACAACTAGATGATATATCTGTTGTGAAAGAGTATTTAAAAGTTTCCATTCAAGCATGCATAAGTTCAAAAAGTAATGTTTTTTTGTGAAGCGTGATTGTTTGACAGAAAAGAGGGAACAAAAATGCCAATGCAAATAAAGTTGGCATTATGGATTAAAGTTTAACCTCATTTGTGGCAGCTGTTGGAGAGTGAAATCAGCCATTCAGTGAAAAAGTGCATCATCCTCATAAATGCCACTTAAGAAAACCTATAATTGATATCTTATTATATTAATAAAGTTTAAAGATAAAAAAACGTCTAGTTTTTTCTAAAAAATGTATACAAAATTCATTTTCCTTTTTTTTTGCTTGAATAGGTTCAGTATGTCAAGTCCCTTCCTGTGTCTTGACGACCATGAGCTCGAATAGCTTTTAAAGAAGAAAAAACATTGTGCTCTTGTGCTCGTTCATTAATTTATAAAGAGGATTGTGGGTAATAGTTATTTTATTATCTTAATTTTGATTTGTTGACCATTTTAGGTCATAGAAAATTGGTTTAAAGAACAATTTATTGAATACCTTTAATCGCCGAAATGGTTCGATTGACTTGAGTCTTAAATAACGGTATATAGGAATATTGCCAAGAAAGCTGATTTTGTTTTATGTTATTATACCCCTTACGGCAATCAAAAACACTCTTCGCACCATCGGTTTTGATTCAATTGTCACTATAAATGAAAACATGAAATAAACATACCTGGTATTTTATATACCTTCATAAAATAACTCAATTGCGGTTATACAATATTGCCCTTCCTCTTGCGGAGAGGAGCTGTGTCGTCAACATTTTACACTTTTTTTATAAGAATTGGTAATTGAGCTCATTGACCTTGGTTGTTAACTAAATAACTATACTCCTAGTTTAAATAAAATTTTAGCTGTTTTATATATGAAATATGATCATTGAGTTAAAAAATAGTTTTTTTAAGGACCATAAACATTATCGGCGATTATTTAGATGTAGCATTATTAATCAATACAATTTCTCTCATATCATTTGGAATTTTTGAACGTGATGATTCTCAACCATAAAATTAATAATAATACAGACAAAAAATAAAGATCCTATCATTTATTTTATGTATGTGTAAAATTGCCAAAAGCGTATAGTAAGCCATAAATATTTAAATCAGCCCACCCATCGAGACCAATGAATTAAAAAGTAATAATGTGATATCAAAAACAACATGAATGTCACCTACTTTTAAGGACGTCCGATGTCTAGTAGTTTGAAAAACATCTATACAATATATATATATATATATAGCCCATTCATAGGATCGCATATGTAGATGATCTAGCTCTATGTGCTTGGGGTGTGGATCGCCGAACTCTAATACTTTTGAAACTAAAAAGTCTAAATAAACTTTCAGGTTGGGCTGAAAGTAGTGATACTATATTCAGTGACAATAAATCCAAGTTTATGAGGTTCACAAAGAAAAGAAAGGGTCAAAAAATCACTCTTCATTTGAACTGTACAGATATCAAAAAAGTAAAAACTTTTAAGTATCGCGGATATTTTTTCATGATAAATTAAATTGGAACGAAAAATATGAAATTTTTTGGCTAAAGCGACCACAAGTCTTTTTTCCCTAAAGTTTATTGGTCTGATAGCGGATTTAGTTCTCTTAAGATCCAATGCATTATGAGACTTATGCCCGCTAAGTTATACTCTACGGAGCGATTGCCTTCTCGGCTAAACTTCATTCAAGCGAATCCATGAAGGCTGAGCTTCGTAAAGTGCAAAGACTGGGTCTTCTAAGTATCATAGGAGCACCAAAGATATACTCCGACTGCAACAATTTAGTGGGCTAATTTCCACTGCATTTATGTGTTTAGAACAATGCTTGCATAATTTTTTTTACACGAAATTAGACAATCCACTCAAATTACATCTAAATTCCTGGACACTTATATAGATAGAATATAAATCCCAACACCAAAGTTAAGCCCTAAGATGTCATTACATGTAATAAATCAACGCTCACTTAAGTTTCATAATACAAATACTGTATATGAAGCGTAGTACAGCTGATCACTTAATTGAGACTCACATATTACAAACTACATACATCTTGTATTAAATTTTACACAATAATGTTTATAGCACAATGTGTTTACATGTATTTCATTAACACATATCCTTCTTTGGCCTTCACTACAGCTTTGAACCTCTCACAGTACAACACAAGGAATCTTCTCAGCTCAGCCAACTGATGCTTTGGCCTTCTGAAGAAGTCCTCAGCTGAATGTCTTCAAGATAAATCATTCTGACTGTTGTCCTGGACCGTGAAAATCTTTGTCTGAAAGTTCCTGCCTGGTTGCCTATGAGAGGTCACTGTAGTGAAGTCCAATATGTAAAATTTATGAAATACATTTTGTAAATACACATGCTATCATTGTTTAAAAATATGTAAATTTTACAAAGTTGTAGGTTGTAATATTGAGTCTCATTTAAGTGATCAGAAGCCATTAAAATTTGGGCAGCAATCTACCAGCTAGAAAAATAGCAGATAAAAATCTGCTTATTCTTTCTGATAATCTATCTGCTATTGACAATCAATGCAATTAATCTATGCGCCTTATATCGGAAGAACAATCTACAAAAAACATCAAGTATCCATAACCGTTGAGTGATCAGGGTCATATTAACTTAAAAAACATAAATTTATTATTGGGAAATCCCTGACTCACCTTGCAGACTTTGTGAAGAAGGTGAGAAAAACTCCATATCACTTGATTAACCATTGTGCTGCACAATGCATGGCTGAATTGGCGGCCGTCGAACAAGAAAGAATGCTATCCTTGGAGGACAACTGATAAAATATATAACCTTTTATGTAAAGCTAAATTATTTAAAAATAAAGCTAATTTCTCTTAAATAGACCTCTACCGGCTGATACCAGATTACCAGTTCTGGTGTGGTGGGACTTATTTAGGAATTAAACAATCCAAAAACATCAATTCAAAAAGTTCGTCTTGTATTTAAGATATTTAGCTCTAGCACTCAAAGGGTACTGAAATATATATAAATAGAAAAAAACCTTTCACTAAAGATTAATCATGTTGTCAATGACGACCTGAAAGAATACTTATTATATGCATAGAACCTAGGAAATATGTTTACCTAAAAATAAGCCAACTATCAAATATTTTGGAATGTCGTGTCCCTAATTCTTCTTGTTCTAAAAATCAGTTATACAAGAACTACTTATTTAGGCTTAGTATCCTTAGAGAAAGCTTTATCTCCGAAGACGAATATTCATTCCAAATCAGTGATGGGACCAGAAATGGAAAAAATCAGACCTTGTCTGATTTTAATACCTACTTTTCAAGGTAAAGAGAGGAAAAAAGAAGAAGAAAAGGAGGAGGAGGATTAAGAGAAATAGAAAAAGAAAAAAGTATCTCATGTGACTTAAAACATATTCTTTGTACCAAGTCAAAGTTTTTATGAGGAATGTTTGTACAAAACAGAAATTATTTTCTCTCTCCTCTCTTATATTCTTTAAGATCTGTTTCACTCACAAACAAGCTCCAAAACCTACCAATACCCGAAGGGCGAATATATGGGCGCCGTAGGTGCCCAAATATGCGAGTTTTATTTATTGCGTCTTAAGGATACTATTTAATTTATATTATATGTCTACGTTTTTTTTGAGCATGTATTTTACATATTACACTGCTATTGTAGAAGAGAAATGAATCATTAACAAGTTATCTTCTTATCATATGAAAAATAATTCAATGAAAATACATTTTTCATAAAGAAAAAACAAGAAAGCCATTAAGTGCGTCGGTTTCCTTCAATTTAGTAAAAAGCTTTTTGTACATAAATATTACGAAAATGTTACATAAGGGATGAGAAGAAAAGTTGAATAAGTTTTATTCTGGGTATATTTTTTCTCTAAATTTTTTATTTCGCTATGTAACAGAGTAAAATTATTTATAAATTCATAAATCGAAAAAAGCACCTTTATTGTTGCAAATATTATTATTTGTGTTGTTGAAAATTATAAGTAAAATAGTTTAAATATAATATCACATTTAGGAATTAGGAATTACTATATTAGATTTAGTCACTGTATTTAAAAAAATAAGTTTCCATAATTATTTATATCTAATAAATATTTCTTAACCATTTCAAATGAATATAAAATATAAATATAAAAACTCAAATAATGACACTTAAAATTTTACTAGTAATTTAGTTCGTTTTTATCCTTCTTGTGCCGTCGAACACATAATTTTTTTAAACATGTAAAAAATGTCATCAAAAATTAAAAGATTTTATCCTAATCTCTTTTTATTTTAAGGATGTGTGTTGGGATTTATCCTGAATTATCTTTGGTCTGGGTGGTAAAATAACTCCCAAATTATATTATTGTCATGCGTTAAATAATATATATATTTTTTTTGTTTAAATTTTTTTATTCTGTTGACTGCAAAATTTTATACAGTGTAAAACAAAATACACTAAAATTATACAGAAACAGAGTAAAACTATTCAGGGCAGTTGCGAAAAATACATATATGAACATTGTAGTTCATATTTACTGCCCTATAGAATAACCTTATATAAAAGGACAAATCATTTATTGATTGTTTAAAAAAGCACGATGTCTTCTTAAAATCCTTTTGATTGTGCTTATGTAGAACTTTGATCTTTCAGGTAAATATTTAATTATATCGCCAGCCCACTTCCACGTTGGCGCTCCTAAATCTGGGATTTTGATGGAGAGAGCAGCGTAGCGAGCTGAAGCACCAATCATAATGGGTCTTAGTTTTCTTCGACACATAGGCATTTGTCGTTATTTTTAGTATTGAGAAAGATTTCATGGACTGATGATACAACTGTGCTCATGGACAGCGATAGAGCTATTTTCACAGGAACAATTTTACACGGCTTAAAACGCACGCCTTATATACACATTCATAAACATGAGGGGGGGAGAGAGTCAAGAGTGACGTCACCATCAACCATCGTCAAATAATAGAGCCTCCACTGATCATAGTTGGGAATCAATTTTTTTGGGTGTCATGAAAGCATTCTGGCCTAGACTTCAAACTTGTTGGAGATCCCTCGATCCCTTCCTTCCTCCATCCCTCCTTCTATCTTCCCGGGACTCCGGGATAAATGCCTTGGACACCAAGAAACGAGTCTCCTCTGTCCCTCCCATTAAGAGACACATTCCCCTCACCTCGACTTCGTGAGTGGAGTCCTACCCCTCGTCGTCGGTCTTCGTCAGTCAAAGGAGTTCCTTCCCTCATCTTCGTTAGAGAGCTCCCCGTCCCTCCTCTTCGTGAATGGAGTCCTACCCCTCGTCGGACTTCGTTAGAGAGCTTCCCATCCCTCGTCTTCGTTAGAGAGCTCCCCCCCCCTCCTCTTCGTGAATGGAGTCCTACCCCTCGTCCGACTTCGTTAGAGAGCTTCCCATCCCTTGTCTTCGTTACGGAGCTCCCGTCCCTCTCTTCGTGAATGGAGTCCTACCCCTCGTCGGACTTCGTTAGAGAGCTTCCCATCCCTCGTCTTCGTCCAAGGAGTTCCTTCCTTCGTCTTCGGCATAGGGTTCCCCGTCCCTCCTCTTAGTTAATGGAGTCCTGCCACTCGTATTCATTAATGGGGCCTACCCTTCATCTTCGTGATTGGAGTTCCGTCTTCCATAACCTCCTCCATATTGAAGACTTTTTTTCTTTTTTGGAGTTTGCTATTGGACGCCTCAGTCCTGTATTTCTATTAAATAAGTATCATGATGTCCTGATGAATCTTACAGTCCAAAGGACATGAAGATCATAAAATCTCGGTGAAGGAGCCTTGATCATCAAACCTAACAGGACTACCCCCCCCCCCCTCCCCCAGACTAACGCACCCGGAAGGTCGTGGAGATGGATGAGTCCAAATTTGGAAAAAGAAAGTACAATCGGGGTCGTCTGGTGGAAGGGAATGGGTATTTGGCATGGTGGAGCGTGATGGTGGCGATTGTTTTTTAAGGTCGTAGAGAAAAGAAGTCGGGACGAACTTTGGCCTTTGATCATGGCCAATGTTCTTCCGGAGTCTATATTGATGTCCGACGACTTTACGACGTACAGGAAGATGGAGGAACACCTTGGGTTTACTTGTTTTAGAGTAACACACAAGCAAAATTATGTAGACCCCATAACAGGTAATATAGTTACATAAACATGAATTATTTTAATATAACCAGGATTCAATTGTTTCCATTCAATTTAGGTGCTCACACTCAAACCATCGAGTCCGTCTGGAGTCAACTTAAGGGATTCTTGAGGCGCTTAGGGAGCTCAAGTACATCCCCAAGACTC
Organism: Caligus rogercresseyi; assembly: GCA_013387185.1. Lineage (NCBI taxonomy): Eukaryota > Metazoa > Arthropoda > Copepoda > Siphonostomatoida > Caligidae > Caligus > Caligus rogercresseyi. Next base: position 5,921,584 of record CP045905.1, on the reverse strand, counting down.
TTCGACTCAATTTTCTTGGGTGAGGAAAATGAAAAGATCTGGACGTGACGTTTTCCAGAGTGCCATTGAGCTGATTGCTGAACAGCATCCTATAAATGTTTAATTTCAATGAAATATAAAGATACAATTCTATGCCAAAATTATTCGTCAATATTTTGTCCATGACAGAGTTTGAGGGAGGGAGTATTCTGAAAAAGGTTCGGGCTTTCAGCAAAACTTTTAGCTGGTACAAGGCCGACTTGAGGGACGTCTAGAACTTAAAGGATGTAGTTGTCCGACTCCAGTGCTGCGACTTTTTATTACTTCCAGTTCAATATCAGGGAAGAAATCGATCAAGAGATAGAACTCATGCTTCTCAGGGGTGGGAGTAGATGAAAGCTGAGATGAGATGCTAGGAGAGGGGAGTAAATGGGTGAGATGACCTTTTCAGGAAGTAAGCCAATGACCGACTCAGCACATGTTGAGTTGCAGTACTGCGAAGAAGAGTCAAAAAGTTCAACGTTTCTAATGTTTGGAATCCCTCAGAAAGAATGAGGGGAATTAAAGTGTCGGAAAAGTAAATTCGTTTAAAATATTTATTTATCTAAAGTAATATTGCATTTATTTATGTATTATTATATAATAAATTGTGAATGAAATTTATTTGCCATCTAATATAAATTAATTACTTTCATGAATTAAAGTGTAGGAACAGTAAATTCGTTTAAAATATTTTTTTCTCATCTATAGTAATATATAATATATCTGTATTATAATATAATAAATGATAAGATAATATCTTAATTATGGGGGAGGCCTAAAACCATTCTCATATCAGCAGCAGCTCGTTACATGGCGCTCTACATAAAGATTCCGTAGATTTCAAGCTGGCAATTTGCGGGTGACATCTTTAGGTACTTCCCCTCCTGCTCCGAGAGGACCTCTCCCTATCTGAAGTTTTTACTACGGTTTTACAAAAAATTATAATCTTAAATTGTATGAAAACCATTATTTCCTAAACATTTTAATGATATTTTTTATCCGTAGATTTTTATGTATTTACTTGATTTTTTATGCCATACATTTTTTTATTGACTTTATTTACTGTATAAATTTGAAACTACTTTTTTATTTATATATTTATAACATGCATTCACGTTAAATTCAATAAAGTGTAAATATTGATAAAGCACTAGTGAAAAAGGAATTAAAATGATTTATTTCAAAGTGACGCCTATAACTTTTTGGATTTGTAAGAAATTTTGTAAAAGAGACCATATATTCATAGTAAAAACTGTTTCAAGTCATGTTTAGTAAAATTTTATTAGCTTAATCATTTTAACGACATATCTTAGAAAATAAATAAAAATTAATTAGCACTTTTAATACTAATTTTTGATAAGTTTGGTGACCAGTTACAATTATTGCGGATTTGAAATGAGAAACATAAGATTTATTAAATAATGATAAACTAAAGTATTATTATTATTTTATCTGATTACATTCAAATTTTAAACTGGTCAATTGTCATAAAAAAAAATAGTTAACTTCATAAGTGGACTTCATGGAATAAAAGTATTAGTAATGGGAGTAAATGGCACGGGGGGTGATAGTCTGGGGTGCGTTAGTCTGGGGGAGGGGGGCTGTAGTCCTGTTAGGTTTGAAGATCAAGGCTCCTTCACCGAGATTTATGATCTTCATGTCCTTTGGACTGTTAGATTCATCAAGACATCATGATACTTATTTCATAAAATACAGGACTGAGGCGTCCAATAGCAAACTCCAAAAAAGAGAAAAAAGTCTTCAATATGGAGGAGGTTATTGAAGACGGAACTCCAATCACGAAGATGAGGGGTAGGGCTCCATTAATGAATACGAGTGGCAGGACTCCATTAACGAAGAGGAGGGACGGAAACCTATGCCGAAGACGAAGGAAGGAACTCCTTGGACGAAGACGAGGGATGGGAAGCTCTCTAACGAAGTCTGACGAGGGGTAGGACTCCATTCACGAAGAGGAGGACGGGAGCTCCGTAACGAAGACGAGGGATGGGAAGCTCTCTAACGAAGTCGGACGAGGGTAGGATTCCATTCACGAAGAGGAGGGACGGGGAGCTCTCTAACGAAGACGAGTGATGGGAAGCTCTCTAACGAATTCCGACGAGGGGTAGGACTCCATTCACAAAGAGGAGGGACGGGGAGCTCTCTAACGAAGATGAGGGAAGGAACTCCTTTGACTGACGAAGACCGACCGACGAGGGGTAGGACTCCACTCACGAAGTCGAGGTGAGGGGAATGTGTCTCTTAATGGGAGGGACGGAGGAGACTCGTTTCTTGGTGTCCAAGGCATTTATCCCGGAGTCCCGGGAAGATAGAAGGAGAGATGGAGGAAGGAAGGGATCGAGGGATCTCCAACAAGTTTGAAGTCTAGGCCAGAATGCTTTCATGACACCCAAAAAAATTGATTCCCAACTATGATCAGTGGGGTTCTATTATTTGACGATGGTTGATGGTGACGTCACTCTTGACTCTCTCTCCCCCCCTCATGTTTATGAATGTGTATATAAGGCGTGCGTTTTAAGCCGTGTAAAATTTGTTCCTGTGAAATAGCTCTATCGCTGTCCATGAGCACAGTTGTATCATCAGTCCGATTTTATATTTCGTAATGTACATTGAATTGCTTTGTGACTAGGGGGGTATTTAAATAAATTATTATTTACAAAGAGAATGAGAGCTTTTAAAATATTCGGAGATAAATCGCCGTTTTGACATATCTTTAATTATTTGAAGAATGGGACAATCGGCAAATACATGTAAGATATTTTTTTATAAAAGTCCTCAATTCATACAAGGATTCTGAAATTAATGAGCATCCCAAAATTTGTAATTGAGCTGTAAATTTAGAACCATCAGCAATCCCATTAGTTGATTGTAAAATTATTTTAATCCATGAAGAGGGAAGGTTAAGCAAATTTAAGTAGGACTTTGATATATATCTCGCTCCATCATAACTCTTCCTACCACATTTAAACTTTAAAAACCATGGCTTGGAAGGGCACATAAAACTTAGTGAACGTTTAAGAGGAACTTGAACCTTGCCACGTTAAAAACATGAATTCACAACCAAATCGTGGCAGTAAAAATCTCTTGTGTTAAGGCAGTTTGCTCTAAAATGACAGGATCACCAAATCTTTTTATAAAAGGTTTTTTGTCTTTATTTTTGTATAAAATATCTATTATCGTGTCCGACTGAATTGAGGTTCCAACCTCCATAAAATTCTCTGAATTGAAGCTAAAAATGGCAAGATTTTCCAAGTCCTGATTAGTTAAAAGAGTACCCATGTATAACCAATTGTAAAATGGCAAAGAGTAAAATATTTTCTCTAGTCCCTGTTATAAAATACCCATTTTCTGCACGATTCTTAGATAATATTTTGGCAAAATTTCAATTAGAAGACAAAGCCCACCTCCTACACAGGTTTCGGGACGCTTCAATGAGGGGAGATATGTTTTGTAAAAAAGAGTCGCAGCCAACAATCTTCTTCTTTAAGTGCTAATTCAGCAAGAGATGGGATGGATGTGACCCTATACAAACGAATGGAACCACACGAGAATTATAAAGGTCGACTCTTTTTTGTAGAGATAAGTTTCGCCATAGTCTAATTTGACCATATATCTTCGTGTTCATTTGTACCCAGTTAAATTATAAGACTCCGTCTCTCATCCATTCAATGCCAAGAATATTAACAGACTCAAAAACCCTGCAGTTCTGGACCAAAGAAAAGCTCCACAGATTCCAAGATCCCAATGGAAGTATAGCAGTTTTGCTTTTATTTATAGCAAGGCAGTTTTGTGTTCAATTTAACAAAAAAGGATAAAATTATATTTATCCTCTTAATAAGTTGTATCTCCGAGTTTGCCTCAATCATCAAGGTAATGTCGTCAGCGTATAAGTCAATAAGATGCTTTTCATTGTTGAAGAAAACACCAAACCCTAAGTATTTCCTTGACATCGTCTTTGTCAACTCAACTAACGCAGCAACAAAGAGAATAGGAGCAACTGGGCAGCCCTGCCTACAACTCCGTTTGAGAAGAATGGGAGCACTATTGATGCCATCTAAAGAGATTATGGAGGAGCCGTTGAGCAACATTGTTCTTACGGGATTGAAGAAACGCTTGGGAAGGAGCCTTTTGGTCTGGGTGGTAAAATAACTCCCAAATTATATTATCGTCATGCGTTTTATATTTATCATGTTATATTGTCGATTTAAAAATGTTTTGACTAATTTTTGTGTTTAATGTATTTTAATTTGATGTGTTTGTTGTATATGTCAAGAATATGTGCTTTTTTGTTTTAAGTTATTTTTATATTATTCAGTGTTTTTTTGCCTTTTAACTTTTGTTTAGAGATCTAATTTTATAACTAGAATGTTTATTTATATATGTATTTCTCTAATCAATAAAATTTCTTTAAAAAAAAGTTGGAGCAATGATTTGAGCATTATTTTGCGGTAGGGTTTTATCAAGGTAGTTAAAAGTAAGGTAGAGCCATTTTAACCTATGAAAGTAAAAAATACACACCCACGCAACCTACCTCATGAGCATGACGTCACATATGCCAAAAGAGGTCTATTTTATAATAAAATATGTTAAAAAAATTAAATTTAGCTTTTTATTAGATCATAGAAGAATTAATTATCACAATTCTATTAGAAAATGGAAAAGAAAAAAAAAATGTGGGTACTCATAAATTTTGATGATTTAAATTTGCTGAAACTATCCAAATATTTCATGAAAAAGCAAACTCTTCAATCATTGTATGATAAAACACATAAAAACAACGAAAAAATTACAAAAAATACTGTTATAATCATATATTACACAAATATTACAAAGACTTATTTAGAAAAAAGTATATAATTTATAAACTATTAAAACAAAATACTGTTTATAATCATATATTACGTAAATATTATTACATAAACAGACACATTTAAAAAAAGTATATAATTCATAAATTATAACAAAACCAAATACTGCTTATAATCATATATTACATAAATATTATTAGAAAGACATATTTAGAAAAAGTATATAATTTATTGGAGCATTTAATTAATCCACTGTTTTATTTTTCGCCTCGCTCTTACACTTTTTCTATGACTAGCTTTTTGCTCTTGAAGGCGATTTTTTTCATATTTTATTTGGAGAAATACACAAATTTTAGCAAATTTATTAACAACTTCCAATGGAACCGACGGTACATTTGAAATTGATTTTAAACTCTTTTTACAAGGTTGTCGTTCCTATCCACCCTTCTATTTACTATAAAATTTTAATAAAAAAAATGTTGACATTTCCTCATAGCCTCTAAAAAATCTTTTTGCTTTTTTTTAATTAATTGAAGCCATTTTTTGTAAGAATAAGATGCACTAATGATAATTGAATAGGGATTTAATACTTGTTTGTTTGTTTGTTTAGCTCCTAGAATAGACCCACCTCACCGGAACCTAATCCGGTATCAGCCGGTAGTGACCTATCTAGTAGCTATTGTCTTTATTAATAAATATCATTAAAAGTGCATAAACATTTAAAAGTTCTAAAAATATATTCCTCCAGAGACAACCTTCTTTCACCGATATTTCCCTCGAGTTGTCTTATCTTCTGTCGTGTAAAAGACAATTGTAGATGAGGTGATATGGGGTTTCCTCGTCGTCGTTACAGAGCCGGCAAGTTGGGCTCTCAACCTTCCCCATCTTAAATAGATGCCGATTTAGATGAATGTGACCGCTCACCATTCCAACCATGACAGAAATTTGGTTTCTCTTGAAACTGAAGATCTTTTCCCCAACATAGGGCTCAGTGATGAACTGTTTTGTTTGACGACAACACTTCATACTTTGCCAAGCAATTCGCCATTTTTTCAAAGATTCTTGTCTTAGGGAATTCTTTGATTGGCACATAGATACTGGTACTGAGATTGGTGTACCTCTCATGGCACAATCCTTTGCCAACATATCGGCGTATTCATTCCCGGTGCTATCATTGTGTCCTCTGATCCATCCTAACGTGATTTAACAATTATAATTATTGATGGCGTCTTTACACGCGAGAATTTCTGCACTCAAAAGGTCACCTGGTTTAATGTCCAGACTATTGATAGCCGACATGCTGTCAGAAAGGATTATTATTCTCTTTCGTTCAATTTTTTCCCCATTGAGATTACTACATATGTTTCTGATGGCTTCCACTTCAGCTTGGTACACTGTGTTTGTGTCTTCAAGTTTTAAGAACTTTTGATCAAGTACTTTGTCCCCACACGTTATAGCCCATCCAGCACCTGTTTGATCCTTGATTCTTGACCCGTCAGTGTAACCGATGAGATCAAATCATTGATACACCAATTTTTTTGATGTCGTAACCCAGATTATTGGACCAGAAAGGGATCCGAAGTGGAGGAGTTGGGATATTTTTTACTTGCAAATATTTATCTAAATATTGCAAGTGTCCTCTTTGTAGGTGGTCGAACCATTTCAGTGGAGTTTCCTTTTTAGTCCGAAGCCTAATTAAACTCGCACGCTCCATTACAAATAGATGAAGTGGAAAGAGCCCACATAGTAGTACTTCCATAGTCGCAGTAGGTGTAGACCTCATAGCTCCTGTTATGCTCATCAGACCAAGTCTCTGTAGTTTACTAGTTCATTTTTGATGAACCTAGTGCCTAGAAGTTTAGGTGCAAAGACAATAGCGCCATAGCTCACTATAGATCGAACATAGGTCTCGTAGATCCATTTAGACTTTCGTGGGCTAAGCCCCCAGTCGGATCCAACAAAAGTTCGGAGGGCAAATAGACTTCTCTTAGCCTTAGAGATTGCATATTCTATGTGTTTTCTCCAGCTTAGACCATCGTCAATTATTACTCCAAGATACTTAAAGTTTCGAACTCCCTCAATCTTGGCTCCATTCAGGTAGAGGGAAGTATCCTTGCATTTTCTTCTTTTTGAAAAAAGCATATATTTTGTTTTGGTTGAACTCTAGTGTTTGCCCAACTTTTAAGCCTATTAGAGCACCTTGCATCAAGTTGTTAATGGTTTGACGATCCGTACCACGAACACACAAAGCCAGATCATCAGCGCAAGCAACTGTATAAACCGGTGGTTTGAGCTGGTCTATAGCTTCTTGGAAAGCAAGGTTCCATGCAAGGGCCGATAGGATTCCTCCTTGTGGGCATCCTTTGGTTGGTGAAACTGAAACACGTTCGCCACCCAATTCTGCAAAAACAGTTCGAGTCTTCAGTAGGTTGGCATACCATCGGATTGTCATATTGTCCACTCCATACTTCCTCATTCCATCTATGATATGATCAAAGCTAATCCGATCAAAAGCACCCTCGATATCCAAGAATACTTCAAGGGCTCTTCATTCCGGTGGTAGCTGCTCTCAATTGAGTCCACGAGTTTGCTGATGGCTATATCAGTGGACCTTCCTCTTGTAAATGCAAATTGGTTCGGCAGAGCCAAACTGCATTTCTCAAAGATCTTCCATTGCAGCATTCGTTCTAAGATTTTTAGTGCCACATTGGTGAGTGAAATGGGGCGGAAAGCTCGAGGTTCGGAATAATTATCCTTACCCGGTTTGGGAATGAATATTACTTTACTTATCCTCCAACATTTGGGAGTATACCCCGAGTAATAAACTAAATTATAGAGATCCGTTAATCTCACTATAAAACCATGGGGCAGATTCTTAAAAGCTTGAGGAGGAATTAGATCAGGGCCTGGCTTTTTGTTTGACTTGAGACTTAAAATGGCGCACTTCACAAGATCTTCGTCAAGTATTTTATATGGGGTTCAAGGTTAATGGAAGTACCGTCTTCATGGTTAGTATCGTTGACGTCCTTAGAATTAGAAAATGCTCTCTTAGAAGCGACTTCAAGCTCTCTTTTTCGTCCAAAAGTCCGTTCAAGATACCTACACGAGCATTGGTATGATTCGTTTTGGTCTTCATTAGCCGAGATATATCTCTTGGACCTTCCAGAGTGCCAATCCACGCTTTGAATGCCTCCCTCTTGGCCTTTATAATCATTGTTTTATACAATTGTTTTTCGACTTTGTACATTTCATACTGCTTCTTACGCTGAAGAAATTTGACTTTGCGTCGCTGTACCCTAAGCTCATTGCTCCACCAAGGGTTTACCTTTCTCAAAGTACCAGACATCACCCTACTTGAATTCTTCAAAGATTCAAGATTTCACCAGCTATGTTGGAAGCCTCTAGATCCATTGCACATGTGTCCAAACAGCTACTTACCAAGGGAAGTGTTTTAGTCTCTAGTATGGATGCAAACTTGCACCAATCTATGCTCTTCAGATTCAAACCTCCGGAAAAGGTCCTGCTTGCATTGATTTTGAAGATACAGAACCTGTGGTCAGATCCTGAGTATTGTTCTTCAGTTCTCCATTCCGAAACAAGGTGGTGACTCCAATGGTTTGTCAAGGTCAGATCTATTATAGACTGGCCCATTCCGCCACCAAAAGTCGGAGTACATCCGACATTTTGTAGACTCATATCATACAACGACATGAACTCTTCAAGTTTTTTCCCCACGATGATTTGTGAGAGTATCTAATACTTGTTATATATAGTAAAAGTGATTTGTTTATGTTTTCTGGCAGACGTGACGTCACACGAAAAATATTTCGGAACCTAAGTTTATACATTATGAAACCGGCGGGGTGTTGGGCTTTACGAAGTTTTGTATCCTTTCCATATACTTTAATTGTATGTCATTCTGATTTTTTCATTGTCAGGCTGATTCTTTAAATTGCACTCTAATAATTTTCTAATTTCTTTATTCTTTATTATCTTATAGGATTGTGATGTCTTTTCATCGATAAGTTTATTTTTATACAGATTGAGGAAGATCGATTACATAGACTTACTATCAAGGGACGTTTCTTCATTGTAAGGTAGATGAATGTTTTCTTTTAATACGATGTTGCAGTTCCAACTTAAATTTTATTATCATATATAGTATACTTAAGTGCACAAAAAAGCCAATCGTCTTGGTAACTTTTTTTCCTTCAAGTCATTGGTGTATGTAGAATTTTCTCCAATCCACGACCCTATTTTTTTTATTTCTGTAGAAATTTCAAAAAACGCCATCCCTTTTCAATTGAGCCACAATATACACTCTTATTATTTCAGGTTTGCCTGCGTTTACACAAAGACGAGATAAGATGGAGAACACACTTTAATAAAATTTAGGGTTACTTAAAAGATTTCAGGGTATGCAATGGACTTCCAGTAAGATCATCGTCATATTCTCTGTATATCAAAAGCATTTTTGTATAATGAGGTTTAGCTAAAAAATATTTTTTTTCATACATCGAACCTTCTCGATCAAGCCTTAAATGATAAACATCAATAATTCGTCCTTTCATTCCAGTTCAGTTAGGGAAAGCCTGAATCATGGTTTGGAGGTTTCTTTTCTTTTTCTTTTTATGAGAATATATATCTTCGAAGTAACGGAGAAGATGGACTCTGTCTGCATGTTACAGACGTAGATCCCCTCTTTGACATGGAAGAGTGGCTATATATTTCCATGACCTCCACCTCGACAGAGGAGTGCACAGTAAAAATGGGATACTTTTATATACTTCTCATGGCAAAAAAGAAGAGAAGCCTTATAAGGTGAATGTGTAAAACATATACATATATATGATATGCAATTAATTTGGCTCTAAAGAGTTCGAATAGCTGTCGCTAATCCCAGATTTGGTGCAGGTCAAGCTTGTTTTTATACTAGGTATCCCATTGATATTCGTAGCCGTCTAGAAATCTAAAAAGAGAACATACAACGAAAATAATACGATTATAATTCTATTGAAGAAATAACGTTTCGTTTAAAAGTCTAGAGGGAATAACTCTTGATAGAAAGAAAAACTCAAGATAACGTTACTCAATACCTTTAAAAGAGTATATTAGTCCAGACTTGTTGAATTTTTGAAGCATTTTGGTGACGTTATCAATCATTACCCACAAGATAAGAGTTCACCCGTTCCAGCTAATATAGCCCAAATAATGTTGTTCTATCCTATGTTCAAAATAGTGCTTTTCCAGAGAAAGAGTCTGGTCCCATTGTTCCACCCCTAATAACTCGAATAAAGAGCATAATTTATATGTTCGACCTAATGCTCGAAATTTATCTTCCACTGAGAACAATGAGCCTGAGAGTTTGTCCGTGGACACTAATGCGGAACTCTCTAAAAAGCCTTCTAAGTTCCCATTTGGGCATGCCAAAAATTATAAAGAGCGCACTAGATCTATGTCTGTCGGAAAAAGGATAGCCTTCGTATGACCTCTCCCCTCCTAGAGAAAACAAGCGAAGAGCTTCGAATCTCAATGAGCTTGAAGCTTCTTTGGTTCTGAATATATACTCAGCTCATCCCTAAATTGTCTAAGAGGTATAATCCCTATTTCTGCTCAAAACAAAATATTAATGGCTTTTTCTTTGATAACCATAAATTGTTCAGATGACTTAGATTATTTTTGGCAGAGTTCCGATAAAGACTCTATAGAAAATAAAAATTGGAATCAGCGAGCCATTTCGCTCAATGTAAGAGGAGGAAAGGATAAGAAAACCAGGCATGCATTAATGAAGGTAATAGTAAATAAAAGGCTAGATTTATTTGTTTAAAAGACATCCGTTCCAAAGTATCGTCCACTTGTCCTGACAATTGTGTTTCTTGTATGCCAAAAGGCTTTGAATGTTATTTTACTGGCAATAACATTTAACGAGAATAATCACCTTTGTTCTGAAGTCATTAGTAGGTCAATAATTAAAAAGAATATTGTTTCACAAGTGAATGGCACAAAATACTAATTTCATCTTCGAGTATTGACTTCCATGTAATTCATGCATAGGGTCCCAATATCAATGATCTCCCTTTATCAAGCCATTATTAATTGTCACAAGAAGATCTGATAAGGATCGCATTATCCAAATCTTGAGAATAGCATAAAGAATTGATTGGGAAGCAATTTTTATTATATACCAAGTTTAGCTTTAAAACGTGAGAGTAAATGTCCTATACAACGTGTTTTGCAGCTAACTAACGACTTATTTAAAGAAAATAATAAGATACTAAAAGACAGAACAATATTACATAATAAAAACATGGGGGTTCTTAGTAACATGACAGGCTCTATTCAACGGTTATGAACTAAAGTTATTATCAAAAGTAATAGTATTTATATAAAGAGCATACCGGAGATAAAAAGCATTTTTAATATCGGCAAAAGATCAATATGGAAAACTCTTTGCACAAAAAATAACATAATTATACTATTATTTATTTAACTATATATATACTTAAATAAATATTAACATATTCTATCATCAAAAGCTTTCTTGAAAAAGCTTTTAGAATGAAGTAAATATAATTTGACAGGCATACTTCATCCTTTTTACTAATCAAACATTAAATTATGTTCTATCTTCGATATTTTTAAAACGTAGTACCTTATACTCTATTTCTTATAAAACACATAATGTCTAAATTTAAAAATACATCTGCTTTCAGACATTTTTATTCTTGCCATAAATATACCTGACTTTATGTAAATTAACCTTTATTTGAATAAATTCCTCTTTTTAAAATTAAGGTTTTCCTTTTGGAGAAAAAATCATTTATTTTTTTTAATTGCCTCTAAAAAAATGTGTTTCACTGTATATACATACATAAACTTTTTATTTTGTTTTTGTATCGTAAAGTTATATCGATAATCTTATGATCAAAAGAAAGATCTGGTCGATAACATGTGTTTTTGATTTGTGGTGCAAAAATTGGGGAGATACTAGAGCTAAATCGATTTTCGAACATTTTCTTCCACAGCTCCCTGACGTGTAATCTTCAGGATTAAACATTTTCGTGGTGTCAATCCATGGAGTCGAGAAATAAGATTACTGATAAAAGAATAATTCGAATGCTTAATGAGTGATTTATCGATATCGACATTTAGATCACCTATTCACATCAAGGTAGGTGATCTTGTATGATGATAGATAGTAATTGTCATGCCAGGCTAAAGCCGTAACCGCACAATATGGCATTATCATCTCTATAGGGGTTTGTGAGGCCTATCATAGGACTACAGTTGAAATATATTATATACTCTTGTGTTATATTTTAGACAGTTGAAATATATTATATATTTTTGTGTTATATTTTAGACAGATGTCCTATATTTTTGACAGTTGTGTTAGTCTTGGTTAAATCGTTAAGTTGATGTCATTTAAAAAAGAATATAGTTTGAAATTTGAATATTTATTTTAGATCTAAAAACTTTTGTATTGTTCAAA